>JAOCZM010000210.1:1200000-1700000 GCA_026122235.1 Vinca minor | reverse complement strand
AGTTTCTATGGGAATTTAATCAACGCAACACTAATGAAGGTTAATTAACAATGGAGGCTGAAACACCACAACAAGAGAAACTAAACTTGTTGATACAGTAACTCAAAGAATGAATGAATTCTACATAGAAGTTCAAACACGAGAAGCTAAGGAATAACCTTACCAAAATATCAATATATTTAACGTACCCATTAAAGATGGCCGAAATCTCCCTTAAGTAAGGTTGAGATTTCGGTTACAACCATAAAGAAATAAGAGTCCTTAAAGGATGAGGACTCTTGAAAACAAATAAGAGTCCTTGAAGAATTAGGACTCTTAAATAACAACTTGCTATCAAGTAACTAACTAACAATAAAGTGGCGGCTAGAATATCATCTAACTACCAAATCTATGAAGAGTCCTAGTTGCATTAGGACTCTTTATTAACCAACTAACTAACACATGGACAACATGTCCTTTATTATAGCAATTACTTGCTATTACACGGCTAAAAGGAAAATAACAATACTTAAAATAATAGCAATTACTTGCTATTACACGGCTAAAAGGGAAATAACAATACTTAAAATAATTAAAGTCTAGAATAGTCTAGAATAGGCTAAAAATAGACTTTAATGTGTAAAAAGACCAAAATGCCCTTTTTAGCCACTTTACTTCTTTGGACCGATTTGTATCTTCTTGAAAGTTAAGAGGTTGACTTTGTCATCATCTTCTAGTTGAAGGCTCACTTCCTCTTTAACTTTAATGTCTCGGATTAGGGCTGCTATATTCTTTAAAGTATTACTCGATCTTGATCTTGTCATTGGTCCTTGAATGTTGACAAGTGAATATTTAGAGTAGGGCTGCCCTTGTCTTGGTCTCGTATCATCCCCTCCCCCTTGAAAAGCATGATTCGTCCCTGAATCATCATCGTGATCATCTATCAGATCTGCATCAAAATCAAAAGGGGATTGGTCAGAAATACTCACCTTTTAAATCTATCTTGTATGCATTATCATTGACCCTTGCAACGACTTGGAATGGTCCATCACCCCTTGGATGTAATTTACTCTTTCTTTCATTTGGGAAACGATCTTTCCGAAGGTGTAACCAAACCCAATCACCAATATCAAATGAAATGTGCTTGCGGCCCTTGTTGGCTTGATTTGCAATTTGTTGATTCCGTTTCTTGATATTCTCGGCTACTTGTTGATGTAAACTTTGTATATAATCAGCTCTGGAGGCACCTTCTATATTATAATACTCATCAACAGGTAAAGGAGTTAAATCCAACGGGGTTAAAGGATTAAAACCAAACAACTTCAAACGGAGAATTATTTGTAGTAGAATGTAAATTTCTATTATATGCAAATTCAGCAATAGGTAAACATTTTTCCCACCCTTTTAAGTTCTTTTGAATTAAAGCACGTAGTAAAACTCCTACAGTTCTATTTGTTACCTCAGTTTGGCCGTCAGTTTGAGGATCACTAGATGTGGAAAATAGCAATTTAGTCCCCAATTTATTCCATAATGTCTTCCAAAAGTAACTTAAGAACTTTACGTCCCTATCACTTACTATTGTTCTCGGAATCCCATGAAGCCGCACCACTTCTTTTAGGAATAAATTCGCCACATGACTTGCATCGTTTGTTTTCCTACAAGGAACAAAATGAGACATTTTAGAAAAACGATCTACGACGACCATGATACTATCATTGCCTTTTTGAGATCTCGGTAATCCTAAGATGAAATCCATGGATAAGTCAATCCAAGGTGAAGAGGGAACAGGTAAAGGCATATGTAATCCATGAGCCTTGCTTGTACTTTTAGCTTGTTTACATTTGAAGCAATGTTCACATATTTTCCTAACATCCCTTTTCATTTTAGGCCAATAAAAGTGTTCATGTAAAATATCTAAAGTTTTAACAACACCAAAATGACCCATTAAACCCCCACAATGTGCTTCCCTAACAATTAATTCTCTAATAGAACATGAAGGAATACACAATCTATTGCTTTTAAACAAAAAATATTCAAATCTAAAAAAGAATTTTGAGCCGAGAGCTCACATTTAGCATACAATTCTGAAAATTCTAAATCATCCTTATATAATGCTTTGATATGATCAAACCCAAGTAATTTAGCATGCATTAAGGAAAGTAAAGTATATCTTCTTGATAGAGCATCGGCAACGATGTTTTCTTTACCTTTTTTGTATTTGATGATGTAAGGAAAAGTATCGATAAAGGAAACCCACCTTGCATGTCTCTTATTCAACTTACTTTGGCCTTTAAGATACTTGATTGACTCATGATCGGTATGAATGACAAATTCCCTTGCGATCAAATAGTGTTGCCAAGTCTTCAAAGCTCGAACGATGGCATATAATTCTTTATCATAAGTAGGATAATTAAGCGAAGCATTGCTTAATTTCTCGCTAAAATATGCTAAAGGCTTACCTTGCTGTTGCAAAACAGCCCCTATACCTAAACCTGAAGCATCACATTCAACTTCAAACATTATATCAAAATTAGGTATAGCTAAAATGGGAGAACAAGTAAGTAATTGTTTCATCTTCTCGAAGCATTCTTCTTGCGGCTTGTCCCAAAAGAATGAGACGTCTTTCTTCATTACTTCATTTAATGGGGCAGCCATCGTGCTAAAATCACGAATAAAACGCCTATAAAAGCTTGCCAACCCATAAAACGATCTAACTTGTGTTACATTTGTTGGTCTCGGCCATTCTTGAATGGCTTGAATTTTAACCGGATCAACACAAATACCTTGAGAACTAACTATATAGCCAAGAAAGTTAACCGAATTAGTGCAAAAAACACATTTTTCAATTTTAGCATATAAGGTTTGTTCTCTTAAAATAGTTAAAACAGCTTTAAGATGTTCTAGATGCTCCTCTAAGCTTTTACTATAAACAAGAATATCATCGAAATAAACTACAACAAACTTGCCAAAACAGTGTCTAAATATGTAGTTCATTAATCTCATGAAAGTACTAGGTGCATTAGTAAGACCAAAGGGCATAACAATCCATTCATATAATCCATATTTAGTCTTAAAAGCGGTTTTCCATTCATCACACCTTCTTTCATTCTAATTTGGTGATAGACTTGAGTTAAATTAATTTTCGAAAATATTAAAGCGCCACTTAACTCATCTAGCATATCATCTAAGCGAGGAATCGGATGTCTATATTTAATAGTTATTTTATTAATATCACGACAATCCGTACATAATCTGAAAGTCCCTTCTCTCTTAGGTACTAAAATTACAGGACTAGCACAAGGACTTAAAGATTCTCTTACCTTCTCCTTTTCAAGGAGTAAATCGACTTGCCTTTGTATTTCTCGGGTCTCATCCGGATTGGCTCGGTAGGTAGCCCGGTTTGGCAAACTTGCTCCCGGAATGAAGTCGATTTGATGCTCGATTCCTCGAATTGGAGGCAGCCCCCTCGGCAACTCCTTGGGAAATACGTCTTGGAATTCCTTTAAAAGATCAAAAGCAAGACTAGGAAGAGAAGAAGATGTTAGATCAAAAGAAAAATCATTAGAAAGGAGAGACCTTTCGGTTTCTCTAAATACCAACAAAACAAGGGGTTGTTTTGCACGTATTGCCCTATCTACCTTTCCCAGGTTGATAAACAAACACTCTTTTCTCTCTTTGGAGGAACTTGCCTTTTGTCTCACTAAGTTCACGGCTTTTACCTCATTTTTCCTCTCGGTTTTTACCTCAAGGTTCGGGTCACTCGGTTTTTCCCCTCACTCTCTTTTCTTTGCTTTTCTCTTTTCTCTCTATTGATGGACATTTGTTTATGTATCTCACAAGCTGCATTTACAGATAAAGGAATTAGTGTAAACTTTAAATCATCCTTTTGAAGTTTATATGTATTTTCTCTACCCATGTGATTTGCACTTCGATCATATTGCATGGCCTTCCCAAAATTATGTGACTTGCAGTCATCGGGACCACATCACATAAAACCGAGTCCTTATATCTCCCTATCTCGAACTCTATCTCAACTTGCTTATCCACCTTTATTTCACCATTATTATTCAACCACGATAATTTATAAGGCATAGGATGTGCCTTACAATGTAAATCAAGTGCGGAAACCATATCATAAGAGCAAACATTAGTACAACTTCCATTATCAATAATTACTAAAACAGACTTGCCTTTAACCTCGCATTTGATTTGGAAGAGATTACTTCTATGTTGGTGAAGATCATCCAAAGGTTGAGAATGAAGAAGTTTCATTGTAACCAAAATTTGACCATTACCTGAATCTTCAAAAATTTGGTCGGTTTCTTCCTTAGGATTGGTTGTCTCGGATTCCTCATCCCTTACCCACGACCCATCGTTCAACATTATCATGGTACTCTTGTTAGGTCAGTCCCTAGCAATATGTCCTTTGCCCCTACATTTAAAGCATTCACGAGGCACAAATGGAGTCGATTTACCTTTGTATTGACCGGATTTGATTGGTTTTGAGACCTTGCTGCCCCAAACTGTCCTGGGGCTGTTTTGCCCTCATAAAATACCTCTTTGCCATTGCTTTGGCTCGGAAAAACAGTAGAAAATTACTGAGTTGAATTTGGCTTCCTCCAAGCTTGGAAAGTTGCCGGTTTTGCATTTAAACTCTTTTCCTTTTGTTGCCTTTCAATATGCTCAGCATAATATAACATGGATGTAATATTATCAAGGTTAGCACGTTCTACCTTTGTCCGGATTTTGTCATTTAGGCCAGCCAAGAACCGAGCCATTGTTGCCTCATCACTTTCACAAATATCGGCGCGAATCATTGCAATTTCCATGGCTTTGTAGTATTCATCACGGATTTATCTCCTTGCTTTAATCTTTGTAGACGGTTGTAAAGTTACCTTAAGTAATTTAAAGGAACAAAACATCGCTTCATAACCGCTTTCATCTCTACCCAAGTGGAAATTTCCGGTTGTTCCACTTTTGCCCTTGTTTCGGATTCTTTGTCCCACCAAATGGATGCATATCCATAAAACTCCATGGCTGCTAACCTTACTTTCTTTTCTTCCGAATAGTTATGAACAGCAAAAACATGGTTAATTTTACGAATCCAATCTAAAAATAACTCGGGATCATTTGTACCTTCAAAAGGGGGAATCTTGGTCTTGATGGAACCAAGATTGGCATCAACTTGCTGAATGTAGTCCCCTCTTCTCGGCTGATATACCGGATTGTTGATAATCCGATTTGCTTGAATTGCCGGATTTACCACATTTACCCTCGGCAATTGTGGAGCCCTTGGCGGTTCCATGTTGTCAACTCTTTGAAGGTTGATCTCGGCATTATCTTGCAGATGATGTTGCTAATTTTGAAGTTGTTGAATGTGGATTTTTGAGTCCGCCAATTCACCCCTTAATTCAGCCATTTGCTTCGCCATATCCTCCATCATCTTGCACATCTTGCACATCTTGTCTTGATCAAAGGTATCACCTTTCTTTGATGGAGATCCTTGAAAAGACATTGTTATAAGATAAGAAAAACAAAAGAAAACACTCAAAAAATGTTAGATAGCAAAGAAAGTTTCACTCTTTATTCCAACACCGCTCGTATAGAACTTCAAACTCTAGATTTAAAGAATGGGTTCCTAACTTGTTGCGTTG
This sequence comes from Vinca minor, assembly GCA_026122235.1. Taxonomy (NCBI): domain Eukaryota; kingdom Viridiplantae; phylum Streptophyta; class Magnoliopsida; order Gentianales; family Apocynaceae; genus Vinca; species Vinca minor. The sequence continues at coordinate 1,694,367 of JAOCZM010000210.1, read as the reverse complement.
ACACAAGGCTGAAAAAATAAGGAAAGAAATCCTATCTTTGACCTAAACAAAAAGCTTTTGAAAGAAAAAGATGAAGAAACGAAATCCTAATCGAGAAAAGAAACCGGTTCTTGATGATCTTGATGTTTCTTGTTTGCTTGAATTTTCCCTTACCTTTGGCCGAGAGGTATCAATGAATGAGGCGCGATCACTATCAATCCAAGAAGTTTGCTTATGGCTTTATAGTTCGCTATTCAATCTATACTAATTCGGCTGCCAATTTCTTTACACCGAGAGGCTTTTTCTTTATGACAATCGGCTGCCCAATATTAATATAATGCCGCGGCTGTTTTATAATTTTTGTCAATTTCTGCAAACAAGAAAAAAAATGTGTGCGTAGGGTACATCGGGAATTGGAGAAGAACCTTTTGCTCTGATACCACCTGATGAAGAACCGCAAGGTTCGACTTAAGTTTGAGCCCGATCTTTCTTCAATTCTCGAACTAGTTTCTATGGGAATTTAATCAACACAACACTAAGGGAGGTTAATTAACAATGGAGGCTGAAACACCACAACAAGAGAAACTAAACTTGATGCGAAATCTTGATGGGTTATATCAAGACTCGGCTGAAATTTAGATCTTTCTCTATCTCGAATGGTTTCTATGGGAATATACTTAACACAGTCCCGGAAAGGTTAAGTATCAATGAATGTTGAAACACCACAACTAGAGAAACCAACTAGTTGATACAGTAACTTAAAGGTTTATGAAATTCAACCGGAAGTTCATAAACAAGTAACAAAGGTTTAACCTTAATCAAAATATCAATATATCAAGTCTAAGTTACATGGCTACCGAAATCTCTATTAAATAGAGTATTTCGGTTACAAGAGAACCAATCTAACTCAAACTAGGAAAAGGGAAATAAGAGTCCTTGAAGAATTAGGACTCTTGAATAACAACTTGCTATCAAGTAACTACCTAAACAAGATAATAGGCACATGTTCCTATTATCTTGGTGGCTGAAATAAAAGTAACTACCAAATCTATGAAGAGTCCTAGTTGCATTAGGACTCTTATTAACCAACTAACTAACACATGGACAACATGTCCTTTATTATAGCAACTACTTGCTATACACGAAATTATAATAAGTAAATATGCTGAAAATAATTAAAGTCTAGTATAGACTTTAATTGTACATAAAAAAGACTAAAATGCCCTTTAGATTCGTCCCCATTCTGGACAGCTTGTTGGGCCAACTTGCACGACAATATGGGATATCAAGAAGGCAGAATCTGATCTTGTGATCTTCATGAAAGTTGTAGATCTGCCTCTTATCTTTAATATGAAACTGGAATCAGCTCCATTGGATAAGTATATCGAAAGATATGATCATTCTGCCAAACAGTAGCAAAGCTGTCCATTCCTTGTACACTTGTGATACTAAGAGGTTGACTTGTACAACATTCCTAGATGTAATTTAGAGTCCTCTTTGTATCTGAATGCACGTTCCCTTGAGTTGGGCAGCCCCAAGGTTGGTACCGTATCAAAACTTGTTGATACAGTAACTCAAAGAATGAATGAATTCTACATAGAAGTTCAAACACGAGAAGCTAAGGAATAACCTTACCAAAATATCAATATATCTAACGTACCCATTAAAGATGGCCGAAATCTCCCTTAAGTAAGGTTGAGATTTCGGTTACAACCATAAAGAAATAAGAGTCCTTAAAGGATGAGGACCCTTGAAAACAAATAAGAGTCCTTGAAGAATTAGGACTCTTAAATAACAACTTGCTATCAAGTAACTAACTAACAATAAAGTGGCGGCTAGAATATCATCTAACTACCAAATCTATGAAGAGTCCTAGTTGCATTAGGACTCTTTATTAACCAACTAACTAACACATGGACAACATGTCCTTTATTATAGCAATTACTTGCTATTACACGGCTAAAAGGGAAATAACAATACTTAAAATAATAGCAATTACTTGCTATTACACGGCTAAAAGGGAAATAACAATACTTAAAATAATTAAAGTCTAGAATAGTCTAGAATAGGCTAAAAATAGACTTTAATGTGTAAAAAGACCAAAATGCCCTTTTTAGCCACTTTGCTTCTTTGGGCCGATTTGTATCTTCTTGAAAGTTAAGATGTTGACTTTGTCATCATCTTCTAGTTGAAGGTTCACTTCCTCTTTAACTTTAATGTCTCGGATTAGGGCTGCTACATTCTTTAAAGTATTACTCGATCTTGATTTTGTCATTGGTCCTTGAATGTTGACAAGTAGATCTTTAGAGTAGGGCTGCCCTTTTCTTGGTCTCGTATCAATCTGGGTTCCCTAGATTGTGAAATAGATCCATTGTTGTCACAATAGAGGTCTATCGGGTTCGCAATACTAGGAACCACATCGAGGTCGAAAATAAATTTCCTGATCCAAACTGCCTCCTTAGCTACTTCACAAGCTGCTATGTACTCGGCCTCTGTCGTAGAATCTGCGATGGTCGATTGCTTTGAATCGCGCCAGCTCACAAAGACCTCCATTCAAGTTAAACACATATCCCGATTGCGATCGGAAATCATCTCTATCGGTTTGGAAACTAGCATGGGTGTAACCACTTACAACGAGCTCATCCGCCCCTCCATAAATCAAGAATGTATCCTTAGTCCTTCGTAAGTACTTGAGGATATTCTTGATTGAGATCCAGTGACATTCACCGTAATTAGACTGGTATCTGCTCGTAAGGCTTAAGGCAAACGAGACATCTAGGCGAGTACATAACATGGCGTACATGATGGATCCTATGGCAGAAGCATAAGGGATCTCTTTCATGCGTTCTAATTCGGCAGGTGTTTTAGAACAATGTTTGTTCAACAAAACAGTACCATGTGCCATAGGACAAAGGCCCTTCTTAGACTCTTGCATGCTAAACCGCTTTAGCACCTTGTCTATATATGTACTCTGACTTAGGCCAATGAGTCTCCTGGATCTATCTCTATAGATCTTGACTCCCAGAATATAGCTGGCATTGCCTAAGTCTTTCATAGAGAAACACGTACTCAACCAAGCCTTGACAGACTTTAAGGTTGGTATGTCGTTTCCAATGAGTAGTATGTCATCTACATACAAAACCAGGAATACGATTGAGCTCCCACTAACCTTCTTGTAAACACAAGGCTCATCCTCATTTCTAATGAAGCCAAACTCACAGACGACATCATTAAAACGGATGTTGCAGCTTCGAGAAGCCTGCTTGAGTCCATAAATGGATCTCTGAAGCTTACAAACTTTTCCAAACGATTCTCTCGGAGCGACAAAACCTTCGAGCCGTGTCATATACACATCCTCTTCAAGTTTTCCATTAAGGAAAAGCGGTTTTGACATCCATTTGCCGATTTCATAGTCATAGTAAGTCTGCAATAGCAAGCAAAATCCGAATGGACTTGAACATAACTACAGGGGAAAAGGTCTCGTCATAGTCAATACCATGAACTTGTTTGAAACCTTTCGCGACCAGTCGCCCCATGTACGTTTGTACATTCCCTTCCATGTCGGTTTTAATCTTAAAAACCCATTTGCACCCCTATGGGAGTTACGCCTTCAGTGGATCAACCAAGATCCGGACTTGGTTTGTGTACATGGAGTCCATTTCGGATCTCATGGCCTCAAGCCATTTCTCGAAATCCAGGGCTATTAATGCCTGTTTATAGGTTGAAGGTTCATCGTGATCCACAAACATAACATCACCATGTTCTGTTGTGTAAAAAACAAAAATTTCCGGGAGATGGGACGACGAACTCTACCGCACTCTACGCAATTCTTGTGTTTCTTGAATCAGTGCTCTGCCGCACACTCGCCGCACAACAACTTATGGAGTCTGTTTAATTTCCATCTTATCATTAGTGCTAGTTTGAGAGTCTGGAACTTCAAGAAGTTCTACGCTACTCCCACTCGTGTTTCTAGAAACAAATTCTTTTTCTAGAAAGACTCTGCATAGCAGCAACAAACACTTTGTTTTCGTTAGGGATATAAAAGTAGTATCCTTTAGTTTCCTTAGGATAACCTACAAATATGCACTTTTCGATTTTGGAGCCGACTTATCGAAGCCGAGCGCTTTTACAAAAGCTTCACAGCCCTCAAATCTTGAGGAAAGACAAACTGGGGACGCTTCCTATCCCATAACTCGTATGGCGTCTTTGCAACCGATTTAGATGGAACGCGGTTAGGTGTTAAAGCTGCTGCTCTCTAGTGCGTGTCCCCAAAAAGAATCGCAGAGCTCGTGTGACTCATCATAGAACGAACCATATCTAATAAGGTTCTGTTCCTCCTTTCAGATACACCATTCCATTGTGGAGTAGCTGGAGGAGAAAGTTGTAAAACGATTCCACAATCCTTTAGATAGTCACAGAATTCTTGACTCAAGTATTCTCCTCCTCGATCAGATCGAAGAACCTTAATACTCTTGCCAAGTTGGTTTTCTACTTCTAGTTTAAACTCTTTAAACTTAGCAAATGCTTCGGATTTGTGTTTCATCAAGAACACATATCCATACCTACTGAAGTCATCAGTAAAGGTAATGAAATAGAGGTAACCACCCCTTGCATGTATATTAAAAGGGCCACATACATCACTATGTATTAGTCCTAATAAAGCATCGGTTCTCTCACCTAGCTTAGTGAAAGGTGATGCTGTCATCTTACCCAACAAACAAGATTCGCATCGATCATAAGACACGAAGTCAAATGATTCCAACAGCCCATCTTTATGGAGCTTGGATATGCGGTCTTCGTTTATGTGGCCTAAGCGACAATGCCAGAGGTATGTCGGATTAGAATCATTAGTCTTAATCCTTTTTGTATTTATATTTAAAATTGGCATATCAAGGTCTAAAATATATAGACCATTAAACAAAGAGGCGCTTGCATAAAAAATATTATCCTAAACTAACGATAATCGTTGGTTTTTTATTGAAATCTCAAAACCTTTCTTGTCCAAACAAGAAACTGAAATAATATTCTTAGTTAAACTTGGTACATAGAAACAGTTTTCTAAACCCAAAACAAGCCCTGAAGGCAAAGTAAAAGTACAAGTCCCTACAGCTAGGGCTGCAACACGTGCTCCGTTGCCAACTCGTAGTTCCACTTCACCCTTTGCCAACTCTCTACTCCTTTGCAGTCCCTGCACATTAGTACAAATGTGAGAACCACATCCGGTATATTTTTTTTTTTTTTTAAACCGTGTACTTTATTAGAGCTGAAACACAGTTACAATGCTGCCACTCAAAGAACCCGCAATGTCGGTATTCCCTGACGGTCCAAATGAATCAAGCCCCCGTATATGCGGGGGTAAAGAAATAAGAGTATGAAAGAATGTAAGAGTTTTCTAATCACAAACTGTAATTTGCGAGTGAATCAAAGAACCATATTTGCTTCCCCTATATATATGCATAATCGAGATATCATGAGTTAGGCTTAGAGTTGCGCGGAAAACTGTATTAAGCGCCCACTGCTGATGCTTCTCCGTGAAATCGCCACCGTAATATATGCGAATCTGCTTTGAATCGGGGTAACTTGCATACCCAATCGAGTAGCAAATTGTAGACCATGTAACAATGTTGTGACCTCTCGCCATCATGTTCGCTTTCGTATGCCCCCTATATACTCGAACAGTCGCTAAAAATTGTCCCGATCCCTGCGTAATACACAACCACTCCCCGCCTCACCGGGGTTCCATCTTGCCGCCCGTCAATGCTCAAAATGATAATATCGTGTGACCATTCCTCCTGCTTTCCAACGGATAGTTTTAACCTTGCGAAAAACATGGTGTCATAGAATCCCATCTAGCTCTACCCTGATCGCTGTAGGGCTTGTAGTTGTTGATCAAAAGCCAAGATGATTCGTTGTTTCGTAGTACGCCGTCCTTCAAAAACAAAAGAACATCGGGCCTTCCAGAGCTGCCATAATACACAAGACGATATCACTATCAGAGAATTGGTCCGTCTTCTGGTAGTCGACATCCACCAAGTAGAAAGCAAGCTATGCGGAGTGGAATGGAGATGATAATGTACTGAGAAGCCAGCAATATTGGTTGCATGTTTCCATAGAAATCTCGCTAGTGGACATTCCATAAAAATATGCAAGAAAGAATCGTTTCCCTTAGAACATGCACAACTCGTAACAGTTTGATATCCAATTTTCCATAAATCCTCTTCCATTGGCAAGAATTTATTGAGAAATTTCCACAAAAAAATTTGTAATTGGAGTGGTAGCTTGCTCTCCAACAGAGTTTTCCGGGACAAAGTAGTGGCCTCACCTCCCCGTTCATGATCCACAACAGATGATAAAGAGAAAACTCCATTTGATTTCGGCTTCCATATCCATTCGTCTTTCGTATCTCCAGTTACTACCTGTGGCAGCAATGCAATAAGATTGTTGGGCAGCCAAGATTCCATTTTCCTCCGATCCCATTCATTATCCATCAACGATTCATTAACATGCAAATCCAAAGCGGAATCCGAAATGTTTTGTATTGTTTGCCAAATGCTACCATTAAGTGTAATGTTTTCATAACAAAAGAGACTTTTACCATCCCGTATAAGTAGCCCCATTAGTGATTCCGATTTACTCTTAACTTGCAACATCCGACGCCAATGAGGTGAGGAATTTGGTTGAATTTCAGCAAGGGTAACATGCCGGAGTCCATGACAATAGCGGCTTATCAAGAATTTCTGCCAATAAGAGTCAGTCGTACGAAACCTCCACCACAACTTCATAGCGAACGCCTTAGTATAATGTTCCAATGATATCAATCCGAGGCCATTTGAATGTGTATGTTTGCAGATTTTAGACCATGAAACCCAATGGCGACGTTTCTCACCATTTGAAGCCCCCCCCCCCCCATAAAAAGGCCGCAAATAACCTTTCAAGTCTTGATAGGATAATATTGGGCGGTTGAGAAACGGCCAAAATATGTAAAGTCATGGATGAAAGGACATGTCGAATGAGAACGATTCTTCCCGCCATATCTAAAAACTTAGCTTGCCATCCCTCAATTCTAGACGAGATTTGCTCCACTAAAGGAGAAAAATGTTCAGCCTTTATCCTCCCTTTAATCAATGGGCAACCCAAATACTTGATCGGAAAATCCCCTTGAACAAAATTTGTAACCGACTGAATAAGTTGTGCTTGTCTATCTCCCGCTTTAGTGGAAACATAATATGCCGATTTTCCCATATTCACTCTTTGACCAGAGACACTCTCATATCTCCGCAAGAATCGCACAAAGTTTTCCATATTATTCTTTGACCCATTAAGAAAAACCTCACATCATCGGCAAAACATAAATGAGATACCTGCATAGTATTCCTTGGCAGTATATAGGGATTGAGGTGCCCTTGCTGAAGCATTAGTTCCATTCCCCGTGAAAATAAGTCCGCGGATAAAATAAATAACAAGGGAGATAGGGGATCTCCTTGCTTTACTCCTCTTGTTGCCTTGAAAAAATCATAAGGCGTGCCATTTACAAGCATTGAAAACCAATTACGAGACAATGCATTACGGATTAAGTTGAGAAAATGCTTTGAGAAACCAAATCTCTCTAAAACTGTAATAAGAAAGGTATGTGATACCCTATCGAAGGCCTTCATCATGTCTAGTTTAATCACCAAATTTCCCCCGCGCACTTTGCGATCAAGATGTTGAACCATTTCTTGTGCAATGAGAATATTATCTGAAATCAAACGACCCTTCACAAACCCAGATTGATTGGGAGAGATTAACTTTGGCAGAAGTGTAGATAGTCGGGAAGCCATCACTTTTGTAATTACTTTACTTGCAAACGTACAAAGTGAAATTGGGCGAAAATCTCCAAAAGATGTCGGATTAGAAGACTTTGGAATTAGTACAATAAAAGAACTTGCCATCGCTCGCGGTTGAAGTGCTCCAGCCCAAAAATCTCTCACTGCATCCGTTACATCCAACCTCACAATTGCCCAATAATTGCCCAACATGCCTGGAAAAAAGACCCACAAAAACCATCCGGACCGGGAGCACTGTTTTTATCTAGAGAAAGAACGGCCTCCTTAACCTCCTCCATACTCGGCAATGTACTCAACATAAGATTATCTTCCATTGAGACCATATTCGGAATGCAATTGAGAAAAGCCAGATCAGGCAGAACCGATGGGTCAGCTGCGAAATTGGTTTCAAAATACTCTGCTCCGGCGTGCCCAATGGCAGTTTGATCAGTTATTGAAGAGCCATTGGCATCTGTGATGGACGTAATATGCATTCGTCTCCGTCGATTCGTACATAGGGCATGAAAATATCCACCTGTAGACTTGAAATTGAAAATATCCACCTGTAGACTTGAAATTGGTATTCGCTTTAATTCAGCTGCTCTGTTTGCCCTAGCTGTCCTGTCTCTTTCCAATCGGATTCCTAGAGCGTCGGAAAAATTCTGGAATTCAGCCCAACTTTCTCGGGCTAGCCACCTCGTGCCTCCGGCCCGCCTTTTCTCCGATCGAGCAAGAACATCAAGTTCTTCCGACCCCAACTGCTCTCATAAAGATATTGAGTCATCTGCTCGAACCCTTCTCGCTCAACAACTACTTTGTCCGTTATTCTCGTAAGAACGGTATAATCATCTTGGGCCGAGGAATCACCATACCCCAATTTATCAATCCCTGTATCATGAATCAATCGTTCTGTGGTATTAACCGACACCGTACGAGTCCAATATAATTGGTGCGGGCTTCAGGGTCGACCTCTTTCACCCCCGTGATTATCGCTTCTCATCCAACTCCGCAATGGCGAGAACTTGTTTAAAATTAGGTCAGCCGCTTTGCTTTTGGTATCTGGGGTCTCGCTTTGTCCGACAACTCTACCTGATTTTAAGGTCCAGACTGGATCTTTTTTCTTGATCTCAGTTGTTACTCTTGGTTTAACAGGACCTTCTGGTTTATTCCTAGTATCGATCCTGGGGATTATGACCTCTGGCTTGGCGATTCCAACCTTGCAATCCGCCTCCCAGTGGCCGACCTTCCAACAGCGTGTACAATACCCCGGCAGATCTTCATAAACAAGTGATTGCCAGAATCCTTTTCCGGACCTCTCATGTCCGATCCAAACCCTTCGACAGATCGTCTGCATCAAATCCACCTCCACACAAATTCGAGCCACACTGGGCCTCGTAACGTTAGCCGTGGATTCATCGAGCACCAAAGGATTGCCGGCAGCTTTTGCTATTGAGAACAAATAGCTTTTGTTGAATAGATGAATTGGTAATCCTTCCAGTCTAATCCATACCGGTACAATAGACGACTCAACTTCTGGATCAAAATCATAGGTCCATTTAAATACCCTTAATCTTGACCCATTGAAAATCTATACCCCTTTTAGCCAAAATCGACAATAGTCCTCTTCGTTCTCAAATCGGATGATAATATGTCGATAGTCGAGTGATCCAATACAAAATCCGGTTTTGAACTGCAGCTTTTGAAAGTCCCTTCTCAATTGTGCTACTGGAGGATTCCGACGTGAGAATTTGCCTACTAATGCCAGCTTCCATGGTTTCTCCAATGAGATCAAGTCTTCTTTCTTTACTAAAATCGCCGGTTCCCCTTTATAAGTTGAAAGATCCTTAACTGGCACCGGAGTTGTTGGTTGTTTTGGGGCGGATAGCAGATCCGCAAATGATTTTTTAGGACAGACACCACCCAGAAGGGGCGGCGCCGGGGCGGTAGCCACCATGTGGCTGCTGATAATAAAGAGTCCTAATCGGAATATACTAGGCTAGAGAGCATCCCCGTATGTCCGTCCAATTTTAAAAGAGTCTATTAACCACATCCGGTATCAAGTACCCAAGAAGTAGTTGTATTTAAATTGATATCAATCATATTAATATCAACAACATAAATACCTGAGCCCGAAGCAACATTTGCTTTCTCCTTTTCCAGCCTTTTTCCTGCAATATAGCTTTTGCGCTCCTTTTCCAGATGACCCTTTTCACCACAAAGTGATGACAGATAGAGTCCTTGGCTACACCACCCTTAGATTTCAAGTACATTGTTGGAAAGTGGTTTGCTTGCCCCTCGGGGCTTACCTTTCGGTTTGCCTTTGATTTCACAAAACCTTTGCCTTTGCCTCTTTGCACCGTCAAGTATGGTGTCGGGCTTGACTTGCCTATTTTCTTCTCGCAGCTCTCAGCCGTGTTCAACAACTCAGTGCAATGGCTTGTCAATTTCATTCATGTGATAATTCGTAATGAACTGATCGAATGACTCGAGCAACGATTGCAAGATCAAATCGACCGACAGCTCTTTCGCCCCAAAGGAAATCCCAGCTTTTCAAGGTTCTCGAACAAAACCTATCATCTTAAGAACGTGAGTTCCTACCGGCATTCCTTCGTGACATTTTGCATTGAAAAAGAGATTTCGATACGTCGAATCTTTCCCTCGGCGTGCTTGTCCCCCGATATAGTTGCTTCAAGTGAGCCAAAGATCTCATAAGCCCCCTATGTCCTCATGTTGCTTCAAGCTCGCAGTTCATGGTGACAAGCATGAGGCTAGACACATCTAAAGCATCACTACAATGCTTCCGATAAGCACTTCTTTAAGTGATCAAGCGCGAGCCTCTCGTGTATCAGAATAGGTCGTTTCTAGAACATACAGCTTTTCTTTCATGCTTGAGAACGATTCTCAAGTTCTCGAACCAGATGAGGAGGTTAACTCTCTAATTTGTCCTTCTCAAGGACGTAACGCAGATGATAGTGTTTGGTTTGAATTTGCCATTTTTCTACAACAAAATACATATGCAAAGTAAGTACCGATAAAAATCATTATTAGGTCTTTTATCTTTTTAATGATTTCTCCCACTATTTTCTTCGAGTGAATAACCCTCATTATCAACTCGTAAAGTTCGTTAACTTTCTAGCGGGCCAAGATCCATATTTCACCTCGCTTTCGAGTCGACTTTGGCTAATCGCCCAAAACTTAGTTATTTAAGTAGGCAACGCTTTGCACAATTACATCAAATTATGTAATTCTTGGTTAGTTGAGTGAATAACATTTATTCAAGCGTATCATTATACACTTTTCTCAACTCTTTTGCCTCTAGATCCTCAATCCATTTATCGAGATAATCCAAGTTAACTCAGGACCCTAAGTTTTTGCCACGGATATAACAAATTATCCTTCGCGCCTCACCCTGGGATAGACACGTATGTACAGACTTTGGCATGTCCCATACTAATGTCGATCTAGGCCTTGACGAGGGCCAAACTTAGGAAGGCACTAATTAATATTTAATTGAGGGGTTTTGTTTTTAACAATCTCACCAGAAAACCATAAAATAAAACAGTTTATGCTTATATACATATGCATCCAATACATAAAAGTAAAAATGCAATAGTAATCGCCATATCCTATTCGGTTTTCCAAGCCAATGGAAAAACTGTGAAGTCAATCTAAGGGTGTGAAAATAAAACATTATATTTTACACCGTCTTGACCTTCTGGTGGTTGTCTCCAAATCATCATCACAGTTGTATCTTCTCCTAATCTAGAATTACATAATTCTAAGGAAACCTCGAGTTACATTCGAGGGGATTTGATGAGAAGAGAATTACAACTTTTGATAAAAAAGAGATAGGCACGATTCGCAGATCGTATTTATAAAATAAACCAACAGGGTAAAGGCGATTACTATGCATCATGCTCAACTAACATAACAATTTATGAAAAAATGAGCAACCAAAGAAAATGAACATTTCATATTCTCGTTTCAAATTCGATGGATCAGCTACCCTCGCTCGGCCGACCGGGTAACCAATCGGCCGAACCGACCTATCTCCCAATCGTCCGAACAAGAAATCGAGAGTACTCGTTGACCAAAACAGGCATTGCGGTCGACCGAAAATCTCGACTCTCATACATACAAAATGATGCAAAAACATGTCATACATGATATACAACATTTCTAGCAATCCTAAGTCATGCAAAATATAGATTCATAATCCATATTAAAATACTATAGCACATTAAAGTCTATATGGTACTGTGAGTGGCTCGATACCACCGTTAGAGGAATAACCTGGTCTAAAACAAGTTATGCAAATGAAATAAAATGACCCGCCTCTAATAGATCTTTCACGAGTAAGAACCTTAGACTACTGGGATAGCATTATACCTTTCAAGTAGGTTTGTTGTCACGAACTGAACGCCACTCAACGCAGCTCCGCCTCCCAATATCCACTCGATCTTCTCGGGGATGGTCCTCTACCGCTGGGTGCTAGCCAACGCCTCGTAGAAGTCTTCAAGACACTCTTCAAGATGGAGATATATATATATATATATATATATATATATATATATATATATATATATATAACCTAAAAGAAGAACAAGAAACAGCTTTTCTTACTTCTTTTCTATTAGCCAAAGCTAGAAAACAAGTATATAGAAAAGCTGTCTTTTCTTTCTATTCAATCTCTCTTGAATGCTCTCTATTTTTCTCTCTTCTCTAACCTTTCAAAAGATGGAGAATAATGACTTAGAATGCTAAAAAAAATCAGCATTTTTCTTAGTCATTCAAGGGAGAGCTGGGAGAGAAAGGGGAAGTGGGAGATCACGGAGAAACCACTCCTCCACATTCTCCACCACTTCAACCTCCTTCTAAGAGATAAGAGCTGATAATATATCCAATTTTCCAGCCATAAGGTCGGTCCAAATGGGTTGGTCGGCCCAATCATATTGGCCGGCCCAACCCGATTAAGGGCCCAATCCTATCCCGGCCCGGCCCAATCGAATTGGCGCACCTTAGATTAAATGTACTCCAACAGAATAGGCCTGAATTATTATTTGAATGCATGCATGAATTTCATAATATTTTTACTATTCATAATTATTCGGAGGGTAAAAAGGTAAAGATGGCAGCCAAGGGATTTTATAGTAAAGCATCAACGTGGTGGAAAAAGGAAACTATAATTAGGCAAAGAACGGGTCAACGAACTATTGAAACTTGATATGAAACGAAGGTTTGCTTACCCATATTACTTTACGGAGCAAGCTAAACGTTTGTAAATTCTTACACAATGTTCTAAATCGGTAGATGAATATTATGAAGCGGTGTGATTAGCCATGATTCGGCTTGACAGACAAGAATATGAAGAAGTTACATTGAATCGATTCTTGGCCTTGAATGATGATATTAGGCCAGAGGTAGAATGCATTTATCATGTTGATATTATGGATATGGTCGATCATGCGGAGCAAATTGAGAGGCGAATCAAAGAGGAGAAGAAATGGACTAATTCGGCTAAATTTTCACATTGGAAACAACCAAATCACCCCCTTCAAATTCTTGTGTTGGGCAGTGGCAGAGTGAAGATAATAGCTACTTTGGGGCTGCCAAAACAACCACAAATCAAGAAAAAGATAGCCAAACAGCCACCATTAAATCATCAACTTGGAAGATAGATATGGATGAACTACATGATTTGATCTACAATTTGTGCCCAAAGAATGATATAATACAAGATGATACAAATTTGGAAAGTCAATAAGACAAGGATGAAGCCGAGCCAAAATTAAAAAATTTGCCAAATGAGGAGCTGAAAGAAAAGAGTGAAGATTTAGAAGAAAATATTGATCTTGTAATTACATCCTACGATTTAGAAGATTCGAGGACGAATCCTTTAATAGGGGGAGGGGATAAGAAAGTTTTTCAAGAAGGAGAGGATGATACGGTACCAGCCATGAAGCTTAGAGAGGTCATTTGGATAAATGACCTCATCCTTAACTCATACATCCCGAATACGAGCTTCAAAGTCAAGCGTTTGTTCCAAGTGTTTAAAGTCTCTATTCTAAAGGTTCAAAAGGTAAAGAACCCTTCAAATAAAGCTAGACACAAGGATCAAAGCCATCGAATATCATTTGAAGGAAAGATACATAATTGGAAGGAAAACGGTTGAAGGGGTATTTTAGAAAACTTGTAAATTAAAGTCTATTAAAGACTTTAATTATATTTTCAGCATTATTGTTTATTTTAATTAGCCATGTTTGCCGAAATAAGCTAGCTAAATAATAGGACATGTTGTCCTTGATGTTAGGTAGTGTTTTGTTTTAGGTAGTTTACTTAATTTAAGATTCAAGAGTCTTACCTAAAGTGGGACTCTTCGTATTACGAAATTCCACTCTATTTAAGAGGGATTTCAGCCATGTTATTGTTAGACTTGATATGATATTTTAAGATTATTCCTTAGTTCCTTTGTGTTTGATTCTCTAAGTAGAATTCATTCATCTTTTTGAGTTACTGTGTCAATAAGTTTGGTTTATACTTATTGTGGTGTTTAAACCCCCATTGATAATCAACCTTACGGGAGGATTGTTGATTATATTCCCCCATAAACTGTTCGAGATAGAGAAAGATCGGGCCTTTAGCCGAACCTTGGTATTCTATACTTCGGTTTGGTATCAGGAAAGATTATGGAGCTTTCTTGTAAATAGCTCTTATCTAATATGTCCTTAACAAAGAAAAAGAAATAAATTAAAAGTAAAACATGTCAGAAAGACAGAGCTTGGACTATCTAATGCTTGGTCCGCTAGTAATGTTATTTATAATCCGGTAGATACATGATAGCGATGTATTAAATGATGGAATATGTTTTAGACTCGTAAAATAGGAGTTTTCTTAGTGAATCTCTTCATCTTGAAGAGTAAAAGAAATACATATATTTCATTGGAGAAATTTTGCTATAACAGAAATATGAATGATATCTAGGAAAGTGTTACATTTGTTTCTTCATATTTAATAAGCATAAAGGGTAACCGATACCAAAATTCTTGATATCCATTGAATTTTGACATAATATTTTGTGACTCAAATGTATATGTATATGTATATGTATATTTCTTATCCTTGAAAATGCATTTTGGAGAAATTTCCTGCATTCTCCACTGGTTTGTACTTCACAAAAATTAATTCAATTGAGACACAAACTATAGTAAACCAGAAGTTTACTGATAACTTCATAGTTTGGCATGACCGGTTAGGTCATCCCGGTTCTATAATGATGCGAAAAATAATTGAAAATCCATGTGGACATTCATTGAAAAGCCAACAGATTCTTTCTAAGAATTTTCCATGTGCCGCTTGCTCGCAAGGCAAGTTGATTATTCGGCCATCACCAGTCAAGATAAATTTTGAATCTATCAATTTTCTAGAATGTATACAAGGAGATATATGTGGGCCAATACATCCTCCATGTGGACCGTTCATATATTTTATGGTTTTAATTGATGCATCGACTAGATGGTCACATGTATCCGTTATCGACCCGCAACCTGGCGTTTGCGAGGTTACTTGCTCATTTGATAAGATTGCCACACATTTTCCAGATTTTCATATCAAGAATATTCGTATGGATAATGCTGGTGAATTCACTTCCCAGACCTTCAGTGATTATTGCATGTCCATTGGAATAAATGTCGAATATCATGTAGCACATGTTCATACACAAAACGGTCTTGCAGTAATCATTAATTAAATGTATTCAATTGATTGCTAGACCATTTTTCTTATGAAGTCCAAACTCCCAATTTTTTCTTGGGGACATGCTATATTACATGCAGAATCACTAATTTGCATTAGGCCAACAAGTTATCATAAGTTTTCCCCATCACAAATAGTTTTTGGTTAGGAACAAAATATTTCCAATATAAAAAATGTCGGATGTACAGTATATGTACCAATTGCTCCACCACAACGATCTATGATGGGTCCTCAAAGGAGGTTGGGAATATACGTTGGATATGAGTCCCCGTAAATAATTAAATATGTAGAACCATCTACGGGAGATTTGTTTAGGGCTCGTTTTGCTGATTGTCATTTTAACGAGTCAGTTTTTCCAACATTAGGGGGGAGAAAACAAAGAGCTGGGAAAAGAAATTACTTGGAATGAATTATCATTGCCTCAACTTGATCCTCGTACTAAACAATGTGAACTAGAAGTTCAAAAATAATTCATTTACAAAGTTTAGCAAATCAATTGCCAGATGCATTTACTGAACCAAAAAGAGTGACTAAGTCACATATCGTAGCTATAAATGCTCCAATCAAAATTGATGTCCCAAAAGGACAAACTCAAGATGCTAGTGAGTCTAAAGCACGATTGAAACGTGGTAGACCAATAAGTTCAAAATATAAGAATCCTCGAAAAAGAAAAGAAGTAATAATTTGTAATAGCTAAATTGAGGAAGCAATAACTTTTGAAAGATCTCCATAAGAGACTTTTGAAGGATCTCCAGAAAAGACCTTAAACATGACAAAATAAGAGATTCAAGTACCTGAAAAAGAAGAGATCTCAACAAATTATGGCATGTCTGGAATAAAATGGAATAAAATTGACGTCAATGATAATTTTGCATGGAATGTAGTGCTTGATATTATGAATGACAATGAGGATCATGAACCAAAATCTATTGAGAATGTCGACAAAGAACTGATTGGCCTAAATGGAATTGAGGCAGAATTGAAATCTCTTATAAAGAGAGAAGTATTTGGACCTGTAGTCCGCACACTTGATGGTGTAAAACCAATGGGATATAAATGGGTTTTTGTGCGAAAGCAAAATGAAAAAAGAGAAATTTTGAGATATAAAGCACGCTTAGTTGCACAAGGGTTTCTTACAGAGACCTAGTATTGATTATAAAGAGACATATTCTCATGTGGTTGATGCAACTACTTTTAGATTCCTAATCAGTCTGGTAATAAGAGAAGGACTTGACTTACGCCTAATGGATGTAGTCACATCCTATTTGTATGAAACTCCTGTTAGTAGTGCCCTAGGACCATTAGCACATGTTGTGCGTTTTATTACCTTTTGAGCATGTAATTGAATAGTTAATTACGCTTTTGATTATCAAATGTGTGATTTGATAGTAAAACTCATTAGCTTATGTAATTACTATTCTAGAAGTCCCTAGTTTTATGTAATACTTATTTACTATGAAATAAAACTAGTATGATTGTTGATTGATGATCTTGTTTTATCGATCATGTGTAATGGATACAAATCACATCATAGATGCAATATATACAGGGATACATTGTATCGACGTGATCCGCTTTGAGAAGTAATACTTCATGGTCTTAAGTCATAAGTATTACTTCGTCAATACTATTTTAGAATCCTTAGACCTTATGTATTCATTGATTCTAGTATGAATGGAGCCACGTTTTGACTCAGTCGGACGTTACTTGTAATGAGAGTAATCAATACTGATCGATGATCGGATGTAGTGTCCTATCATAGCTTGAATGTGAGAGACATTGTAAGGAATTTGTCCCTCTCTATTATTGAGAGAGATATCCATGGGCCCCCTCGATAGGGAAAGACTGCTTTAAATGCATGGTCAGTGCTCAAATGTATTTGATAAAGTTGTTATCAAATGCTATTTGTCGAAAACAATCTACCCGGAGATCGAGCATAAATTCAATTAAGCTTAATAAGTGGTGACGACCACCACGCCTTATGCTTAATTAGGATATCGCGAGACAAAGGGATTAAATAGTGGATTGACAATAGGTTCCGTTGTAAATTCATTCACCTCGGGTAGTCACAATGTCCTGCTAGGGGCCGCTTATGACTTATGAACTCACACTACTACTAAGTGTGTTTTCATTGCCATTGTGATATGAACATACAGGGTCACACGCATAGACGAGCTAACAAGCTTCATGTCCATATTCAATGAATCTAGAATGTGCCTAGGTTCATTGTATCTGACATTTGTTTTTCTGAAAATAATAAAGTGTTTATTATTCGAATTAGAGATAGGGGCAATTTTGGTATTTAACTATAGCTGGGATTAAGTGGGAGTTGTTATCCGATAAAGACTCCCACTACCAGCAGAAGTCTAGGGGACGTGGGAGTCAGAGTCTCCCACAGCCGAGAGAAGTTGAGTAGACGTGGGAGTTGTTCTGGGAACAAACTCCTACACTCTATATAACATCTCTTAGCCCAAACCCTAGGGTAGAAGTAATTAAGCCGAAATTAAACAAGTAACCCGAAATAAGATTTCGGATTTCTCAGCCTCTCCCTTTTCTCTCTAATTCCCGAATCTCAGAAAGACGAAGAGCTAGCAATCACTGCTTGTTTCGTCGCGTGGATACCGGTAGAGAGAAATTCCGCAAAGGGAATTCCGTTGGTGAAAAGAAAGCTTCCAAGAATCGTCATCCTCCATTCAAGAAGTAGTTTCTTGAATCCGAAAGTCGTAAGTTTTTACCGCTGTTTTCGATTCGTTTACGTATGAGCGGATCCTTCAGGGGAGGATCCATGGGTGTTTGGAACGAGTTTCCGCCCATGAATCCCTTCAGTGGTATCAGAGCCTTGCTCATACGATTCGGATTCGATATTGTTTATCACATCTTAACATATATCAAATTCGATTTGGTATGTGTATTTGTGAAAAACAGAAAAATTGTTTCTATGACTGTCTATCATATGTTTCTGTGATTATGATATTCGCATAAACTGTTTATGTTAACCATTTCTGTTACTGCATAAACTGCTGTGAATTCGATTCTATAAACTGCATAAACTGTTATGTTAATCTGAAATTAATTTGATTAAATTCTGTCATTAAGCATAAACTGTTTCTGTTAATCCGATTAACCATTACATAATCCGATTATGTAAGTTAGGCAATTGAGGGGTAAATCGGGGCAGAAAAACTCATTCGGTTGTAATTTTATAATACGACCTGCGAGTCGTTTTTCAATGTTGTAAAATTGTAATCGCTTTATTAGATTAGCTTTACTACTTTACATTGAAGGCTGGGTATGCCCATGCAAATATGTAACAAGGCTGGAGGTGCTGGATCGAAGACATTATCCATGAGATGGATTTTGACCTAGATTGACCCTTGACTCCCACAAGGCTCGTGGGAGTCATTATAGGAATAGTCCATGCTATATCATATTTACATTTTCGCTCCATATCCTGCGTGTGATGTTTATTTTATGTCTGGATGGATTTAATTTTGAACGTCACATCAAATGGTTTTAATTAAGTCTTAAAGTGCCTACCATAACCTAAGCACTCCATAAGCTTGGATCATCATTTTTCTGCTTGCCAAAGCAACAGATAAAATGGTTACCTAAGTAAAGGGAGATGGGAAAATAGTGATTTCCATAATGCTTAGACATGGTCCGACTTAACTAGGCTATCAAAATAGTTTTGGGCCTAGGGCATAAAATGGGAAATAGCCGGGACATATAGATGTCAATCCCATTAAATGATTTTTACTTTAATTGTGGGTGTTAAGCCAAAGCTTTCCTATAACTATTGTAAAATGTTTTTCCCCACTATTATCAAGTGTTGAAATTGTGGAAAATGTTTTTGCTCAAAAACTAATAACTTTGCAATTAACTTAATGTAGATAAATGGCAACCAATTCATCACACAATTCACTGCGATCCGTCCTTGAGAAGGAAAAACTGAGCGGGACCAATTTCCTTGATTGGGCCCGCAACTTAAGGATTGTCCTTAGCGGAAAGAAAGTCATGACGTTCTTGATACTGACATTCCCGAACGACTCGCTAATAACGCCCCTAGAGCTGAAAGAGATACTTGGAAGAAGCATTTCGATGACTCTAACGATGTGACTTGTCTCATGTTAGTCACAATGAGCCCCGACCTTCAAAAAACAGATTTGAAGGAGTTGAGGCTTTCCAGATGATGGGCCAGCTCAAGGAAATGTTCCAAGAGCAAGCTCGCCATGAAAGATTCCTCACAACTAAGGCGTTAAATAGTTGCAAATGGCCCCGGGAACCTCTGCCGATGCACATGTTCTTAAGATGAAGCGGCTATTTTGACCAACTCGAGAAGCTTGGAGCTCCCCGTAAGTCATGACATGGCCACATATATGATCTCGGGGCTCACTCCCACCGAGTATGACCAATTCATTATGAACTTCAACATGCATGCCATGGAGAAGACCATACATGAAATACACGGGATGCTTAAGCAGCTCGAATCGAACATTAAGAAGACCCCTCAAGTCTTAATGGTTCAAAAAGGGGAATTTCAAGAAGAAAGGCAAGTGGAAAGCCCATGGCCAAGAGAAGCAAAGGCAAAGGCAATGACAAGCCCAAGCCCTCACCCCAAAGCCGAGGCACCAAAGCGAGGGAGTTTGCTTCCATTGTAGGCGAACTGTGCCATTGGAAACGGAATCGCAAACTCTACTTGGAAGAGAAGAAAAAGGGAAAGACCAGTTTGACTGCCTCTCCGTATTTATGTTATAGAAATTAACATGTCTCGCTCCTACTTCATGGGTATTAGATACTCGTTGTGGATCTCACATTTGTGCAAATGTGCAGGGGGTTCAAAAGGGAGTAGATCACCGGCAAAAGGAGAAGTGGACCTCGTGAGTAGCCAACGGAGCAAGAGTTGTTGCTGTAGCTACTGGGGACATTTAATTTAGTTTTGCCAAGTGGCCTTATCATAGAACTAGATAATTGTTTGTATGTTCCAACTTTGAGTAGGAATATTATTTCAGCTTTCTTGTTTGGATATCGAAGGTTTTGAAATTAATATTTTGAATAAGATTTGCACCATTCATAAAGACCGTATCTTTTGCTGGAGATGCCTCTTTGATGAATGGGCTCTATATTCTTAACCTCGATGATTCCATTAAAAGGCCCATCTATAACATTAATACTAAAAGGTTTAAATCAAATGACTTAAACCAAACCTACTTTTGGGCACTCGTCTGTTTGGGGCCACATAAACGAAACGCATAACAAAACTCCATACGGATGGAATTTTAACATCATTTGACTTAGAGTCTTATGAGACGTGTGAATCTTGCTTGTTGGGCAAAAATGACTAAAGCTCCTTTTACCTGGACAAAGTGAGAGAGCTTCCGATTTGTCGGGCCTCATACATATAGATGTTTGTGGACCAATAAACACTAGTGCTAGAGGAGGGTTTCAGCACTTTCATCACGTTCACGCATGATTTCGAGAGATATGGCTACGTCTATCTAATGAAACATAAATCAATCTTTTGGAAGATTCAAAGAATTTCAAAATGAAGTACGTAATCAACTTGGTAAAAGTATTAAGATACTTCGATCGATCGAGGTGGCGAATACCTTAACCAAGAGTTTGATGAACATCTTAGTGGTTGTGGAATTGTTTCGCAATTAACTCCTCCCCGGCACACCACAATGGAAACGGAGTGTCGAACGGAGGAATCGCACCTTATTAGATATGGTTCGATCTATGATGAGTCAAACAAGTCTTCCACTTCCTTTCGGGGCTACGCCCTTGAAACCGCCGCATTTATATTAAATAGAGTTCCTTCTAAAGCGGTTCGTAAAACTCCATATGAGATATGGACTGGGAAACGACCTAGTTTGTCATTTCTCAAAATTTGGGGGATGCGAGGCGTATGTAAAACGCTTGTTATCCGATAAACTCGCCCCTAAATCCGACAAATGTTTGTTTATGGGATATCCTAAAGAAACTAAAGGATATTACTTATATCTTCCATCGTAGAACAAAGTGTTTGTTGCTCGTAATGGTGTATTCCTTGAAAGGGAATTTATTTCCAAAGAGGATAGTGGGAGTAAGATCCATCTTGAGGAAATTCAAGATCCCCAAACAACATCCGAACCAACTTTAGAAGTTCAAGCAAGCTCACGTGCTAATACCGAGCTTCAATCTTTGACACAAGGCCCAAGAAGGTCGAGCCTGCACATCAACGACTCGAGAGATATGGATTTCTCGTGATCGATGATCATCAAAGTTGAACTCGATTGATCAAGATGAACCCTCTACCTACAAAGAGGCAATTCATAGTTCTCGAGTCGATAAGTGGCTAGAAGCTATGAAGTCCGAGATGCAATCCATGTACGACAACCAAGTATGGACCTTTGGTTGACCCACCCGAAGGGTGCAAGGTCATTGATAACAAATGGTGTTACAAAAAAGAAGACCGACATGGATGGTAATGTACACACTTTTTAAATCGCGACTAGTAGTTAAAGGTTATAGACAAGTTCATGGTATTGACTATGACGAAACCTTTTCCCTCGCCGTGATGATAAAGTCAATTAGGATTTTACTTGCCATAGCCGCATATTATGACTATGAGATATGGCAAATGGATGTTAAGACTCAAGCTTTCTTAACTGAAACCTTCTCGAGGATGTGTATATGACACAACCCGAGGGGTTTGTTGATCCAACAAATCCTAGAAAAGTGTGTAAGCTTCAAAGGTCCATTTATGGATTGAAGCAAGCATCTCGAAGTCGAATCGCCGCTTTGATGAACGTATTAAAGAATTCGGTTTCATCAAAAACGAAGACGAGCCTTGTGTTTATAAGAAAGTAACTAATAATGCAAGAGTGTTCCTTGTGCTTTACGTGGGACGACATCTTACCGATTGGAAATGACATCCCCACATTACAAAGCGTAAAAGGTTGGTTTAGGGGAAGTGCTTTTCCATGAAAGACTTAGGCGAGGCCAATTACATTTTGGGTATAAGAATCTATAGAGATAGATCTAACAAAATGATTGGCCCGAGCTGCAGTGGATACATTGACAAGGCATCTAAACGGCTCACTTTGCAAGACTCCAAAAAGGGATTCTTGCCCATGTCACATGGCGTTAAACTCAGCGAGAACTCAAGGACCTTCCACAAGGGAGGACCAAGAGCGCATGAGTAAGATCCCATATGCTTCGCCATTGGGTCTATTATGTACGCCATGATATGCACTCACCCAGATGTCTCATTTGCTTTAAGTATGACTAGCAGATATCAATCTGACCCTGGAGAGTCACATTGGACTGCATGTATATTAGTTGAGAATAACAACAAGGATTACAATTCTTCTCCTTCTCTTGAGTTTTAGTTCTATCATATTATATATTAGTAATTTATACTTGAGGTTTCAAAACAAAGATCAATTTAATGTTCGAATTAATAACATTTGTCCCACCTCGTTTTGGTGAATTAGAAGCACATCATTAAGTCATCCTCCTTTTGGAGAATGGTATCAGGTTTACCACGAAACCTAGGGTTAATTTTATAAAAATGCCCAAAGTTTACCTCATTTTACAATTACATGTCAATTGTTTAAATTTTAGTAATAGGGTGCTTGAATCCAAAATCAAACAGATTAACGTAAATTTTGTTTATTGTTTTAGAACAGCGTTTTCACTTTACCAAAATTGTCCTCCAATATAACACCCCGAACCCTAAAATCCACCAAAAATATCTTATTCTCCTTCAACTAATCCTTGTCCCCTTTCTCCATCGTTGTAGCCCATTCCCACTCTCCCTCATTGCTTATGTCGCCCCCAGCTCCTTTAGCTCGCATCCATTTCTTCACTCTCCCTCTCCCTCTCCAATCCTAATCATCTTCTTCTTTACCTATCTAAACCTAAATATATTCCCCGACGTTGTCGACTTAGCCCGTGACTTTTCCTTTCGTTGCAACTTTCCTCCTATAGACGCAGATCAATCTCCACCCTCTCTCCACCTCTTGTAGTTCCTCTCAAGTCTACCCTCGCATCCCCACTCTGATCACCTCCTCCTCTCCTGAAACCCAGCCCCTCCTTGCAATTCCTTGTCCCCCAGTCACCTATTACTTCCTCAAAATTCGACAGCAGGTCTAAATTCTTTCTTTTTCTAGATTTTTCTTGTCTTTTTTTTTCATATTTTCTAGCCTTTATTTTCTCATTTTTTCTCTTTTTCTTTCCTTTTCATTTGAATGGTGGTGATAATAATAACAATTTATTGATTTAAAAAAGTACAATTCATATATAGTTTTTGAAAAATAGTTTAATTTTCATACAAAATTATGGGGCAAATATGACATTTCATATCCACTACAAGAAAACAGTTAAATAGTGACGAACATATCCGTCGCTAACCTGAGCTTAGCGACCGAACCACGTGGTCATATATTTTTTGTCGCTGGGCTGAATACCGACGATTTATGTAGCGACCAATAATTGGCCATCAATGTTGACTTTGACTTTGACTTGTTAACGACCGATTGCCGACGGCCTTTTTACCGACGCAATAATAGGTCACGAATTACCGACCGATTATTGACCAAATGGTCAACAATGTTGACTTTGACTAGTAACGACCGATTGCCGACGACTCATGTAGCGACGGATTAGCGACCGATTCCAGTTCATTTGACTTTGACTTTAAACCTCTAGCAACCGATATAACGGTCGTAACCAATATAATATGATCAATTTCCAGATATACTTACAAGCTTTAAATTAGCTACTGAACATATTGTAAAAGGTTTGAGAAAATTTAATCAAAAGAGAATTAGATTTTGCACCTTACTCCAAGTTTTGGTGGAAGTTGAGGACGCTTCCAGATTAGGTGGCGGCATCACTTGAACGGAGTGGAGGTGGTGGCTTCCCATCAACTGTTTTTTGGGCTTGTGGGGGAAGAAGGAGATGGTGGCGCTAGAGGTGGTGGCATCGGAGACGAAGGGGGACGACAACGATTGAAGGGGACGGTGGTGGTCGGAGATCGCTTCGGAGGATTGAATTCGCAGAAAGGGGGATGGGCATTCGTAGAGGTGGGGGAGAAACGACTGATTCGGGGTTATTTGGAAATGGAGAAAATGCACGGTGAAGGTGGAGCCGTCGGAGTAGAAGGTGGAGGCGTCGGAGAAGGTTCAGAGACTTTGGGTGAATCCGATTTTTTTGTCAAAAGGGATAATTTTTTGGGGGGTTAGGGATTTTTTGGAAAGATATAAACGAAACGACGTTGTTTCGCTATCTTCGGTCGGTAATCAGTCGGGCACGGACAAACGACGTCGTTACACTAGCTTCGGTCAGTATTCGTTCGTTAAATGTTGTCGGTAAGGAAATATATAGCGACGGAAAAGCGACCATTCAAGTATTGGTTTGAGTTGGTTAACGCGACCGATATGGGCGACAAAATAGCGACTGCATTTTTTTCAGTTTCAGTTCGGAAAATTTCGGTCGCTATTTTCTGTAGTTAAATAACTGTTTTCTTGTAGTGATCTCTGTTAAATTGATTTGGACAGATTTTTTATTCAGGCACTCTATTGCTAAAATTATAACAATGGGCATGTAATTGTAAAATGTAACTGTAAACTTTAGGAACTTTTATAAAATTAACCCTGAAAACAATTCAATATTGTAGTTCTTCGGCACCCATGTTCTCCTCTCCTCACCTCCTCACTACAATGGTTCTCACAAATCCAATATGCAAATTCTTTATGTCGATACCCCGCGGTCTTTAAAACCTCTGCACGATCCATCTTTGTTTTAACCTTGGCGGGATTGATAGAGATAATTTAGGGATTTTCTTAAATCTCTAATCTTTTAGAGATAGACACTGACAGACATATAAGAACGACAGAGAAAAGCAGCAGTTAGTAGTCAATTCTTGATGACGTGGAGATTGATCTGATAATAACAAGATTCTTTATATCTGGTAATTAGGCACAAAATTTTGGACATCTAAACTTATATGCTAATCAAACAAGACAAAACTGAGCTCCCCAAAAACAAACTAACAGTTGATTTCTGAATATTAGAGAAACAAAAATATCCAAGTAATTCTTAACAGGTTTCCTAATTAAAGATGTATTGAGAAAAGTAGAATTATAAACTAGACATCTTGGGAAAAATTTCATTTATACATAATAGGTTAATTCTTCCTTGTTCGATGATGGTAGCTGTTAGTTCTTATATTCCGCAGTATGCCTGCACTGATACAAATTGCCTTCGGCAGGAGCACGCTATCCATTTCGTGTTAGTAGTGAAACCATTTTAATTAAACTTGGCTCAAGGTTGCCAATATCAACTCTTTTCTCCTCCTTCACCATTTCTAGGCTTTTTGCATCCACCACATGTACAATTCTGTAGGTCCTTGTTTAGCTTCTGGAGAGATGGAATAGAATGATCTAAAGTAAGAATTTTATATGAAAAGGAAAAAATATTCCGGTCATGCAATGAGTACTAAAATCTTGAGAAGTTTGATTCATGTGAATATGATTAAAAAGAATTAGTAGTTTTCTGGCTATCTAACATCGGATTTTTGTGAAGGAAGAAGAAAGGCATTAAGTTGAGCGCTCGATAGCGATTGCTCTCGAGGGCGAAGAGCGGAGAGTACTCTAGATAGTGAAGATTGAGCACGCCCCTACGCCTGTGAGGGAAGATAAACCTCATGAGGAGGAGAAATATTATTTGCTCTGGGAGAAGCTGTTTGAACTCGAGCACCTTCGCGCCCCTAAGCTGCAGGTCTGCTCCCACTGGGCCAAAACTTTGTATGGTGATTCCTAAAGGTTGAGACACAAATTTAACATTGTATTAAAAATAATCTAAATTTCAAGTGTGGTTATGCTACTAGAGACAATATACTATACGGGAAAAGAAAAGTAAAATACTTAATTTGTCGTTTTCAGAATCTAGTGGTGGAGGGTGCCTGCAGTAGACCTAGCAATTTACTCAAAATAAGAAGACAGAATAGTGTGTAGATAAATTGCAAATCTGGAAAACATTAGTCAAGTAAATTCCAACGCTTGCTTGAAAGTTTGATGTCCCCTAAGGGTGTGTTTGTTTCTTGGAATTGGAATTCTAATTCTATAAAATTTCATGGAATTACGAGAAATTGAAATTTCTAAGGTTTTCCAATTCTATGAAATTCCAAGAAATAGAATCCTAAGAAATTCAAATTCCAAATAATTGAACTCCTTTGTTTGGTAAAATTACGGAATTGATGTGGAATTCAATTCTAATTTATTTGGTTGAAACACTAATTAAAAATAAAATGAAAAAAATTCATCTAGTTTGAAAAGGCTAATATTCTCCAAATACAAATAGTCAAAATACATTTGAAGTAAAATGACAAAAATACCCTTGTTAAAAAAATTATCGTTGTAAAATAACGGAAATATTTTTTGTTGCAAAATTAAAAGAACATTCATAATTCTGAAAATACCCCTAATAGAAAATATTTCGGGAATAAAAAATATTGAAAACTCCCTACTAAAGTTAAAAATGTACCATTTTGCGTAATATGGAGAAAACTTTTATGGTCAAATTTTATAAAAAATGCATTTGTTGCAAAATGACAAAAATACCCTTGTTAAAGTGGAATTAGCTCATTGTGCATAATAACGAATAAGCACTTGATAAAAGATAAATAAATCACAAAATTACGAAAATACTCTGATGAAAATTAAGAAAATAACTCTTTCCCATTGGTTTAGAATTGAGAAAATGCCCAGTTTTCAAAATGACAAAAATAACCTTATTGTAAACTTTTAATTTTTTTAAAACGAGTGGTAATTGTTTCATTTTCATCATGATTATTCTTTTTCATTTGGTATGAATGAAATTTCTATTATTTCTCAACAAGTGTATTTTCATCAATTTACACCGATAATATTTTAGGCATTTCAACTAAACGAATTTTTTATAAAGGATAATTTTGTTATTTTTCTAAGAGAAATATTTTCATTTTATTCAAAGTTAATTTTGTCATTTTTCAGAAGAGACATTTTATCATTTTTTTTATGGGAGCGTTTTTTGTCCTTTTGCATTAAGGGCATTTTCGTAATTTTAAGACAGTATTTTTGTGATTTTTCATCAAGTTTGAGGCATTTTTAATCAAATTAATTTTAAGGTATTTGACCAAAGGTAATTGTTTCATTTTGCGCGAAAGTATTTTTCATCATTTTGAGCCGAGGGTATTTTTCTTCATTTTGCGACAAGAGTATTTTCGTAATTTTTTACCATGGTTGTTTTGGTGATTTTATGTAATGTATGTTTGTGATTTATTTTTTTTCTAAAAAAAAAAAAATTGTTGTTTTGTGTCGAGGGTATTATTGTAATTTTGCACTACCAGTATTTTTCGACATCGTACAAAGGGTATTTTTGTCATTTAAACGAATAACCTTAGCTATTTTAAATTTAAGGGTACTTTAGTCATTTTTTACTATGGATGTTTTTTCATTATACAATAAGGGTACTGCGGTCATTTTATATATATTAATTATTCATGAGAGGGAAAATAACTTGTATGAATGATATATTTATAACCAATAATAAATCTTGTGGGATTGGAATTCAAATTCTTTGATTATAAAATGGAATTGAGGGGTTCCAATTCCAAAATTTTGTTAAGAGCCAGACAAGAGATTCAATGATTTTGTTGATAGCCAAACAAGAAAATTAAATGGAAACAAACACACCCTACAAGAGAAAATGATGCACATAGATTTTTGTGGTTCTTTTTCTTTGGAAATTGATATAGGAAGAGGAAGAAGTCAGTTGATAAGTATACTGACCTGAACCTGATTCTGAAGGCCCTTGATGTGTTGTACTGCCAAATCCAGCATATCAGCGTAGCTAGTTTGCTGCAAAGGATTTTTGTCAAAGGGAAGTCTTAATGTTTTCTACCTATCAATTATTAGGTGCATCGAACAAGATATGGTTTATGAAAAAAGAATACGAGAAATTGCAAAGAGCTAGTTTGAGATCTACAAGGCCATTTCTTGAAGCAGTCCAAAATTTTATGACAGTTTTACGAAGAATTTTCTTTCTAGTAAAATCTACAACTTGTTGCATATACTACTAAAGCAAAATAAAAACTTCAATAAACAAAATCTGAAAACACAGAGGAAACAGACAAAATTCATTTTATCAGAAAAGACACAAGGCAAATGAATTCTACTTCATTTTTTAGTTTGTTTCTTTCTCGATCAAGTAGTTACAAAACAAAAAACAAAATAAAATTGTTTATGGTCTTTTGCACAATGTGAGTAATGGATATGCTTTCTTTGGGATCAAAATGCAATATTGCTTATGTTACATGTAAATAAATGTTCAGAAGATACCATGTTCGGAATAATAATGCTACAACAAAAAAATAAAAAATAAATAGAACAATAAGGTATGAAGTTACCACCTTGTCCATGTTAGGAACAAGATCTTGTAATTTTTTCAGCTTTCCACTTATTCTCGTTCTTCGCTCCTGTATGGAGATGCAGTTCAGATTATTAAAAGAATGATCCATAATATTCTAGCAGAACCTAACAAAAATGTATTCCTTCACTTTCAGTCATTATAAAAAGATATTACAGATATTAATTTTCACAACACTTATATAAGAACATGAATAGAACATATACTAAATAGAAATTAAATTTTTTTTTTTTTTTTTGTCACAATGGATGTGGATGCCAATATTAGCAAACCTAACTGATCATAGTTGTAACATACAATGGCTACAGAAATGTTTTCCTAAGATGAATTGACATAAAAGAAATTGGCATAAAAACAGAGTAATAGGAACACAATTGAAGCTGACCCTTTCTGCAATGCTGCGAGGATGAGTAGCACAACCGCGCTTTGCACGAATTTTACATGGAACTGAATCTTCAGGGATGTTTAGTAACTTGTCCATTGTTGTCATTTCGACGTCTGCTTGTGGAATGCCGAACTGAAACTGCTAACACATAACGGGTGCATACTATGAAATCTAGAACAACAAAACTTACTAGGAATGTTAAAAAAAAAGGTTGCTTCCCAGTTTTGATATGATAAGAATATGCAAATGGCTAAAATGTATATTTTCTGGTACCTGAGTTTCCATGCCATTTACTATGTCATTATTGATATTCTTAGCTTTCTTGCTTGGTCCAACTGAAAACATTAGAGAATTAGCATCTTTCCAGGATCCCACTCCATAACTAGTGCTAACATAAGAATGACTATATTTTTTTGCTCCACTCTCTCTGCTTATGCCATTACTACCAACATTCTCATTTTCTTCTGAGATTTGAGAAAGCGGTTCTTGTCGTGTGAAGCTGAGCTGAGAGTTCAACCTTGATATTGCATGGCCCCTTGTGACGGAGAAACCTATTTTTCGCATGTATTAATTAGAATCCGGAAGTAATATTTTCAAGGAAGGGAAAAAAAGTATAACCTAAATAAAAAATACTATAAATTTTCTGCCAATTTTAACCTTAAAACTAATTTTGATCCAAAATTCAATCTAAATGATTTTTTCTATTAACCTTTCGAATAAATTTGATTTTCTAACATAGCTCAACAACCTAATATCACGTGAATGGACATATAAGGGTATTCTTAATTAACACAAATTTTAATGTCGGAGTAAAATGTTTAACGAGCTTTAGATAGAATAACTTATGCGTTTGGTTTTTAATAACTGAATGCTGGAAGTAATTATAATTTTTGAAAGCTAAAAACATAACCACTGGTAGGAGTTAAATAAAAATGTAAAGAAAAGGAGAGTCAAATAAAAAAAACAAAAGAAAAAGGATGTCACTGGATATAAAGGGCCTAAGAACTGCACTACTTGCAATATACTCCCTTCATTCCCATTTAATTGTCGTTTAGAATATATATATATATGTATTCAAATTAATTATCATTTACATGTCTTTTATTAGTTGTCAACAATTTATTCCAATTATACCCTCAACATATCTTTATTAGAAAAGTGAAAAAGAGGGAGGAAGGAACAGGTATTATTGAAATTGTGGTGAAAAGATTACTATTTGTTTGACATCCTTAATTTTTTTAAAGTGTCTCTAAACGATCTATATTAAAGGAACGAAGGGCATAGTTATCAAACATCATCACTAATGGAGAATCAAACTTCAGCTTTTGTTTATTTTAACTGTTCCTGACAGAAGCAGCTATGTTAGGCCATTATATATATATATCCAGAAAAAGAAATAAATATTGAAAACCAGGGAGTGAAACCAGTGGCAAAAAAAGGCATGTGACATCCACCTGGATTTTGGTGCTGTGAGTTGAGAATGCTTCTTCCATTCACAGAATCTGGTCATTCTCATATTCTGCCCTTAACTAAACAATTGAGATTCTAATGCTCTGTCCAATGGTCCCAATTGGTATTATTTTATGTCAACTTGGCTATGCAACTTGTGGAAATCAATATTCACTTTCACCAATAAGAAAACTCCATTTTAAAATGTCATAGTCTAAGATCCTAGAGGCTGCTATGGAAAAATAAAATATTCGCAGTTGTACTATTATATTTTTATTTTTAAATGTTTAGCTATCGAAACAAAAATTGAGGAAATTTCTCGCAAATTAGGGGAACTCAAGATAGTCCGGGAAAAGAAGTTCATCAATACATAGTTGGTGTAGTAGATGCAAATTATACTTGCAAATAACTATACATATTTCCTGATAATTTTGTATAGACACTATATGAAGCCAAGTCTTAAAATTAGTTCTCTTTTTCCTCTACAATTTAAACATATAAATAAACTATAGATAATATAGACCTTACAATGTAAAAAAAAACAACTAAAAAAAACAAATATGCAACTTGGTATAGATGACTTAGGTAAAGACTTAGGAAATCCCCTTACTCTAAAGAAAAATTCTAAATGTTTCAGATGTGAGTCACCAATTACTAGACAGACACAATTCTCAACAAAATAATAATTAAATATTTTGAAACCGTAAAAAAGTAAAGTCTACACTTTAAAATTATTAAAAAAAAAAAATCTAAAATCAATGGATATGTCATCTTCCAAACCACCCCCTCCCTTTCTCAAACCTTGCGACCAAATGAGACCTATTCAATCTCTGGTTACTATTAGGAAGCTTCCAAAGAAGCCAAAAAGAAAAGCATAATTATCTTTAACAAACGTGGAAATTTTTATATAGATAAGATGATAGAAAAATGGTAAAGCAAAAAATCAAGTACTCCAACTACAACAAAAAATTCTCTCCTCGATCTCTTCTTCCTCTTTTGTTCTCTAATGGCAAAATCCAACCAAAAGCTTCGACCACCGGTCGGATCTTGGTCGGAACTAACCATTTTCACTCCCTTTTTGTGTCCTCAATCAAACATCGATGGACTTTCTCTTGTCGATCTTCTTAAACCGGCTTGTTGCTCCTTCCCTTGGTGGAATGACATGGTTACCCAAATTAGATCTGGGTCCTTTCTTGAGTTTTCACCTCTTTTCTAGATGATTTTTTAGATCGTTGATACACCCATATTCTTCTGAATCGTCGTCTACGAAAGAGGTTGAAACCAAATGCTTGCCTCTGTCGTTTGAGATTAGCGATGAAAATGTTGCGGAGAAGACTATATTCTGTTTGTTTGTTAGATTATTATTATTAGTAGTTTTAGTTCCTTCTCAACTAGGATATTTGAGGGTGTGGGTTATTATCTGTTACCTTATGTAACTTTTATTTTCTGTATTGTTTGATTTTCTTCCTTCCACAACTCCTCTCTTTTGTTGTATTAGAGAAAGAGTTTGGAAGCTATTCAGGTTATAATGGCCTCGACCATTTTGTTATTAATGGATAATCCTTTATTCATAAAAAAAAATTGATAAAGCAAAAAAATAAAATATATGATAACTAATTAAGATTATCATATATGAAGAAATAGTAATTTAATTAGTTAAAAGCACACTGTATCAAATAATTATTTGAATCTATTAAAAAAATGAAAAGAGAAAATAAGTTTTAAATTCGGATCATATTTAAATTTACTAATAACTTTATTTCCTAATATTTTAAGAAAAAATAAAGGAAATACCATATCTCCAAGTCAAGTCAATGAATTGTATTTCGACTCGTGAATGAATCTATACGTCCCAAAGATGAAAGAATATTATCTATATACTATATCAACAATAACCAAGCCTCCATTCAAAATAACTCAGATCAGCTTTGAAATCCAAATAAAAGTTGAGAAGAATATTTTTTGCTCCAAACTTGAATAATATATGTCTTTCTAGGTAATTTAGCATATAATAAAACAAGGAAAGACAAAGAAATATTTTATGCTATACCCTTTGAGTCTAAATATCCAAATTATCGCTCTCCCTCTATTTTGAAAAAAAAATCTTAAAAATGAAAAAGTACCTTTATTTTGGAACCGACAGGTATAAATTTTGGAACACACATCTCAGATTAAAACTCGAAATCTGTTAAAAATGGACTTGAAAGATATTCTAAAAATATATGGATTCTCAAAAGGTAACTCGTGAACATTAATGGAGACCCAATATTGAATTCAGTTCTCTGATAACAAATTAAAAATGGACTTGATGAACATAACTTCTTCTTTTTTTTTGATGCCCGTTGGGCGATTGCCCCCGAGGGGGAGAGAGCGGAGAGTACCCTAGATAGGGAGATTGTAGCATGCCCCATGCCTGGGGAGGGAATTTTAGCTTCATATGGAGGAGAAATTATTTGCCCCACTTGGGGAGATATGGGAATCGAACACGGGACCTCTGGCACGTGTTCGGGTAGCCTTACCACATGGGCTACCCGATTCCCATGATGAACATAACTTAATCACTTGAAAATTACCTTTAAGTTGAGGATTATCCAATACTTATAAAAAAATAAACTTTCTCATTAATTAATCGATGCGGGAATCTCAAATGGAATAATGTCATAAATTCAAACTCCATATAATCCACGTTGATTATTCAATTAAATAAAATAAACAAATATGCAAAGAAAGTAAATTAAATAAATTGGTAAGTCTTCCACGATTATGACTCTTGACCCCCATTGATTTTTCCAAAAAAATCTTGTGCGGATCTTGTTAAACCTACATCAACAACAACGGCGGTACCCACGAAATCACTAGGGAATCTTCAAAGGTTAACCTTCCCTTACCATTGACGAGGAATAACTATCAATTCCCGAGGCTCCAAGGAAGCTTGCTCTTATCGGTAATTTCTCCCGTTGAGCGCCCCTTGTTGAGAATCTCAAGAAGGATTTCGCTAAGCTCCAATTTACGGGGCCATATTGGATCGGATGGTTGGATCATCGACACGTTCTTATACATTTCTATCATGAGGAAGATTATTACCGCATATGGCGGCGAGAAGTTTGGACTTTTGGTGGCTCACGTATGAGGGTTTTTAAATGGCAACATGATTTTGATACAAAGGTGGAACCTTCGATTGTGCCGGTTTGGATCGGTTTCGAGGGATTACCCATCCATCTCTATAACAAACCGATGCTATTCTCTTTGGCATCAGCGGCAGGCACCCCACTTGTTTTGGACGCTCCAACAGTCGTGGAGGTCGACTTATTAAAGGAGATTCAGAATCAGGTATGGATATCTCATACGCGATCGGGAAAGGGGTTCTGGAAAAGTATTGTTTATGAAGACTTGCCGAATTATTGCACCAAGTGTTGAAAGATTGGTCACGACATGAAGGGTTGTTTTACTGCTCGAGTGCCACTCCCATCTTTTGCGGCCCAAAAAAACAACGGTTTGGGTGAGGCCAAGAACAAGTCTCAAGTGGTAACAAAGATCCTAAAATCGGGACAGACGGTTTCTTTTCCAAATCATCCCACTAAGGTTTGGGAAATTAGATCGACATCAAAGACAATAACTTTGCCTGCAGATGACGGATTGCAGATAGTTGAACCGATGTTGACGTCGATTGCCGATCCTGTGGTGGTTGCGAGTCAGCAAGTAAACATTGGTCCGTCGTCGGTCTCAGTGGAGCCGCCTGTGATGAATGGAGCATCGTCTATGGAAAGGACCTCGGTGGAGCCGGAGGTGGTCGTCACTAGTTCTTATACCCTACCGAGTGATTCCGGTGGTGGAGGTAGATCACGGGGCACAACAGGGCGTGGGGGCTCTGACCCAACCCGATGGCAGTTCCCCACCGATGATTCCGCAATCTCGCGACCCTTAGGATGAGTCGGGTGTGGATGAGAAGGAGGGAGAGGGAGAGGACTCGATTATGGGTA
Organism: Vinca minor; assembly: GCA_026122235.1. Lineage (NCBI taxonomy): Eukaryota > Viridiplantae > Streptophyta > Magnoliopsida > Gentianales > Apocynaceae > Vinca > Vinca minor. Next base: position 1,659,565 of record JAOCZM010000210.1, on the reverse strand, counting down.
TGGTAAACCTAAAGGCCCACTCGGGTACAGTTGACATGATCCCAACAGTTGACCTAGATGTAGCACAATTGGAGGATAAGGTTATTTCTACAGGAGATCCGAATGATGATTATGATGTTGGGCCTCTAAGCCCGCATACGGAATCGGAACAAAAAATGTCGTGCTAAAATTTTTAAGGAGATGGAATTTTTTCCACCACCACATCATATTTATGCGTGTACTCTCTACAACAGTCTTTACTTAAGAGGACGAGTTAATAGTCTATCGCCAGGTCGCAAGATTGGCACTTTTGATTCGGACCCCGCAGATAATACACCTAGTATGTCAATTGCGTAGGACCATAGCAAGCCTCTGGAACCAGAAAATCTTTATGTACTAGACACAGAGCCATTCGAAGCTTTCGCAGATTCTCTACATGGCGATTATTATGAAGATTTTACTCCTGTCCGCTCACGTAAGAGTAAAAAAGACTCATATTGAACACCATATGCAGACTAGATATAAGCCTTTTAAGAGACTTTAGTTTGATGAATTGTTCCCCGATGGGTCTTCTAATAGACTATTCGGATTTTGTCCGATATATTAGTGGATTTGTTTTCATATTATATTGGAGGAAATGCGTCCCCTCCGTGTATATTTATTTAATCTTCTTCAATAAAGTAACATAGTTTTATTTATAAAAAAAATTCAATACGGGAATCTCAAATAGAATAACGTCTTAAATTCAAACTCCATCCAATCCACTTGAGTGTGATTGTCAACTTGTTTATCTTTATCTACCAATTTATTTAATTTACTTTCTTTGCATATTTGTTTATTTTATTTAATTGAAAATTCAACGTGGTTTTGCATATTTTGCAAAACGGTGGGTGCCCCAGAAACGAAGGCCCCATGAATAGGTTGGCAATTGGGCTCTACTACAGATTACATGTCGCCGAGGTTGAAACAGCAGCTCCCACTTAAATTTTCTTGCTTCCTATTTTCCCTATTGGATTTATATCACATAAGATTTTGCAAGGAAAAAAAAAAGGGCAAAGAAAACAATTTTAATTTCGGTTTCAGAAGAGAATTATTTAAACTTTAACCGAGGTCTTATTAGAGGTACCACCGTTGGGAAAATTCAAATGCAAAGAAAACGCCAAGGACAAATGAGAATTATATATGTACCCTTTGAGGAACAAGAATTATGTACGTGGAATCTAGCTACTTTTAATGTAATGAACTTGTTTATTATACTCCTAAATTACAATTTAGGAGATAAGTATTGTTTCTTAGTTTGAAGGGCCACATCTCTACTTGCAAATTTTGTACTCCAAATTTTTACTAATTTAGATAGTGTCTTTTTACTAAGCAATTATCTTCATGTTATTTTATATAGAAAACATTCAGAATCTTTTCAAAAGTCATAACATTATTATATACATAGCTACTTGTTAGATGCAATAAGTTTTAAGCAAGATACAAGTTTTTTTCCTCCTTAAAATAAAATAATTCTCAAGGAAAAAAAAATAAAGATAAACAGTTATCAACTAAAATGAAATGTCTTTTCAAAAAAATAAAAAGTAAAATGAAATGTTTTCTTTAAATTAATATTTTTTTTAAAACAAAAAAAGAGGTAGTTGGTCATGTTTGGAACAACATCATACGTCAACGTATTTGGCTTGTACCTAATTGGCTGCTAAATCACAAATTGCCAACTAAAGGAACAGTTTATTTTAGCTTAAAAAACAAAAGATGAAAAGAAATTTCTTTCAGGGCTAAAAGCGTAATTTTAAAACGTTCAAGAAATAATCCAACCTTGAAAAACTTCTTCTTCTGAAAAGGAAAGAAAAAATGTCAAGAAAATTAAACGTACCATCATCATCATTGGGAGTGACAGCATGAGCAAGATGATTTAGAAAACCAGCCGGTAAGCTACTGTGACGAACCAAAGGAGAAGTAGAAGAAGAAACCATGACAGCACCGCCACGCCCGCAGCCACCAATGGCGGCCGCCTCCTGGTTTTGTAGACCATAGCTTCTCTGCAACCCAATACTAGTATTAATATTAGGACCCTTTTGATGCTGCTCATCTCTGGAACTATGACTATTACTATTGTTTGATTCTGAGGCAAAAGATGAAGTTTCCATAGGGAAGAATCTGGCTGCTGCAGGAGCCATGAGATTTTGAGGTTGATGATGATAATGGGTCGCCAATGATCCAAGGGCTGAAAATTCACGGGTCGGACCGATAACTGATTCAACGGTTGTGGATAGTAAGGAGCTTGGTGCTGAGCCATAGCGGATCAGGCCACCACTGGTGTTGATTGTACCTCCACTAGGACCCATTGAACCCTGTGATGATGAAGAGGTGGATGATGGATACATAATAAAAGTGATTTCTCTTGCTGCTGCTGCTACTGCTACTGCTATTTGTGCTGCTGAAATGATGAAGAAAGAAAAAGAAACTTTGGAGAGAGAGAAAGAAAGAAAGAAAAGTAAAAGGGGAAAGTATGGATATTATATTTTTAGGAAAGGGAGATGCAACTTGTTGAGGAAACATTTTGGAGCGGTGATTAGATCACACCTATTGCCAGTGGAGTCAGAAATTTGTTATAGGGAAAAAAAATTTCTTACGGAACATTTTTATGGAATCAAATTCAACATTTATAAAAAAATATCACAAAAAAAAAATTTCCTATAAAAAATTCGTCGTTTCTGAAAATTTTGGGGGCTGCCCCTCTTATATTCCGCCACTACCTATTGGTGTTTTAAGGTTTGTCCACATGCAAAATAGCCTTCTTGTCTTTTACCTCAAAATTAACATCAATATTTAGTTAATTTTTTTCTTGATTGTGTTATCGGAATATTTTGAGGGTTATACAAGGAAACTTGAGCAAGAAGTCAACATTAAATATATAATTAGGGCTTTGGAAAAAGTTGAAAAAGTATATGTGGAGTTTTAATTTTTTGTTTTTCTTACAATAGAGAAAGATAAGACTTCAAAAATGGGAAGTAAAATTTAAAAGACAGTAAATGAAATTTAAATTCATGACTTTACGTGATATCTCAGTCTTGCAATGCCTCATTGTTGGGGTTTAGCCCATATTCACTGGATTACTAATTAGATATAAATCAGAATAAGAATTAGTAATTAGGTAAATTACTAATTAGGTGGATTCCTAATTGGATTAGTAGGTTAAGAATTAGTAATTAGGTGAATTACTAATTATGTGAACTCCTAATCCATTTAGCAAAATGTTTACTACTCCTATATATATGTGCCTCTTATATGGTTTAGAGTAGTAGACGAGGAGAGCTAATGAATTGGAGGAATCTCCATTGTATTCTTGTTTCTCCATTATAATGAGAGTATAAGCTCGCTTTACCCGTGGATGTATGTCAGTTGACCGAACCACGTAAATCATGTTGGGGGCAGCGGAAGCAAACACGTGGATAATATGGAGAGAAAAAGAAGAATAAATAAATCAACACGAAAGAACACCAATATTTTTAACGTGGTTCGGTCTCAACGCAGACCTACAACCACGACCCCGAAGGGTACAAACTTTCACTATGTAATTTTTGGACGGAACAAAATTACAAACCCTCTCGCAAACCAAACTCAGGAAACTCACCATCTGAGTTGGTGGCGCCCAACGCGGCACACACACATAATACTAAACTAGGAGATCCTTATTTATAAGGTTTTCCTCCTTCCTAGTTTCCTAACACAACCGATGTGGGATATTGAGAGAATCCCAACATATCCTCCCTTCTCTCAATTTCCCAAATTACAACTTAAACAGAATAAGGAAACCTATCACTATTGGGATCTTGAGAATCTCTAACAAATCCTCCCTTTTCTCAAGTTCCCAAATTACAATTAAAATAGAAAACCCCTAACCCTAGGTCTTCTCTTGGGTTTCTTCTTTTCTGTTTCGTCTCAGTTTTACTTCCTTGATGTTGGGTCAAAGAATGCTTTTTTCCTCTCTCAGAATCACGAACCTTGCACCTTCTTCTAAGATCTGCGCTTCTCCCATCACTCGAACTCTTCAAAAGAAATCGAACCTGACTCCTCACAGTCCCGAAACCTCGCGTTTCGAACTTGGCAGTCACGAACCTGACGCTCTGATACCAGTTGTTGGGGGCAGCGGAAGCAAACACGTGGATAATATGGAGAGAAAAAGAAGAATAAATAAATCAACACGAAAGAACAACAATATTTTTAACGTGGTTCGGTCTCAACGCAGACCTACATCCACGACCCCGAAGGGTACAAACTTTCACTATGTAATTTTTGGACGGAACAAAAATTACAAACCCTCTTCTAAAACTCCAAGTCTAAACACTCACAAGACTGAAGGAGTTGGTACAAATAAACTCAACACTAGGTGGGTCTATTTATAAGGCCTCTTGCCTTTACACTTTTCTTTTCTAACCAATGTGGGATTAGAGAAACATTACCTAACATATCCTCCCTTCTCTCAATTTCCCAAATTACAACTTAAACAGAATAAGGAAACCTATCACTATTGGGATCTTGAGAATCTCTAACAAATCATTGTGTCTCTTTATTGCTTTGCTGATTGATATTTGCTTGTGGGCTAGAATTGAGAGAGGATTAATTTCCTAACAACCTCATCAACATATATATGGAGTTTGAGTTGCATATATGACTATCAATTTCAGAGGTTGTTGCTGCCTTTTCGCTTGAATAACAAAAAAATTCTTTTTCATATAAAAAGGGAAAAGAATAACAATTCCTTTTAAAATTATTCTGCTATTTTAATGTTTTTAAGGGGACAAAGAGGCTTCTATTAAGTACATGGCTCAACAACAATAACTTTTAGGACTCACATTTTTTCATACTATAGTTAAGTATTTATTGGGTTTAAAACAACAGTTAACTAATTATCTCCTAAAACAATATTAAGTATACGTTAAACATGACCCAGTTTTATACCTCTCTCTCTAAGACTATCATTTGGATCAGTCGGTCCGAGCCTAGTTCGTTCAGCACGTTATTTAATCCGATGGGAGTTCAATTTTCACGCCTAAATTAAATTCGAAGCTTAGACTTTCCTAAGCTTGGTCTCAATTTATACCATTATATACCTTATCTATAATAATATTAGCTAACAATTATTTCCCATATATATATATATATATATATATATATATATATATTGTAGCTGATGAGTGATCATCATTGAAGGCAAGATCAACAATTGGAAGGAAAACGGTTAAAGACCATTTTAGAAAACTTGTAAATTAAATTCTAAAGTCTGTTTTGGACTTTAATTAAAATTTCAGCTTTATAGTATTTACTTTAAGGGTAAAATGTGCTCATACCCCCTAAATTATTTGAGTTTTTGGTTTTTGACCCTTAATTAAAAAAATGTCAAGTTTTGCCCCTAAATTATTCAGCCGTGTCAAACGTGACCCTTCTGTCCATTTTTCTAATTATATCGTGACGGAAGTTCAAACAAATGAGGGCATTTTAGACAAACCATATTAAATTGTTTCAATTTAATAAAAATTTGACAATTTAATAAAATATTACAATTTTATTAAATTGTCAAAATGAAGATTGAAACAAGTAGTCTCATCTAAGTCATGAACGGCAATCGAAGTTGTCAGAGCTACAAATATGGTTAGCGAGTTATAAAGATGTGTAATAGTATATCAGGTTTGCCGTTGATAATAGATAATTTTTTTTAGGGGTTGTTTTGAATTTCTTTTTTTATTTTATTATTATTTTAGGATTTAAAATGATTTGTCCAAAATACCCCCAGTTTGTTTCAACATCCGTCACAATATAATGGAAAAAATGGACAGAAAGGTCACGTTTGGCACGTCTGAACAATTTAAGGGGCAAAACTTGACGTTTTTTTAATTAAGGGTCAAAAACCAAAAACCCAAATAGTTTAAGGGGTGTGCGCACTTTTTACCCTTACTTTAATTATATTAGGCGCCGTTATCTAGAATAAATGACATGTTGTCCATGGGTTTAATTATTAGTTCAATTATAGTACTTTACTATTCTTAAGATAAAAGAATTCTAACTTAATTAGGATTCTTCCTTTGTGGGTTCCTTGGAACCGAAATTCCACTCTATTTAAGAGGGAATTCGGCCAAGATTTAATAGACTTGATTTATGATATTTTAAGTTTATTTCTTAGTTGTGAATTGATTTTCTATGTAGAACTTCATTTATTCTTGAGTTACTGTATCAACAATATAGTTTCTCTTGTTGTGGTGTTTCAGCCTGATTGGAACCTGTTAAGATAGAAGTAAAGCAGCACAATATATCACTGGCAATCACATGCTACACAAAACTCCAGAACATGTCAAGATATAAGTTTAAAGCACAAAAGACTATCACATTCAGAACTTCAAAACCTATCTCCAAGATATCTTGTAACAACCACTTTTTCAAGATAGAACAAATTACACAAAGAAGTTGATACAAGACATAACCCATAACATCATCAACCAGAGATTTTGGAAGAAATCAAGAATAAGATTATCAGAGTGACTCCACGCCGTAAACCTCAATCAAAGTCCTTGTTTTTATATACATATTAAGACAAGCCGAAAAACCCAAATAACAACAAGATACAAATCAAACCAAGGTTGTTGGCAAAACATAGGACCTCACACAATAAAGAGCAAGTTCATGCCAAAAACTCTCATAAAACAGGAATCATCACAAAACAATTGATATATATGATCAAGATGTGTAAAATTATAAATACCATCTACTATATTTTTGTAGCTTGTTAGCTTCTTTTCATATATTTGTCATACGTCATCTGGTTACTTGGGAGGTTACTTATAGACCCTCTAACAATCCCTAATGTTTTTACACCTTTTTTAACATATCCTTTTGAGAGGCATCTATGAGCAAAATAACCACTTATTCCACAAATAATTCACTACAAGAAAACTGTGTAACAGGGACGGACACTTCCGTCACTATTCCGTCGCCAATTAAGGTTTAGCGACCGATTAACGACCGAAATATGTGGTCGTGTAAATTTCGTCGCTAACAAATATTCCGACCGAATACCGACTACGTATTTAGCAACCGCCAGTGGGGTCACAATTTAGTGACCGAATAGCGACGGACTAGAATACATGGTTGACTTTTGACTTTAACCAGGTAGCGCCCGAATACCGACGACTTGTTTAGAAACCGAATTATATGTCACCATATAGCGACGGCATAGTCAACATTGTTGACGTTTGACTTGACCTGTTAACGACCTAATACCGACGGATTTTTTAGCGACTGAATGGTCGACATTGTTGATGTTTGACTTGTGCCTATAAACAACGGAATATCGACGGTTATTTAGCAACGGAAACTCGGGTCACCATATAGCGACCGAATACCGACGGTTTAGTCAACAATGTTGACGTTTGACTTGAACTTGGAACGACCGAATACCGACGGTTTTTTGACGTCGCTGAATTGTTTTTATTTAAAAAAATAAGTATTATAGTTAATTAAATCCATATTATAAAACACAGAAATAACCAAATAGCAAAAATAAGATCAGAAACAGTTTTAATAAGATCTCAAATGGCAAAAATAATCAATAAACCCAAAAATAACATTACATAACCAAATATCTTACTAAAAACACAAATTTACATTACAACACTCACAATCAAAATGCGCACTTCTCATTACATTAAATACTCACAATCAAAGTGCAAACTTTGAATTATCAAAAATCACAATCAAAGTGTGCACTTCTCATAAACTCCTTGATGTCATTCATATGTATATCCTTGGAAATGCATGAGTTGCAATCTGCAAAATTCAAGAATCAAATTATTACGACAATAAAATTACTACTTTGAATTATGTAAAAAAGTTATACAATATGACAATTAATTTATGGTAATAAAGTACAAAAAAAAACCAACAAATATTACTCACCTTCAATATGTGGAATTCCAAGAAGCGAGAAAATCTTAATCATTCTAAATCATCATCCGACATAAATTCATCCTCTTCTTCAGAATTGTCATCACCCGACATAATTTCATCATCATCTTTCATAGTGACTTAAAGATTGTAAAATTTGCACATATCTTTCACAGAAACTCAAACTTATAGAACTTTCCATTGATGTTCTTGGTAAGCATAACCTTATTAGTATCAACCCTTGAATGCCACTTAGTCTTCATAACCAAATAGAACTTCATACCATTCTCAATTACGGGCATTTCATAATATAACAGTTTCATCAACAAAACAAACAAGTAATTCGGACTGAAAAAAAAAAATTCAGAATAAGATGAAAATAAAGAAGGAAAAAACAGAGTACTATAAGCACAAGAAGCAAAAAATCGAAGCAAGGAAAAAACAGAGTACTATAAGCACAAGAAGCAAAAAATCGAAGCAAGGAAAAAACAGAGTACTATAAGCACAAGAAGCAAAAAATCGAAACAAAAAAGAAGCAAAAATAAAGCAAAAAATCGAAGCAAAAAATCATCAGCAAAAAATCGAAGCATACAACACTGAAATTTGAATAAAATAAAAAGCAAAAATCACCTTTAATGGAGGTGGCGGAATGGCGGAGGCGTGGTGGCAGTGGAGTCGACCTGAAAAAGAGAAGCAAAAATCATAATAATAATAATAATAATAATAATAATAATAATAATAATAAAAACATAAGCTACAAGCAAAAAAACTGGAAAAATAAAAAATATAGAGGAAAAAGTACCTTTAATGGGTTCTTGGAGCGGCGGTGGCAGTACGGCGGTGGCGAGGGTTCATAATGGCGGTCGCGGTGGTAGATTGGCGGTCGCTAGGGTTTTGAAGAAGAAAGGTATTACGGATTTGAAGAAGAGAGGTATTAGGGATTCCTTCGATTTTGTATTTTTTCCACAAATCAGGCGATAAAACGACGTCGTTTTGATACGCCATTATTAATTCCGTCGGTATTAGGTCGTTATATATTCCGTCGGTATTCGGTCATTAACTTCCGTCGGTTTTCCGTCGTTAACATTGAACAATACGATGTCGTTTTAATTAATTTTAAACCTTAATTTTTTAAAAGAAATAAAACATCAAAACGAAGTCGTTTTGACGCCGTTATTAATTCCGTCGGTATTCGGTCGTTAACTTCCGTCGATTTTCCGTCGTTAAAATTGAACAACACGATGTCGTTTTAATTAATTTTAAACCTTAATTTTTTTAAAAGAAATAAAACATCAAAACGAAGTCGTTTTGACGCCGTTATTAATTCCGTCGGTATTCAGTCGTTAACTTCAGTCGGTTTTCAGTCGTTAACTTTGAACAACACGATGTCGTTTTAATGACTTTTAAACCTTAATTTTTTAAAAGAAATAAAACATCAAAACGACGTCGTTATTAATTCCGTAGGTATTCGGTCGTTAACTTCCGTCGGTATTCAGTCGTTATATATTCCGTCGGTATTCGGTCGTTAAATTACGTCGGTGGTCGGTCGGTAATGGTGAGCAAAATGACGAGCGTTTCAATTTGGTCAACGGTTTTGTTGTGGCCGACTGAAGGGCGATGGAATAACGACCGTTTATTTTTCGGTTTCTAGTCGGTCGGTATTCGGTCGTCATATTTGTTACCTAAAATTTCGGTCGCTAAATGCTATCGCTATTTAACTGTTTTCTTGTAGTGATGCAATTCACAATAAGCACATGGAAAGATGTAGATATAACAAGGATCAATAAAGTGTATTCTTGTGTAAATGTTTATATTGTAAAGCATTTTAATGAAGAGAGGCATATTAAGGAACAAATAAATTATCAAGAATAACATTATCACAATAAAGCTTATCAACATCTGAGTTCAAGGGATCAAGACCAACTAATATAGCATTAAGATCAAACTCACACAATGCAATAAGATAGAGTAAAGTCAACAAGGGAGGTCTAGCAAGAGGCAACATACATATGTAATAATTTTTTTAAAGAGCCAAGGATCCATCTCGGATGTTAATCCTAAAAACAAGGTAACCAAACACTCTGATACCAATTGAAATACCCAAGAGTGGAGGAGGGGTGAATTGGGTAGGAAAACTTTTATTTCGTTCTTGTATCCATTTTTACAATGATATGACCATCAAAGGTTACAAGTATTTTACCAAGAACATAAGGTGGATTATAAGGAAGCTTGCTAAGGCCAGACTTATGTTGATTCATGTTTATAACAAGGATATAATCAAAACTAGGTTGCACCAACAAAGACATAAGCTCTAAGCAAATGATGAATAACTAGATCAAATGAATAATCAAGCACTAGATGAATATCAAGAGTAAGGAAAACTAAACCACAAGATCTATATATGAGAATGAAGACTAAAACACTTAGATAAAATTTTCATAAACAAAGATATAACAAGATAGATTTAAATGATGAAATACAACAAACACAACACTATATAGCAACTAAATCAATCAACAATACTACAAGCATATAAACAAAACCAAGTACAATTGAATATAAGAACTTGAATATATAGAGATAAAGTCAGAGAGAGCAAACACAAGCAATTTATAGTGGTCCAATCACTCAATCTACATCAACTACCTTGAGTATCACCCAAGAATTTCCAACTTTTCACTAACCATTAAAACCGAATACAAATGTGGATCACCCAACAAGAGTTTTACTAACCACAACACTCCACAACACAACACCCTAGCTCGCCAAGAGAAACAAGATCTTCCTACCACTATAGGAAACCCCTTCCACCCATTAGATCATCTTCTTCAACTTTCAACACTATGTGAGTAGGTTTTACAACACATCAAACAAACAAATGACATTTTCATACTCGCAAACCTCCACAATGAGGAGTACCACCTCACTATAACTCTACTAATCTAGAAAGATTTTACTAAAAAAGAAACCCATTTCCACAACTCCCTAACCACGCAACCCAAATACAATAAGAGAACCCGAACAATCTCATTTGTTTGTGATGGATATTACCTTGTGTCACAATTGAATCACACTTTTACGTGATTTATTTTACTAGGAAAGCTCAAATTTTAAGATGATATATGTCAAGACAAGGGAGCTCCCAATGGGGTTCTTAAGTGTATGAAAAATATGCCAATGCCCCAATTTTGTTTGGAGAAGAAACCACTTTTATAGAGAATAAAAAATTAGTCTCCAATGGCTATAATACGATCATATTTTGGCCAGAAACTATAGTTAACCATGATTCAGGTGCGGTTAACAGCGGCCATGGCTTAGGCAACACTAGTTAACTGTGCCAAAATTGCGGTTAACCTGACAACACAATCCAAAATAGAGATTTTTGCCTTAAAGCTTTCTTAACACTCATTTTTTAACTCATGAGTCTTTAACCATGAAAATATAAGATCCAAAGACATGTTTAAAAACCTTTTTAAGGATTCATCAAAACATTTTAAACTAAAACTTCAATGTTTAACTTTTTGTATCCAAATTTTGTTTTTCTATCAAATCCTTTTTAAAAACTTTTGGTCTTTTGAGTATATGCAATGCAAGTATGAGAATGGTTTTCATAAGCAAGATGGTTTTCATCAGCTTCTAAATATAGACACATATCAAATGAAATAGTTACAAGAGATGAAAGGAGTTATACCAACACTATTTCTTCTCGAGGCCTTGGCGTCCAAAATCTTCTTCATTGTTATGAAGTCTTCTTCTTCAAGTTTGTTGTGATCTTCCGAGAATGCTTCTCAAGCTTGATCGTAGTTCTTCAAGTCTTCAGTGACCGTGAATTTTTTTTTTTTTTAATTATATATGATATATGTTACTCCATTTAGATAATAAATGTATAAATGACCCCACACAAAAAATTTAATGACCCCTACTAATAAAATAAACATTCTCAAAATTTTGATTAAACAGATAAAAATCCGTTCCGCACTGGAGCAATGATGTTAACCTTACTTGTTGTTTCTAGAAGATATTTAACAAACAGCTTTAAATATTGTAAAGATTTATAAATACTTTTTGTTTCTAGTCTTCTAGAAGATATTTAACAAGTTGCTCTAAATAAAAAATAGTTTTGTCTCTCAGCTCTCAAGTTTCAATTCCTTCCCGCTTCGCGGGATATTTAACAAGTTGCTCTCAATAAAAAATAGTATTGTCTCTCAGCTCTCAAGTCTCAATTACTTCCCGCTCCTTCCCAGACATCTCATTCTCATTCTCTGTCATTTTTTTATGCTGCATATTCTTTGATAAAATACAAAAAAAAAAAACTTGGGGAGGGGGTGCGAACTTGATAAAATACTCCAAACTATATATAAAATTTACTAAAATTTACCATATATAGTAGTATTTTTAAAAATTTTGGACCCCCTAAAATCGTCTCTGACCCCACTAATCTCAAGTCTTGTATCCGTCATTGGTCTTCAAATATCAACTTGTGAAAGCTCTACTCGAGACAGTCTTTCATCATCCTCTTTAAGGTTCTTCTTTCTTGATCAACATCATTATAGCACGTAGATCCATTTTTTTTTTTTTTTGTAGAACTCCTTCTTTGCATAAGTTCTTCTTTAGCAACAACATTCTTCTATAATAAAATAACTCCAAGAATATTCTTACATTCTTCTTCTTTCTTTTTGTAGAACTTCCTCCTTTGCATAGTTTTTCTTTAGGAACAACCTTCTTCTATCATCAAGTCACTTAAAGAATATTCTTCCATTCTCCATTTTCATGAATGTAGGTGTGAGACATTAGATATAGCTACAAAACACAAACTCACACAAACATGAGAACTTCTCAATGATCTGTTATCATCAAAACTAGAATGATTTTTAGACCTTTGGGCTGCCAGGATTAAATGCTCTAATGGTTCAAGGTATCATTCTGCGGTTTTCCTTGCCTCCTGATGTACTCTCATCTCTCATTTTTGTTTGGCTTAAGACATTCTCATCTTTACTAATGGATGGAAATGAGGACTAGAACGGCTTATAGGCTTCCTAAACACCTACCAAGATGCTTCTCATGAGAAGATTAATGTTGGTTTGTATGCTCCGTTCAAAAGCCAACGTTCACATAAAATCATGATCAAGCAGGTTTTCGGCATCAAAATTTCACTTTTTATCTAATTGGGGTTTCCGATGTTGTATGGTAGAAGGAAGGTTCGTTGTTTTCTGCCTCTTATTGACAAGATTGAAGCTAGAGTTCATGGTTGGCAAAATAAAGCCTTAAGTTTTCCGAGTCGTTTGGTTCTCATAAACATTGTACTTACTTCTATCCCACTCTATTTGTTGTTTTCTTTAAGTTCGGCCAAACATGTACTTGAAAGGAAGAAATTCGGAATCCCACAGAATAGCTGCGGAGAAAATGGAATTCCGTTCCTTTACAAGATCGTTTCACGAGAAAGAACCAGTACATTGTGAATAGAAATATTACATTTGTATGTAAACCGAAAGCAGCCAAAATCTGCTCGGATTTGCTATATTGAATCAACAACGACAGCGTGTCAAACTCACGTCTCTACCGGTATCCACACAATCAGCCTAGTGATTGTTCGTCGAGATTTCTGATGCTAGTCACGAGTGCGTCGAACGTTGAAGACGATCTTCGGGAGATTCGTTGATATAGAATGGACAAAACAAAGCCCCGAAAAGTAGAGAAAGAAAAACGAGTTTTATTCTCTTTTGTGTTCTTGAAAGTGTGTTTTAGAGAGAGAGAAAATTCAGAGAATTTCTCAACGTTGTTCTCGGATGGATATGCGAGAATTGAAAGACCCCTTTGGGGGTATTTAACCAAAGAGGGAATGGGGGGGGAGGGGTTAATTAGGTTCTTAAAAACGTTTTAAACTTTTCTAAAACTTCTTTGCCTAAGTGTTCAAATTAACAACAAGTATGTTGTTTAAGCACATAAGATGATTCAATTGTGATTAAGGCAACTTTGATGACTAAGTGAAGCAATTGTATAAAGCAAGGAAGCATGTGTAGTTTCTATCCTAAGCATATATATTCATATAATCAAATAGACAAGTTATAGCAAGTATATGAACGATGAAGTAAAGAGTTAAGAGATAGAGAAAATTAACACAAGGATTTATAGTGGTTCGATTTCACAAAGAATCTACATCCACTACCTTAGGACAAACCCAAGGACTTCAACATCCACTAAGGATACCCTTTTACAACAAATGCTAGGTGGGTTCTACCTTTTACAACTGCCAACTTGTGCTTTGCAAAGAAGACTCCACTCACTAAGAGTGTTAAGCTCACAAAGAGCCAATCTCTCCAAAGAGATATTTGCCTCACAAAGAGCCAACTTACGAACCCTCACAAAGAGTGAAGCTCACAAAGAGGTTTTTTCTAGTTCACAAAGAATTAGTTCTCAACAAATGAGAAGGTTGGGTAACTAATCTCTTTCTAAGGAGACTTTACAATTAAGCCCACAACAAAGAATTCCCTCTTGGAATGGATTTACAAATGTAAGCTCTAATCACTCTTGAGAATAAAAAGATAGATGAAGTTTATAGCTCAACAAAAATGCTTTTGAAGGATATGAAATTAAGCTCAAAAGTGTTTGCTTGTGTGTTTATGAAGTGTATATGCCTATGGCCTCTTATGGCTTGATTGATTGTGAAAATTCAGCTTTAGAAACTATTTATAGAGCAAGAATACACAAGCATTGTTGGTCATAACGACTATAATTTTGGCCTTGAAATGACAGCTTCGGTCAATCGCTACTAGACAATAGGTCGACCAGAGTGCCTTGAATCAAAGGTTAAAGGCTCTCTGTTCTCATCTCGGTCTACCGCTTTCAAGTGGTCAGGTCTACCGAAGCAATGTCGGTCGTCCTACCTTTATCAAGGCCGTTCGGAGAGAATATAGCCGTTGGAGCATTGGAACATTCAAAACTCGAATAAGGACAAAAACACACTGGTCGATCGGACTGCTCTGGTCTTCCGAGGCTAAGCTTAGGTCGACTTGAGTGCAGTCCCAAACTGGTTTTTCCATTTAGTTAAGTTTACAATGTTCTTATGCACATGCCTAAGTGTTTTGTAAAGATATAAAAAACATTTTAAAGTACTTATGCATTGACCAACACTTAAACTAGTTTTCAAAAACCTTTTCAAAGAAATTGAAGAATGTAAAACATGAGGTTTTGAAAACATGCATAGTTGAGATTTAAACATCTATGTATTATAGTATTCTCAAGGGAAAGATTAGTCACAAAGGATTACCTATAAGCTTAGACTAATCTTCCTAAGGTCTTCAAGTTTTCAAGTTGATTCTTCTTGGAGCTTGGACTTTGAATCCTTTGATCAACATCTTCTTTGAGTGATGAATTCATATAGCAACCATGAGTTGTAGTGAATTGGACTTCATACTTTTTACTTGTCAAAGAGTCTACCACTTGATTGTACTCTTGTTGAATTGAGTATCTCTTGACATGTTGATATTCCTTCTTCATTGACTTTGCAAGTACTTCCATAGCATGTGGATTGATTTCATGTTTGTGCTATGGAGTCTTGCAAAGTGTAACTTTCTTGAGTGTATGATCATACATTTGGTTTACACAAGAAGCTAACTTACCATTTTCATCAATGTTGGTGTGAGTGATAAGGATCCTATCATTAAGAACATGCTCACACAAACATTAGAACTATCAATGGTTTGCTATCATCAAAACAAGATTGGTCACTTTACCCTTCGGGCTAACAATCTCCCCCTTTTTGATGTTGACAAAACATTGATGCAAATGAGAATAATATGCAAAAGATAAAGCTTTAAAGCATATAAATATGTATGCATGAGATACGGGTATTTTAAGGATCTAGGCAAGTAGATGTTTTGAAAAAATATTGTACTCCCCCTATTTTAAAGAATCCCTTATCTCTCACACTTTGCAAGTTTTTAAGCTCTCTGGTTTTGTTAATTACTTTTCTTGGCACATTTGCAAACACTAAGATTTTCCCCCCTTTTTGTCAAAATAAAAAAGGGTAATCAGAGCACCAATATGAAAAACATTTTCTCCTCATTTTTATTGAAAATCAATTGAAAAATAGAGATCTAAAGGATTTCTCCCCTTTGAAAGACCCATTTAAAAGGAAAATGAAAGAGGGATTTAGTGTAAATTATGAAGAAGCTTGATGGTCTAATAGATTGATAATATAAGAACCAAAGAATCGTATATAAAGGCCAAATATCATTGAAGAAGGACAACTTTGAACAAGCTTAGTTGATTTCAAAATACCAAGAGTCCATATTGACACAAAAATTTGAAGATGGCCATTTGGATAAAAAAGAATAGCAACCTAAACTAAAATCAAAAGAGATATGGTATAAAACTTTTAAGCACAATCTCCCCGTTTATCAAACATACAATGTTAGCTATTTTAGATGAAAACAAGTTTAAAAAAAGCATAGCTAACAAAGTACCAATGTGAGTGATACCATGAATACATAAGCTAAGTACATGTATCACAACCAAAAGAAGTAGAGGAAGTGTAAGATAACACTTTTAAAATATTCCTCTAGTAGTTAATGGTTAGCTAAATGAGTGTAACAACTCTAAAAGCAAGACTAACAAAAAACTATAATGAGATCACAAAAGATAAGGAAATGAAGAATATGATCTCAAAGTTGTAAGGGAGAGTATATGCAAGAGATAAATATATATAACTCATATAACTCCCTAATAACTTACACAAGTTGGCTATACGATATAAATGAAGAAAACAAGCCAACAAGTGATGTGATGATGTAAAATATGAATAATTAAGCATACAACACATATTTTGAGGGGGGGGGTATGGGATGAAAACATTTGAAAACCCCCCTAAGGTTGTGCCTATATGAATAAAACAGCAAAACTTACAGATTAATGAAGTTGAAGTTCGAATTTTGCTGAAATTTTGGCTGTCTCGGTCAACCAAATAGGGGACCTCTAGTCGACCAACAATGACGGATACAGGACTTGAGATCAGTGAGGTTAGAGACGATTTTAGGGGGGCCCGAAAATTTTAAAAATACTAATAGATATGGTAAATTTTAGTAAATTTTATAATATATAGTTTGGAGTATTTTATCAAGTTTGCACCCCCTCCCCAAGTTTTTGTATTTTATCAAAGAATATGCAGCATAAAAAAATGACAGAGAATGAGAATGAGATGTCTGGGAAGGAGCGGGAAGTAATTGAGACTTGAGAGCTGAGAGACAATACTATTTTTTATTGAGAGCAACTTGTTAAATATCCCGCGAAGCGGGAAGGAATTGAAACTTGAGAGCTGAGAGACAAAACTATTTTTTATTTAGAGCAACTTGTTAAATATCTTCTAGAAGACTAGAAACAAAAAGTATTTATAAATCTTTACAATATTTAAAGCTGTTTGTTAAATATCTTCTAGAAACAACAAGAAAGGTTAACATCACTGCTCCAGTGCGGAACGGATTTTTATCTGTTTGATCAAAATTTTGAGAATGTTTATTTTATTAGTGGGGTCGTTAAATTTTTTGTGTGGGGTCATTTATTATCTAAATGGAGTAACATATATCATATATAATTAAAAAAAAAAATTCACTGGGGTCATTTGAATCCCACCTGCATCCATCACTGTCGACCGAACCTTAGCCCAAAAGTCCGGTCGACCGGACTTTTGGCAGAAAACAAGACAACCCTGCAATAAAAATTAAGGCCGCTACCAAACACCTAAATAAACACAACACATGCATATTCAATACCACAAAAAAATAGTTTATATCCTAAGTCAAGCCTCTAGACGATCAACAACATAAGATTCATGCATAAGACTTGAATATAAACACCAAAACACCCTTATATGCTATAAAGAACAAGATAAACCAAGCATAACATATAAAAACTGAAGGGATGCATGTGCAAAAACTCGATCTAAATACCCATGAATCATCCCCAAAGGATTCGCTCATAATATGAGAATCGAAAAATTTGACGAAAAGACTTACGCTTATCGTTAATGGTTTCTGATTTCAGGTGCTTAGCTGCAACCACCAAAAGTCATCCCTTGCAGAATTACTCTCTACCGGTATCCATGCAACGAAACGAGTAGCGGGTGCTAGCTCTTCGTTTTATGAGTTTCAGGAATCTCGAGAAAAAGGAGGCAGCAATCTAATTTCGAGTGATAGGTTTTTTTGCGACTATTAAATTGTAACCCTTCTGCCAAAATAGATTATATAGGCGTGAGAGTTTATTTCGAAAACCAACTCCTACATAATCCCAACCTCTTCAGGTAGTGGGAGTTTTTATCGTATAATAACTCCCATGTAATCCCAACAAAAACCAAATACCAAAAATGCCTATCCTTAATATCTAATTCGAATAATAACATTTTATTATTCTCAGAAAACTAAATGTCAGATACAATGAACCTAGACACATTCTAGATTCATTTAATCTGGACATAAAGCTTGTTAACTCGTCCATGCGTGTGACCATATATGTTCATATTGAAGGGATTCATGGGCGGAAACTCGTTCCAAACACCCATGGATCCTCCCCTGAAGGATCCGCTCATATGAAACAATTCGAAAACAACAGAAGAAATGACAAGAAAAAACTTACGTTTTTGGATTCAATAAGCTACTTTCTTGAATGGAGGATGGCGTTTCTTGGATCGGATCGTTGCTACCGATTGATCTCCCTCTGCGGGAAAGTCCCTCTACCGGTATCCACGCGACGATACGGGCAGCGATTGCTAGCTCTTCGTCTTTTTCCGATTTTCGGGAATTAGAGAGAAAATGGAGAGGTCGAGAATATCGAAATCGATTTCGGTTTTCTTGTTTAATTGCGGTTGAAGCATTAACCTTCTAGGTTTCGGCTAAGAGATGTTATATAGAATGTGAGAGTTTGTTACTAGAACAACTCCCACCTCTACTCAACTTCTCTCGGCAGTGGGAATCTCAGAATCCCACGTTCCCTAGACTTTCGCTGGTAGTGGGAGTCCTTATCGGATAATAACTCCCACGTAATCCCAGCTATAGGTAAAATACCAAAATTGCCCCTATCTCTAATTCGAATAATAAACACTTTATTATTTTCGGAAAAGTGAATGTCGGGATACAATGAACCTAGACACATTCTAGATTCATTGAATCGGACATGAAGCTTCGTTAGCTCGTCTATGCGTGTGACCACCGTAGGGTTCATATCACAATGGCAATGAAAACACACTTAGTAGTAGTGTGAGTTCATAAATCACAAGCGGTCCATAGCGAGGACATTGTGACTACCCAAAGTGAATGAATATACAACGGAACCTAATATCAATCTACTATTTAATCCCTTTGTCTCGCGATATCCTAATTAAGCATAAGGCATGGTGGTCGTCACCCTTATTAAGCTTAATTGTATTTATGCTCGATCTCCGTGTATATCTTGTTTCGACAAATAGCATTTGATAACCACTTTATCAAATACATTTGAGCACGGCCATGCATTTAAACAGTCTTTCCCTATTGAGGGGCCCATGGATATCTCTCCCTAAGAATAGAGAGGGACAAATTCCTTACAATGTCTCTCACATTCAAGCTATGATAGGACACTACGTCCGATCATCGATCGTATTGATTACTCTGTTACAAGTAACGTCCGACCGAGTCAAAACGTGGCTCCATTCAGTACTAGAATCAATGAAGACATAAGGTCTAAGGATTCTAAAATAGTATTGAGGAAGTAATACTTATGACTTAAGACCATGAAGTATTACTTCTCGACGGATCACGTCGATACAATGTATCCCTATATATTGCATCTATGATGTGATTTGTATCCATTACACATGATCGAGTAAAACAAGATCATCAATCAACAATCATACTAGTTTTATTTCATAGTAATTAAGCATTACATAAAACTAGGGACTTCTAGAATAGTAATTACATAAGCTAATGAGTTTTACTATCAAATCACACATTTGATAATCAAAAGCAAAATTAACTATTCAATTACATGCTCAAAAAGATAACAAAACGCACAACATGTGCTAATGGTCCTAGGGCACTACTAACAATCTCCCACTTGCCCTAGTTCCAATCATACATGATCCTCAATCCCATTGACCTAGTATGACTTTCATGTTTAGGTCTGTGGGAGTGGCTTGGTCAATGGATCTCGCAATGTTGTCGTCTCAGTATGAACTTTGTAAATACTAACGTCTCCTCCGTCGATGATCTCTCTAATCGGATGGAAACGCTTGGGAATGTGTTTGGATCGTTGGTGAGATCTAGGTTCCTTAGCTTGTGAAATGGCACCCGATACTATCACAATAGAGGTCCACTGGGTTCACAATGCTAGGGGACGACACCTAGTTCATCAACAAACTTCACGATCCAAACAGCTTACGAGGCGGCTAGATACTCAGCTCACAGTTGTAGAGTCGGCCACGGTTTCTTGCTTTGAGCTCTTCCGACTCACAAGCACCTCCATTCAAACAAAACACAAAACCCAGATTACGATCTATAATCGTCTACGTCGGTGCCGAAGCTTGCGTCTGTGTAACCATTTACAACCGGACTTCCTTCACGACCTCCAGTAAACTAAGAACATATCTTTAGTCATTCTCAAGTACTTAAGAATGCTCTTGACTGCGATCCAATGTGACTCACCGTGAGTCGATTGATATCCGCTAGTCATACTTAAAAGCAAATGAGACATCCCAGGCGAGTGCATATCATGGCGTACATTATGGACCCAATTGCCGAAGCATATGAGATCTTACTCATGCGCTCTTGGTCCTCCCTTGTGGAAGGTCCTTGAGTTCTGCTGAGTTTAATGCCATGTGACATGGGCAAGAATCCCTTTTTGGAGTCTTGCAAAGCCCGAACCGTTTCGATGCCCTTGTCAATGTATCCACTGCAGCTCAGGGCCAATCATTTTGTTAGATCTATCTCTATAGATTCTTATACCCAAAATGTATGTGGCCTCGCCTAAGTCTTTCATGGAAAAGCACTTCCCCAACCAAGCTTTTACGCTTTGTAATGTGGGGATGTCATTTCCAACCAGCAAGATGTCGTCCACATAAAGCACAAGGAACACTACTGCATTATTAGTTATTTTCTTATAAACACAAGGCTCGTCTTCGTTTTTGATGAAACCGAATTCTTTAATACGTTCATCAAAGCGACGATTCCAGCTTCGAGATGCTTGCTTCAATCCATAAATGGACCTTTGAAGCTTACACACTTTGCTAGGATTTATTGGATCAACAAACCCCTAAGGTTGTGTCATATACACATCCTCGAGAAGGTTTCCATTAAGAAACGCAGTCTTAACATCCATTTGCCATATCTCATAGTCATAATATGCGGCTATGGGAAGTAAAATCCTAATTGACTTTATCATCACGACAGGGGAAAAGGTTTCGTCATAGTCAATACCATGAACTTGTCTATAACCTTTAACTACTAGTCGCGATTTAAAAGTGTGTACATTACCATCCATGTCGGTCTTCTTTTTGTAACACCATTTGTTATCAATGACCTTGCACCCTTCGGGTGGGTCAGCCAAAGTCCATTCTTGGTTGTTGTACATGGATTACATCTCGGACTTCATAGCTTCTAGCCACTTATCTGACTCAGAACTACGAATTACCTCTTTGTAGGTAGTGGGTTCATCTTGATCAATCGAGTTCAACTTTGATGATCATCGATCCTGAGAAATCCATATCTCTCGAGTCGTTGATGTATACCCGACTCGACCTCGCTTGGGCCTTGTGTCAAAGATTGAAGCTCGATGTCGGCACGTGAGCTTGCTTGAACTTCTAAAGTTGGTTCGGGATGTTGTTTGGGGATCTTGAATTTCCTCAAGATGGATCTTACTCCCACTATCCTCTTTGGAAATAAATTCCCTTTCAAGGAATAAACCATTACGAGCAACAAACACTTTGTTCTCCCGATGGAAGATAGAAGTAATATCCTTTAGTTTCTTTAGGATATCCCACAAACAAACACTTGTCGATTTAGGGGCGAGTTTATCGGATAACAAGCGTTTTACATACGCCTCGCATCCCCCAAATTTTGAGAAAGGACAAACTAGGTCGTTTCCCGATCCATATCTCATATGGAGTTTTCTGAACCGCTTTAGAAGGAACTCTATTTAATATAAATGCGAGCAGTTTCTAGGGCGTAGCCCCAAAAGGACATTGGAAGACTTGTTTGACTCATCATAGATCGAACCATATCTAATAAGGTGCGATTCCTCCGTTCGACACGCCATTCCATTGTGGTGTGCCGGGGAGGAGTGAATTGTGAAACAATTCCACAACCACTAAGATGTTTGTCAAACTCTTGGTTAAGGTATTCGCCACCTCGATCCGATCGAAGTATCTTAATACTTTTACCAAGTTGATTTTGTACTTCATTTTGAAATTCTTTGAATCTTCCAAAAGATTCGATTTATGTTTCATTAGATAGACGTAGCCATATCTCACTGAAATCATCCGTGAATGTGATGAAGATCGAAACCCTCCTCTAGCACTAGTGTTTATTGGTCCACAAACATCTATATGTATGAGGCCCAACAAATCGGAAGCTCTCTCACTTTGTCCAGTAAAGGGAGCTTTAGTCATTTTGCCCAACAAGCAAGATTCACACGTCTCATAAGACTCTAAGTCAAATGATGTTAAAATTCCATCTGTATGGAGTTTTGATATGTGTTTCTCGTTTATGTGGCCCAAACGACAATGCCAAAAGTAGGTTTGGTTTAAGTCATTTGATTTAAACCTTTTAGTATTAATGTTATAGATGGGCCTTTTAATGGAATCATCGAGGTTAAGAATATAGAGCCCATTCATCAAAGAGGCATCTCCATAAAAGATACGGTCTTTATGAATGGTGCAAATCTTATTCAAAATATTAATTTCAAAACCTTCAATATCCAAACAAGAAACTGAAATAATATTCCTACTCAAAGTTGAAGTTCATAACGAATTGGTCATACTCCGGTGGGAGTGAGCCCAAGATCATATCTGTGGACATGTCATGACCTACGGGAGCCCCAAGTTTCTCAAGTTGGTCAAAATAGCCCTTCATCTTAAGAACGTGTGCACTCACAGAGGTTCCAGGGGCCATTTTGCAACTATTTAACGCCTTAGTTATGAGGAATCTTTCATGACGAGCTTGCTCTTGGAACATTTCCTTGAGCTGGCCCATCATCTGGAAAGCCTCAACTCCTTCAAACTGTTTTTGAAGATCAGGGCTCATTGTGACTAACCTGAGACAAGTCACATCGTTAGAGTCATCGAAATGCTTCTTCCAAGAATCTCTTTCAGCTCTAGGGGGCGTTATTGGCGAGTTGTTCGAGAATGTCCGTATCAAGAACGTCATGACTTTCTTTCTGCTAAGGACAATCTTTAAGTTGCGGGCCCAATCAAGGAAATTGGTCCCGCTTAGTTTTTCCTTCTCAAGGACGGATCGCAATGAATTGTGTGATGAATTGGTTGCCATTTATCTACATTAAGTTAATTGCAAAGTTATTAGTTTTTGAGCAAAAACATTTTCCACAATTTCAACACTTGATAATAGTGGGTGAAAAACATTTTACAATAGTTATAGGAAAGCTTTGGCTTAACACCCACAATTAAAGTAAAATCATCTAATGGGATTGACATCTATATGTCCCGGCTATTTCCCATTTTATGCCCTAGGCCCAAAACTATTTTGATAGCCTAGTTAAGTCGGACCATGTCTAAGCATTATGGAAACCACTATTTTCCCATCTCCCTTTACTTAGGTAACCACTTTATCTGTTGCTTTGGCAAGCAGAAAAATGATGATCCAAGCTTATGGAGTGCTTAGGTTATGGTAGGCACTTTAAGACTTAATTAAAACCATTTGATGTGACGTTCAAAATTAAATCCATCCAGACATAAAATAAACATCACACGCAGGATATGGAGCGAAAATGTAAATGTGATATAGCATGGGCTATTCCTATAATGACTCCCACAAGCCTTGTGGGAGTCAAGGGTCAATCTAGGTCAAAATCCATCTCATGGATAATGTCTTCGATCCAGCACCTCCAGCCTTGTTACATATTTGCATGGGCATACCCAGCCTTCAATGTAAAGCAGTAAAGCTAATCTAATAAAGCGATTACAATTTTACAACATTTGAAAAACGACTCGCAGGTCGTATTATAAAATTACAACCGAAATATGTAAAACAAGGGGTATAGTAGGCCATGCTATTCACCATGCTAATATCACATAAAACATGACATAAATAATTCGCGGATATAAATACAAGTTTATATGTGTTGCCACTACGCAGAGCTGGCGGCGGTCCTCCCAGATTCTACATCAGCTCATCGAATGAGTTTTTCCTCCCAGATTTACCCCTCAATCGCCTAACTTAGATAATCGGATTATTCATCGGTCGATTAACCGAATTGATAACCGATTCAAAAACAGTTTATGCATATAATCAGATTCATAAACAGATTCATAATCATAAACAGTTTATGCATATAACCGAATTAATCTAATTAATCACAGATTCACAGTTTATGCAAATTAATCGAATTTAATTTCAAACCGAATCATGCTAAGGCAGTTCATGCAGAATCATGAAACCGAAAACAGTTTATACAACAGCAGTTCATAAAACCGTATAAACATGATAAACCGAGAAACAATTTATGCATATATCACATATATTCATCAAAAGATACATTCTTTAAACGCATTTAAACGGTTTATGCAAATTTCATGATCAAAGAAACGATTTTTCTTTTTTTCAAACATACACATATCAAATCAGAATTGATAGTGTTATTGTCTGATGAACAATATCGAAATCGAGTCGTATGAGCAAGGCTCTGATACCACTGTAGGGATTCATGGGCGGAAACTCGTTCCAAACACCCATGGATCCTTCCCTGAAGGATCCGCTAATATGAAACAATTCGAAAACAGCAAGAAACAGCAAGAAAAACTTACGTTTTTGGATTCGAAGCTACTTCTTGAATGGAGGATGACGTTTCTTGGATCGGAATGCTGCTACCGATTGATCTCCCTTTGCGGAAAGTCCCTCTACCGGTATCCACGCCGACGATACGGGCAGCGATTGCTAGCTCTTCGTCTTTTTCCGATTTTCGGGAATTAGAGAGAAAAGGGAGAGAGTTGAGAATATCGAAATCGATTTCGGTTTCTTGTTTAATTGCGTCGAAGCATTAACCTTCTAGGTTTTCGGCTAAGAGATGTTATATAGAATATGAGACTTTGTTACTAGAACAACTCCCACCTCTACTCAACTTCTCTCGGCAGTGGGAATCTCGTAATCCCACGTTCCCTAGACTTTCATTTGGGTAGTGGGAGTCATATCGGATAATAACTCCCACGTAATCCCAGCTATAGGTAAAATACTGAAATTGCCCCTATCTCTAATTCGAATAATAAACACTTTATTATTTTCGAGAAAAGTGAATGTCGATACAATGAACCTAGACACATTCTAGATTCATTGAATCTGGACATGAAGCTTCGTTAGCTCGTCTATGCGTGTGACCACCGTAGGTTCATATCACAATGGCAATGAAAACACAGTTAGTAGTAGTGTGAGTTCATAAATCACAAGCGGTCCCTAGCAGGACATTGTGACTACCCAAAGTGAATGAATATACAACGAAACCTAATATCAATCTACTATTTAATCCCTTTGTTTCGCGATATCCTAATTAAACATAAGGCATGGTGGTCGTCACCCTTATTAAGCTTAATTGTATTTATGCTCGATCTCCAGGTAGACTGTTTCGACAAATAGCATTTGATAACCACTTTATCAAATACATTTGAGCACGGCCATGCATTTAAACAGTCTTTCCCTATCGAGGGGTCCATGGATATCTCTCCCTAATAATAGAGAGGGACAAATTCCTTACAATGTCTCTCACATTCAAGCTATGATAGGACACTACGTCCGATCACCAGTCGTATTGATTACTCTGTTACAAGTAACGTCCGACTGAGTCTACATCAGCTCAGCCTGTTTGAGCATACCGTGTATCTCATGTATGAACTTTTCCATGGAATGCATGTTGAAGTTCATGACAAATTGGTCATACTCAGGTGGGAGTGATCCCAAGATCTTATATGTGGTAATGTCATGACATACGGGAGCCCCAAGTTTCTCAAGTTGGTCAAGATAACCCTTTATCTTAAGAACATGTGCACTCACAGAGGTGTCAGTGGCCATCTTGCAACTATTCAACGCCGTAGTGTGAGGAACCTTTCTTGACGGGCTTGCTCTTGGAACATTTCCTTGAGCTGGCCCATCATCTGGAAAGCCTCAACCTCTTCAAACCATTTTTGAAGCTTAAAGCTCATTGTGGCTAACATGAGACAAGTCACATCGTTAGAATCATCACAATGCTTTTTCCAAGCATCTTTCTCAACTCTAGGGGCGTTGTTTGCAGGCATGTTCCAGAATGTTTGTGTCGAGAACATATAGCTTTCTTTCAAGGAAATTGGGCCTACTCAGTTTTTCCTTTTCAAGAACAAATCGCAATGAATTGTGTTAAGTGTTAGTTGCCATTATCTACAACAAAAATTATTTGCGCAGTCATTAATTAGGTTTTTGAGCAAAAACTTTCGACAATTTCAACACTTGATAAATAGTGGAGAAAATCATTTTACGATAGTTATAAGTAAGCTTTGTCTTATCACCCATAATTAATGTAAAATCAACCAATGGGAATGACATCTACGTGTCTCGGCTATTTCCCATCTTATGCCCTAGGCTCAAAACTGTTTTTGATAGCTTAGTTAAGTCGAACCATGTCCAAGCTTATGGAAATCACTATTTTCCCATCTCCTTTTTGCCTAGATAAACAATTATTTGTTTCTTTGGCTAGCAGACAAAATGATGATCCATGCTCAAGAAGTACTTAAGACAAGAAATAAGCAACACATGCATAATACAAGATAAATAAAATAAATGTGAGATAGCATGGCCTAATCTTATGATGACTCTCACGAGCCTTGTGGCTAAGTCAATACCCATCTCATGGATAGTGTCTTTGATCCGGCGTCCTTTAGTCTTGTTACATGATTGCATGGGCATACCTAGCCTTCAAGATAAAACTAATCTAAGAAAGCGATTACAATTTTACAACAGTAAAAAATGGCTTGCAGACCATATTATAAAATTACCACCCAATAAATGTAAAACAAGATTGGGTATAGTAGGTCATGCTATTCACCATGATAACAATATGAAGTCTTAGGGATGCCCCCGTACGAGGTCCTAGGGGCAGCGCCCCTAGCAAGGTTCGAGGGACAGAGCCCCTGGCATGGTCCGAGGGGCTGAGCATATATAATCGAATTAACTGGTTTATACGATATAATCCAAACACATAATCAGTTTATGCGATATTCATCAGATTAACGACATGAAGCATATAATCCCAATTTATGCATAATTAATCGAATTAATAACAAATCGAATCATGCGAGTAAACATACAAATTAGATTAACATATATCTCAGAATCACAGAAACAATCTTTTATGTTTCACACATACACATACCAAATATAGATTGATACGTGTTATGATGTGACCAACATTATCGAATTCGAATAGTATGAGCAAGGCTCTGATACCACTGAAGGGATTCATTTGCAGAAACTCGTTCTAAACACCCATGAATCCTCCCCTGAAGGATCCGCTCATACTATGGGAATCAAAAATTTTTTTATGTAAAGACTTACGGTTATTGTTAATAATTTCTGATTTCAGGTGCTTAGCCGCAACCACCAAAAGTCATCCCTTGCAAAATTACTCTCTACTGGTATCCACGCGACAAAACGAACAGCGAGTGCTAGCTCTTCGTTTTATGAGTTTTAGGAATATAGAGAGAAAAGGAGGCAGAATTTTAAATTTCGTTTTATGAAAGTGTAACCCTAGGGTTTCGGCTAAAAGAGATTATATAGGCGTGAGCGTTTGTTCTGAAAACCAACTCCCACGTAATCCCAACCTCTTCTGGTAGTGGGAGTTTTGATCGTATAATAACTCCCACGTAATCCTAGTAAAAACCAAATACCGAAAATGCCCATCCTTAATCTCTAATTTTAATAATAAAATTTTATTATTATCATAAAACTAAATGTCAGATACAATGAAGCTAGACATATTCTAGACAAACTCTCCCAAAAAAAATAAGACACTAAGAATAGAGGGAAGAGGGGAAGGGTTCAAAAATGAGCTTTCATTACAAGAATCAAATCATTAAGCTCTCTAAATAACATGCCTATATAATCAAAACAATTAAAGAGCACAGACATGTTAAAAGCATCAAGGTGCCCCTTCAAAACAATCAATTGATACAAAGATATGAAAAATGAGTTCAACAAATGCTATTTTAAGGGTACACATGAGATGACAAAAAGGAATACAAGGAAATGAAATGAAATACTAGGAAATATAAAATGATTGACTTTAGAAATTTCTCATTGAATTGGATAGTTGCTTCTTGCATTTTGAATTCCTTCAATGAGTTCCTTTGATCTTCTCAATCTTCTTCATCATTGATGTCCTTTGGTGAAGCTTCAACACTTGGTTGATTTTCTTCTTTGTCACCAACTTCTTCACTCAAAGCATCATTTTCTTCAATGTCTATGTCACCTTCTTGACCCCAATCCAACCTCTAATCCCAAGTCTTCAACTCTTTCTTCACCCAAAGTTTCTTCAATATTAACCACATCCTTGGGCTCTTAATCCTTTTTCTCCTCTACATTTCCATAATTTCCATTGATGGAATCTTCATTATTTTCTTCTTCTTCTTCTTCTTCTTCTTCTTCTCCTCCTCATTTTCTGCAAAGGTTGATGTTTTTTTGACATTGTATTCCTATTTATGTTATCAACCTTGTAGTCCATCTCATTAAATCCTGTCATTAAATCCACAACTTTCTCTTTTAAATCCCTAAATTCACCATACTAGCTTGATAACTTCTCAAGTATCAACTTCAAGTTATGATTAATGTGGTTGGGAATGTCATTTTGAGCTTCATTGCTTGGTTGAGGAGGTCTTCTACCAATCTATTCGATTGGGATATCTCTTTGATCACCAATGTTTACCTGGACATCCCCTTCTTCATTTACTTCAATGTGAATATCATCATCTCCATCTCATTGGCCTTCTTGCCTTGGCACATTTTCATCATCTTGCACATTTGGCCTTTGGAGTCCTCTCTTCTCCATTTCTTTATTCAATGTCTCACACACTTTTGAGGATTTGTTGTGAGCTATCATTACGGCTAAGAGTTCCTCATTTGTTCACCTATAATGGAACTTCCACTTCTTGTTGACAAATATCATGTGCATTTGGTGGAAGAAGCCTTCTTTGTACATATTGTACTTGTCACTTCTTGGAGTGGGAGTTGTAAGTTTGAGCTTGAATTTATTAAATAGCAAAGTCCATAAACTCACATAAGGTAAAAAGTTGGAGGCTCTGTTTAAGCTATATATGAAGTTCTTCATAGCCAAATATGCAAAGCTTGTCTTACTCCTTTTAACCAACCATTGCATTATTGTCATTTGAAGGTAGGTGATTGAATTCTTTTGACCGGAGATGGGTAAAACAACGTTGGATACCATGTGATGAAGAATACGCCCATATTCATCCAACTTGTTGGTTTCCCTTTCTGAAGAGTTATTGAAAGGCCCTTCGATATTGAAATAGGGCTTGACCTTTCAATGTCAAAAATTTCATCTCTTGGCACATTCCCGGAGTTGTCAAAATGCCTAATTGAGTCCAACTCAAATCTAATCCCAAGTATTTCGCTAAGCATGCCCTTCGTGTAAGGATTGATACATATAATAACTTTTTATTTGATTGATAATCATATAAAGAAGACGATATTTTAGCCATTTGCATTGCGCCCCCCCTCCCCCGAAGCACACACTATAATAAGAGGTAGAAATTTATTGGTAGCGTACTCAATCAAATGGGTTATTTTTCCCCCGACTACGGATCCCATACTACCCCCCATAAACTGAAAAGCTAAACTCCAGTTTTCCAACCTGAGAAGTCCAACAATACATTCCATCTTCCTTTAAACCATCTTCCCTTAGATTTGCCCCAAATTCATAAATGGCTAAAGGATATATTTCACAATTATGGGAGAAGATGGGTAACCATCCCATATATATCAAGTACAACTTCTTCCAATGGTCCATGGTACACATCACTAGTCATAGTGTACCCATGGATTGTACCTCTCCTATTTTGAACTAAAATTTCAAAAAATAGGTCTAACTTCCTCGCCATAGAATCTAGAGTTAAATTTCTTAGTTGTATAAGAGGAAGATTCACCTTGAAATTGAGAGGAATGAGGTGGAATTGGAAGATCATCTTCGGACTTTGTGTCTTCCTCGAAGAAGTTTGTCCTTTTCACTTTACCTCTCCTACTATCCAACATTCTTTTGATGTTTGCTCTCTTCGGAGCGGGTTCAACCGGTTCTCTAATTGTTAGAGACTTTTCAAGTGTTCGTTTGGTGGGAGGTTTCTTCTTTGAAGAATTGTCTTTGGGTTTTCCTTTGGAAGGATTTTTAGAAGGATTAGGTTTTGGATTTTGATCCATGGTTGCTGGAATATGATTTTTGTTGGAAGGAATTGATGTTTGGAATGATATAGATTCCAAATTTGAGGAGTTTTGGTGAAGGGTTTGAGAGTGTTTTTGAAGAGGGAAATGGAACTTTTGAAATTCTGAACTGAAAACACATTATTTCTGCTAAATCGCGAATGTTCGGTCGACCGGAGGTCTTATCCGGTCACCCGCCCTCGTCCAATTTAAAATTGGATTTCTTTCTGTCCAGATTTCGGACGATCAAGGATGGATGTCGGTCGATCGGGATACCTCTTCTCCGATAAGCCTTTAGCGGCGGTCGACAGGGATATCCTTTGTTTGACTGAGGCATTTTGACCATTTATGCGGTCGGCCGATGCCTTATCTGGTTGGCCGAACGACCCCTGATTTCTACAAAACAATTCAATTTTGGTACCCATTTTGTTATGAGTCATTGGGGGTTAGTTTTTGGATTCTTTTCAACTCAAATTGACTTAGAACCTCTTTCAATCTTCTTCTTATTAATGCAATAAGTAGCATGATGACCACAATTACCATAATAAGAGCAATTAACATTTAGCATAGTTGTGTGTGGTCTTCTAGCATTAAAAGAAGTAGAGTGTGCATATTTTTGTGTGTGCTTGTGCTCTTGGCAATTAATTGCAATATGAGCATGAGGAGCAACAAGCACACTATCAAGGATATCTCTAGCACATGTACACTTATTCACATAAGCAGTTAATACATCAAATTTGTGCCTTAAGATATCATGCTCAACAAGTTTAGATTCTATAATATGCACCTTGTCAAGTAACTCTTGGTACTGAAGACACATAGCATTTAGAGATAAAACACATTCTCTTTTTCATTTGATGTGATGTGAAAAGAAGTAAGAAGATTATCATATTCTACTTGCATTTTAGATCTTTCATTTAGTGATCAAGCAAGTTCATTATGAGTGATCTTGTTCTTCTTAGACAATCTTTTCATTTCATCATACAAATCATTTAAAAACATATAAGGATCCTCCTCATTATCTTAGTCAAGATCAAGGGAAGGATTTGAGCATTGTACCTCATTGCCTATAGATTTAGGACTTTTAATTTCATTTTGATCTTCATCAATGAGACTAACGAGGCATAGTGTTTGACCTTGATCTTGACCCTTTGTATCTTGGGAGGGGATTGTCCTTTTATTTCTTCTTCTTGTGATCATTGCATTTGTTGCATTAGGAATAATATCCTTTTGGTTTGTGAAGTCATCATTGATGTTTTCCTTGTTGTTCTTTGATGAGCTCTTTACAAGTATGTTGTCCTTGTTGGAGTCTTGTCTCCATGTAAAATATCATCAAAGGGTCATGAAACAACATCAACAAGATTATAAGTAAATTGCTTCTCATATTATTAAAAATATCAATTAAAGTATTTTGAGATAGTGAGGTTGATGAAGGCTTTCATGGGTAGAAACTCGTTCTAAACACCCATGATTCCTCCACCCGAAGGATCCGCTCATACCATGGGAATAAAAAATTCAGACGAAAAATTACATCTTTTGGTTAAGGTTTTGATCTCAGATTGCGTACTGCTGCCACAAATAGCTTTCCCTTGCGGAATTTCCCTCTACCGGTATCCGCGCGACGAAACGAGCAGTGAGTGCTACATCTTCGTTTATGAGTTTTGAAATAATCTAGAGAGAAATGAAGGGCAGAAAAAAAGAAATCTGATTTCGGGGTTTTTGGTTTATTGTGGTTCAAGCAAGAATGACCTAGGGTTTCGGCCAAAAGAGGATTATATAGGTGTGAGAGTTTGTTCTGAAAACAACTACCACGTCTTATCAAACTCTTATGGTAGTGGGAGTCTTTATCGCATTATATCTCCCACGTAATCACAGCTAAAACCAAATACCGAAAATGCCCCTACTTAATCTCTAGTTTGAATAATAACATTTTATTATTCTCAGAAAATAAACGCCAGATACAATGAACCTAGACAATTCTAGATTCATTGAATCTAGACATGAAGCTCGTTAACTCGTCTATGCATGTGACCATGTAGGTTCATATCACAATGACAATGAAAACACACTTAGAAGTAGTATGTGTTCATAAATCACAAGCGATCCCTACCAGAACATTGTGACTACCCACAGTGAATGAATATACGATGTAACCTAATATCAATCCACTATTTAATCCATTTGTCTCGCGATATCCAAATTAACCATAAGGCATGGTAGTTGTCACCCTTATATAGCTTAATTGTATTTATGCTCGATCTCCAGGTAGACTGTTGCAACAAATAATTATGACTAAAGAACCATGTAATATTACTTCTCTAGCGGATCACGTCCGATACAATATATCCCAATATATTGCATCTATGATATGATTTATACCCATTACACATGATCAATCAAACATATCATCAATCAAACATCATACTAGTTTTATTTAATTGTAAAGAACCTTATATAAAACCAGGTACAAACAGAATAGTAATTGCATAAGCTAATGAGTTTTACTATCAAATCACATATTTGATGTTCAAAAGAAAAATTAACCATTCAGATGACATGCTCAAATATGAAACGTACAACATATGTTAATGGTCCTAGGGCACTACTAACAATCTCCCACTTGCCCTAGGTCCAATCACACATGATCCTCAATCCCATTGACATAGTATGACTTTCATGTTTAGATTGCGGGAGTGGCTTTGATGCGAAACCGTGAGATATGATCATTATACCAAACAGTAGCAAAGCTGTCCATTCTTTGTACACTTGTGATACTTAAGAGATTGACTTGGGAAACATTCCTAGATGTAATTTAGAGTCCTCTTTGTATCGTAACACACGTTCCCTTGAGTTGGGCAGCCCCAAGGTTGGTATCGTATCAGGCTTGGTCAATGGATCTGCAATGTTGTCGTCTCTATGAACTTTGCAAATTTTAACGTCTCCTCCGTTAATAATATCTCTAATCAGATGGAAACGCCTGAGAATGTGTTTGGATCGTTGGTGAGATCTAGGTTCCTTAACTTGTGAAATAGCACCAGAACTATCACAATAAAGGTCCACCAGTTTCACAATACTAGGGATGACACCTAATCCATCAACAAATTTCCTTATCCAAACAGCTTCTTTAGCTGCTTCAGAGGATGCCAGATACTCAGCTTCTGTGTTAGAGTCGGCCACGGTTTCTTGCTTTGAACATTTACAGCTCACAACACCTCCATTCAAGCATAACACAAAACCAGATTGCAATCTAAAATCATCTACGTCGGTCTGGAAGCTTGCGTTTGTGTAACCATTTACAACCAGACTTCCTTCATGACCTCCATAAACTAAGAACATGTCTTTAATCCTTCTCAAGTACTTAAGAATGCTCTTGACTGCAGTCCAACATGACTCTTCAGGGTTAGATTGATATATGCTAGCCATACTTAACGCGAATGAGACATCCGGGCGAGTGCATAACATGGCATACATAATAGACCCAATGGCTGAAGCATATGAGATCTTACTCATGTGCTCTTGGTCATCCATTGTCGAAGGTCCTTGAGTTCTGCTGAATTTAATGCCATGTGGCATGGGCAATAATCCTTTTTTGGAATCTTGCAAACTGAACCATTTCAGTACCTTGTCAATGTATCCACTCTGGCTTAGGCCAATCATTTTGTTGGATCTATCTCTATAGATTCCTATAACCAAAATGTATGTAGCCTCGCCTAAGTCTTTCATGGAAAAACACTTCCCCAACCAAGCTTTTACACTTTGTAATGTGGGAATATCATTCCCAATCAGTAAGATATCATCCACATAAAGCACAAGGAAAACTATTGCATTATTAGTTACTTTCTTATAAACACAAGGCTCGTCTTCATTTTTTATGAAACCAAATTCTTTAATTTCTTCATCAAAGCTACGATTCCAGCTTCGAGATGCTTGGTTCAATCCATAAATGGACCTTTGTAGCTTACACACTTTTCTAGCATTCAATGGATTAAAAAACCCCTCAGGTTGTGTCATATACACATCCTCGAGAAGGTTTCCATTAAGAAACACAGTCTTAACGTCCATTTGTCATATCTCGTAGTCATAATATGCGACTATGACAAGTAAAATCCTAATAGACTTTATCATAACGACAGGGGAAAGGTTTCATCAAAGTCAATACCATGAATTTGTCTATAACCTTTAACTACTAGTCGAGATTTAAAAGTGTGTACATTACCATCCATGTCGGGTTTTTTTTAAACACCATTTGTTATCAATGACCTTACACCCTTCAGGTTGGTCAACCAAAGTCCACACTTGGTTGTTGTACATGGATTGCATCTCAGAATTCATAGCTTCTGGCCACTTATCTGACTCAGAACTATGAATTCCTTTTTTGTAGGTAGTGGGTTCATCTTGATCAATCAGTTCAATGTGATGATCATCAGTCACGAGAAATCCATATCTGTTAGGCTGTTGATGTACCTGACTTGACCTCCCTGGGCCCTATGTTAAAGATTGAAGCTCAGTATCAGCACATGAGTTTGCTTGAAGTTCCAAAGCTGGTTCATATGTTGTTTGGGGATCTTAAATTTTCTCAAGATGGATCTTACTCCCACTATCCTTTTTGGAAATAAATTCCCTTTCAAAGAATAAACTATTTCGATCAACAAACACTTTGTTCTTTGATGGAAGATAGAAGTAATATCCTTTTGTTTCTTTAGGATACCCCACAAACAAACACTTGTCTGATTTAGGGGTGAGTTTTGTTGGAGTACATTTAATCTAAGGTGCGCCAATTCGATTGGGCCGGGCCGGGCTTCGGGCCGGGCCGAGCCGGGATTGGATTGGGCCCTTAATCGGGTTGGGCCGACCAATATGATTGGGCTAACCGACCCGTTTGGACCGACCTTATGGCTGGAATGTTAGACATAAATTCAGCCCTCTTGATGGTGGTTGAAGTGGTGGAGAGAGTGGAGGAGTAATTCTCTCCATGATCTCCCACTTCCCCCATTATCTCACCCCACTCTCTCTTGATAGACTAGAGGAAAAATTCAGATTTTTCCTATCATTCTAATCAGTTTTCTCCAGCCTTTTGAAGCTAAGAGAATAGAGAGAAAAAGTGAGTTTTTGAGAGAAAAAGACAAGACAAATTTCTAGACTTTTTTCTTGCATTTTTGCTAATAGAAAAGAAGTTAGAAAGCTTGTTTCTTGTTCTTGAAAAGGTTGTTCATACTCCATCCATTGAAGAGTGTCTTCAAAGCTTCTACAAGGCGTTGGCTAGCACCAAGCAGTAGAAGACCATCTCCGGAAGATCGAGTGGATACCGGAAGAGACGGAGCCTGCAAGCGTGGTGTTCCGTTCGTTACAACAAACCGCTGAAAGCGTTTCAGCCATTCTAGCATCCATATAAGGTAAAACACTATCCCATAGTCGTAGGTACTTACTCGTGAAAGATCCTGATAGAGGCGGGTGAAAGTTATTTCCGCTGCGCTTATGTGTATGACCCGGTTATTCCTCTAACAAGTTTATCAGATAATAAGCGTTTTACATACGCCTCGCATCCACAAATTTTGAGAAATGACAAACTAGGTCGTTTCCCTGTCCATAACTCATATGGAGTTTTCTGTACCGCTTTAGAAGAAACTCTATTCAATATGAATGCAACAGTTTCTAGGGCGTAGCCCCAAAAGGAAATTGGAAGACGGGTTTGACTCATCATGGATTGAACCATATCTAGTAAGGTATTATTCCTACTTTCTAATACAGCATTCCATTGTGGTGTGCCAGGATGAGTTAATTGTGAAACAATTCCACAACCTCTAAGATGTTCGTCAAACTCTTGGTTAAGATATTCGTCACCTCGATCTGATCGAAGTATCTTAATACTTTTACCAAGTTAATTTTGTACTTCATTTTGGAATTCTTTGAATCTTCTAAAAGATTCTGATTTATGTTTCATTAGAAGGACGTACCATGTCTACTGAAATCATCTGTGAATGTGGTGAAGTACTGAAAACCTCCTCTAGCACTTGTGTTTATTGGTCCACAGACATCTGTATGTATGAGGCCCAACAAATCAGAAGCTCTCTCACTTTGTTCAGTAAATGGAGCTTTAGTCATTTTGCCTAACAAGCAAGAGTCATGTCTCTCATAAGACTCTAAGTCAAATGATGTCAAAATCCCATCTTGTTGGTGTTTTGATGTGGCCCAAACGACAATGCCAAAAGTATGGTTGGTTTAAGTCGTTTGATTTAAACCTCTTTGTATTAATGTTATAGATATGCCATTTAATGGATTCATCGAGGTTAAGAATATAAAGTCCATTCATCAAAGAGGCATCTACATAGAAGATGTGATCTTTATGAAGGGTACAAATCTTATTCTTAATATTTATTTCAAAACCATCAATATCCAAACAAGAAACTGAAATAATATTTCTACTCAAAGTTGGAACATAAAGACAATTGTTCAGTTCAATAATAAGCCACTTGGAAAAAGTAAATTAAATGTCCCTGTAGCTACAACGAACAACTCTTGCTCCATTTGCTGCTCCCAGGTCCACTTCTCCTTTTGCCAGTGATATACTCCTTTTGAACCCCTGCACATTTGCACAAATGTGAGATCCACAACTGGTATCTAATACCCATGAAGTAGGAGAAGACATGTTAATTTTAATAACATAAATACCTGGAGAGACAGTCAAACTGGGTTTCTCCTTTTTCTTCTTTTCTATGTAGAGCTTGCAGTTCCGTTTCCAAGGACCTGGTTCATTGCAATGGAAGCAAACCCTTCATTTAGTACCTTGGCCTTGGATTTGGGTTTGGGCTTGTTATTGCCTTTGCCCTTCTTGGCCACGGGCTTTCCTTTTCCTTTGTTCTTCTTGAAATTCCCTTTTTGATCCATTAAGAGCTTTAGCATCCCGTGTATCTCATGTATGGACTTCTCCATGGCATGCATGTTGAAGTTCATCACAAATTGGTCATACTCCGGTGGGAGTGAGCCCAAGATCATATATGTGGCCATGTCATGACCTACGGGAGCCAAAAGTTTCTCAAGTTCGTCAAGATAGTCCTTCATCTTAAGAACATGTGCACTTACAGAGGTGCCAGGGGCCATCTTGCAACTGTTCAACGCCTTAGTACCGAGGAACCTTTCTTGACGGGTTTGCTTTTGGAACGTTTCCTTGAGCTACCCCATCATTTGGAAAGCCTCAACCTCTTCAAACTGTTTTTTGAAGCTTAGAGCTCATTGTGACTAACATGAGACAAATCACATCGTTAGAATCATCACAATGATTCTTCCAAGCATTTTTCTCAACTCTAGGGGTGTTGTTTGCAGGCTGTTCAGGAATATCAGTATCAAGAATGTATTTCTTTCTTTCCTGCTTAAAGACAATCCTTAAGTTGCGGGCCCAATCAAGGAAATTGGACCCACTCAGTTTTTCTTTTTGAAGAACGGATCGCAATGAATTGTGTGAAGCGTTGGTTGCTATTATCTACATTAAAATTTATTTTCAAAGTCATTAATTAGTTTTGAGCAAAAACCTTCCACAATTTCAACACTTGTTAAATAGTGGAGAATACCATTTTACGATAGTTATAAGTAAGATTTGGCTCATCACCCATAATTAAAGTAAAATCATCCCATGAGAATGATATCTACATGTCCCGGCTATTTCCCTTGTTATGCCCTAGGCTCAAAACTATTTTGGTAGCCTAGTTAAGTCGAACAATGTCTAAGCATATGGAAACCACTATTTTCCCATCTCCTATTGCTTAGATAACCACTTATCTGTTGCTTTGGCAAGCACACAAAATGATGATCCAAGCTGAAGAAGTGTCTAGGATATGGTAGGCATTTTAGGACTTAATTAAAACAATTTAATGTGACGTATATATAATTAAGCCCCCATAAAACATAAAGTAAGCATCACATGCAAGATATAAGATGTAAATGTAAACGTGAGATAGCATGGCCTAATCCTATGATGACTCCCACGATTGGGGTGGGGGGGGGTCAAGGGGGAAGCAAAAATATGGAAGAAAAAAATGATTCTTCCTCTACTTATCGAATGAGTTTTTCTGCCCCGATTTAACCCCCAATCGCCTAATATACATAATGGAATAAACAAGTTTGTACGATAACATAAACAGTTTATGCAGTAGTTAATCGGATTAACGACAGGAAACATGCAATCACAGTTTATGCGTAATTAATCATATTAATAACATATCTAATCTTGCGATAGCGGTTTATGCAATATAATCGAATTAAAACAGATTAACATATATCGTAATCAAAGAAACAATCTTTTATGTTTCACACATACACATACCAAATCGAAATTGATATGTGTTATGATGTGACTAACATAATCGAATTCGAATAGTATATGCAAGGCTCTGATACCACTGAAGGGTTTCATGGGCAGAAACTCGTTCTAACACCCATGAGTCCCCCTCCGAAAGATCCGCTCATACCATGGGAATCGAAAATTCAGATGAGAACTTACATCTTTCGGTTAAGGTTTTGATCTCAGATTACGTGTTATTGCCACCAATAGTTTACCCTTGCGGAATTTCTCTCTACCGGTATCCACGCGACGAAACGAGCAGCGAGTGCTAGCTCTTTGTTTCTGAGTTTCGAATAATCTAGAGAGAGGAAGGGCAGAAAACAAGAAATCTGATTTCGGGGTTTTTAGACTATTGCGGCTCAAGCAAGAATGACATAGTGTTTCGGCCAAAAGAGGATTATATAGGTGTGAGAGTTTGTTCAAAAAACAACTCCCACATCATATCAACCTCTTTTGGTAGTGGGAGTCTTTATCACATAATTACGCCCACGCAATCCCTACTAAAACCAAATACCGAAAATGCCATCCTTAATCTCTAGTTCGAATAATAACATTTTATTATTCTCAGAAAATAAACGTCAGATACAATGAACCTAGACACATTCTAGATTCATTGAATCTGGACATAAAGCTCGTTAACTCATCTATGAGTGTGACCCTATAGGTTCATATCACAATGACAATGAAAACACACTTAGTAGTATGTGTTCATAAATCACAAGCGGTCCCTAGCAGACCATTGTGACTACCCACAGTGAATGAATGTACGGTGGAACCTAATATCAATCCACTATTTAATCCCTTTGTCTCGCGATATTCAAATTAAGCATAAAGCATGGTAGTTGTCACCCTTATATAGCTTAATTGTTTTTATGCTCGATCTCCGGGTAGACTGTTCCAACAAATAGTATTTAATAACCACTTTATTAAATACACTTGAGCACGGCCATGCATTTAAGCAGTCTTCCCTATCAAGGGGCCCATGGATATCTCTCTTTAATAAGAGAGGGGCAAATCCCTTACAATGCCTCTCACATTCAAGCCATGATAGAATACTACATCTGATCATCAGTCGTATTAATTACTCGATTAAAAGTAACGTCTGACTGAGTCAAAACGTAGCTCCATTCATGTTGGAAAAGATGGAGACATAAAGTCTAAGGATTCCAAATAGTTTTGAGGAAGTAATACTTGTGACTAAAGAACCATGAAGTATTACTTCTCTAACGGATCACGTCCGATACAATATATCCCAATATATTTCATCTATGATATGATTTGTACCCATTACACATGATCGGTAAAACATAATCATCAATCAAACATCATACTAGTTTTATTTCATTGTAAAGAACATTACATAAAATCAGGGACAAACATAATAGTAATTGCATAAGCTAATGAGTTTTACTATCAAATCACATATTTGATGTTCAAAAGAAAAATTAACCATTCAGATGACATGCTCAAAATATATGAAACGTACAACATATGCTAATGGTCATATGGCACTACTAACAGTTGATACCTTTGTAGCCTTACAAAGTGATGATGATTGTAGATTACTATTTAAGTTTTGATCATCACTTGTAGTTTATCATCTTGGTTCATTGAGTGTATTTGCCATTGAGGTTTGAGGAATCCAAGTGCTATTGAGTGTTTGATATTTCTTCCTTTTTGAACAT
Source organism: Vinca minor (assembly GCA_026122235.1). Taxonomy (NCBI): domain Eukaryota; kingdom Viridiplantae; phylum Streptophyta; class Magnoliopsida; order Gentianales; family Apocynaceae; genus Vinca; species Vinca minor. The sequence goes on along the minus strand of JAOCZM010000210.1, from coordinate 1,618,985 downwards.
CTCCATTTAAAGTCTACATCATTCTTCTTGGAATGATTGAGTCCAATGCAACTTCTTTTTGGATGTCTTTCTTTGAATCTTGGTGGCAAGGTTTTTCTTTTTCTTTTGCAAGATGTTTGATCTTCCTGGTCTCCCACATAATTTAGTTCCATTTGAAAATCATCATCTTGTGCTTCCTCTATCTCTTCTTCCTCATCCTGTGAAGGCTCAATATGTATATCTTTTGAGCTCGTTGAAGGTTGAATTTTGGTTTCTCCTAAATCACACTCTTTGATATCATCCAATTTATCTTGGAGTGTGATTGAGATTTCTTCAATTCCTTCACAAGATTGAGTCTCCATTTCTTGACTCTCCATCTTGGCTCTTCTTCAACTTTGCCTTGATATGATGCTCCAAGCATATTCCACATGGATTGAGCATATTCGCATTCATATACTTTGTTGAGAGATTCTTAATTAAGTGCACAATAAAGTACATTCACGGCCTTGAAGTTGAGAGTCATCTTCTTGTAGTCTTCTTCATTGTAGTCTTTCCTAGAATTTGGCACCATTACACTTTGTGTGTAGATTGAAGGAATAAAAGGACTTTCTTCTATAATGCTCAACAAGGAAATGTCATTAGAAGACAAAACCAGTTTAAACATATATTGCCAACTATCAAAGTTGGAGCCATCGAATAGAGGTGGTCTAGATGGGGATTGGTCATCAAAGGTAGAAAATCTATGATCCATGGATCCTCCTAGGATGTAAGTCCAATAAAAATAAGACTAGACTCTGATACCAATTGAAATACCCCTTTGGGGGTATTGAACCTAAGAGGGGTGGGTGGGTGAATTAGGTTCTTAAAAACTTTTTAAGATTTTTTAAAACTTTCGTGCCTAAGTGTTCACCTTAACAAAAAGTATGTTGTTTAAGCACATAAGATGATTCAATTATGATTAAGGCAACTTAGATGACTAAGTGAAGCAATTGTATAAAGCAATGAAACATGTGTAGTTTTCTATCATAAACATATATGTTCATATAGTCAAATAGACAAGTTGTAGAAAGTATATGAACAATGAAGTAAAGAGTTAAGGGATAGAGAAAACTAACACAAGGATTTATATTGGTTCGATTCACAAAGAATCTACATCCAATACCTTAGAACAAACCCAAGGATTTCAACATCCACTAAGGATAACCTTTTACAGCAAATGCAACGTGGGTTCTACCTTTTCTTTGAGTGATGATGTCCTCTAGCAATCTTGAGTTGTAGTGTATTGGACTTCATACATGTTCTTATCAAAGAGTCTACCATTTGATTGTACTCTTGTTGAATTGAGTAGCTCTTGACATGTTGATCTTCCTTCTTCATTGACTTTGCAAGTACTTCCATAGCATGTGGATTGACTTCATGTTGGTGTTATGGAGTTTTGCAAAGTGTAGCTTCTTGAGTGTATGATCATACCTTTGGTTTACACAAGAAGCTAACTTACCATTTTTATCAATGTTGGTGTGAGTGCTGAGGATCCTATCATTAAGAACATGCTCACACAAACATTAGAACTATCAATGGTTTGTTATCATCAAAACAAGATTGATCACTTTGCCCTTCGGGCTAATAAGAATGAGAATGAAAAAAGATTTTTGTGGGAATGATGAAAATTCGTCATGTGGTGTTAGTGGAACCGCACACTAACTCCACATCCACACTACTCTCTTACACACACACAAACACACAAGTCCTTTGCCGGCTTGACTTGGTCCAACTGGTTCGGTCGACCGGAGAAATGGTTCTTGGCCGGCCAGAGTGACAAACCAGTTCGGTCAGAAAAGGTTCTAGGTCTACCGAGTCCGATCCAACCAGGTTCGGTTCTGCCCAATCCATATGAACGTCCAATCCAATTGAGTCTGCCCAATCTAATTGAGCACATATATCAAATGTAAACTCCAACAAGCTCAATCCAGTTGATTATAGCGTGCGACCATTTAGGTATTTGCTATGTTGGTCGTGACAACTTTGGTCAACAGTAATGAGAGGTATATATCTAGCAACACATCATTACTCCCAATTCACAAATAGTCCGGTGATTCAAGTAATCACAAATATGATGTTTTTGTTAGTAGTGCCCTAGGACCATTAGCACATGTTGTGCGTTTTATTATCTTTTGAGCATGTAATTGAATAGTTAATTTTGCTTTTGATTATCAAATGTGTGATTTGATAGTAAAACTCATTAGCTTATGTAATTACTATTCTAGAAGTCCCTAGTTTTATGTAATGCTTAATTACTATGAAATAAAACTAGTATGATTGTTGATTGATGATCTTGTTTTACTGATCATGTGTAATGGATACAAATCACATCATAGATGCAATATATAGGGGATACATTGTATTGGACATGATCCGTCGAGAAGTAATACTTCATGGTCTTAAGTCATAAGTATTACTTCCTTAATACTATTTTAGAATCCTTAGACCTTATGTCTTCATTGATTCTAGTATGAATGGAGCCACGTTTTGACTCGATCGAACGTTACTTGTAACGAGTAATCAATACGATCGATGATCGGATGTAGTGTCCTATCATAGCTTGAATGTGAGAGACATTGTAAGGAATTTGTCCTCTCTATTATTAGAGAGAGATATCCATGGGCCTCGATAGGGAAAGACTGTTTAAATGCATGGCCGTGCTCAAATGTATTTGATAAAGTGGTTATCAAATGCTATTTGTCGAAACAGTCTACCTGGAGATCGATCATAAATATAATTAAGCTTAATAAGGGTGACGACCACCATACCTTATGCTTAATTAGGATATCACGAGACAAAGGAATTAAATAGTAGATTGATATTGGGTTCCGTTGTATATTCATTCACTTTGGGTAGTCACAATGTCCTGCTAGGGACCGCTTGTGATTTCTGAATTCACACTACTACTAAGTGTTGCCATTGTGATATGAACCTACAGGGTCACACGCATAGACGAGCTAACGAGCTTCAGGTCCAGATTCAATGAATCTAGAATGTGTCTAGGTTCATTGTATCCGACATTCACTTTTCCCGAAAATAATAAAGTGTTTATTATTCGAATTAGAGATAGGGGGCAATTTCGGTATTTTACCTATAAAGCTGGGATTACGTGGGAGTTATTATCCGATAAGGACTCCCACTACCAGATGAAAGTCTAAGGGAACGTGGGATTACGAGACTCCCAGCTGCCGAGAGAAGTTGAGTAGAGGTGGGAGTTGTTCTAGCAACAAACTCTCACACTCTATATAATATTTCTTAGCCGAAACCTAGAAGGTTAATGCTTCAGCCGCAATTAAACAAGAAAACCGAAATCAGATTTCGATATTCTCAGCCTCTCCCTTTTCTCTCTAATTCCCGAAAATCAGAAAAGACGAAGAGCTAGCAATCGCTGCCCGGATTGTCGCGTGGATACCAGTAGAGGGACTTTCCGCAAAGGGAGATCAATCGGTAGCAGCATCCGATCCAAGAAACGTCAACCTCCATTCAAGAAGTAGCTTCTTGAATCCAAAAACGTAAGTTTTTCTTGCTGTTTCTTGCTGTTTTCGAATTGTTTCATATGAGCGGATCCTTCAGGGGAGGATCCATGGGTGTTTGGAACGAATTTCCGCCCATGAATCCCTACAGTTTTGTACTAATTCCTTTGTCCTCGATATCTAGATTGAACACAAGACATGGAGAATATCACACTTGTATAGTACAATCAATCAGTTTCTCGATTCCCGATTAGACTAATCAAATGACATTAATATCTCATATTAATTCATTATTTCATTGTCATGAATTAGTCTCACTTCATCAAAAAGGCCCAATATATCACTCATGTTATATAGGAGGGACAAATCCTCTATCTATCACACATCATCCTACACATGGTTCATAAATATACCCAACAAATGCCTTTATAGTCCATCTAGTTACAGAAGGCGTTTGATACCATCAAAGTGTACCATTTACTATGTAGGAAATCTTGTGTGATTTCAAGTCGAAGGATTCATTATAAGAACACTGCTGACATTCACATAACAATCCATGAAGTGTTCTTATAAGTGGGTCAGTTCTATATCAAATACCCACGTGTTTGACTTAATATCACCATATTTAATCACAACACATAGTAGTCTCCACACATTATTGTTGTCCTTAACATTCCACAATAGTGATTGACTAGGGACGTTTAGAATATTTCACTATAACGATTACATAACTATCCGAGGACGTTATTATATTTTAATACATTTACACTGTCGTAATCAAAACAATAATAATGGAATTCTTGCCTTTAATATTTCATCACATGAAAATATAAAACAATCTCCCACTTGCACTAAAGAAAACAACAACCTTTCCTTTTAGTGCATATTGTACATAAAAGCTATCTCTAAGACTAGTCATCTTGATATCTAATACCCATGCAACAAGTATGACGATCATGCTGCTGTTGTGTCAGCGATTTCGACAGTGGATCGGCGATGTTATCGTTTGTATGTACTTTGCAAATCCTCACACCTCCTCTATCAATTATCTCAGGGAATATCGCTGTAGTATATGTTCGGACTTTTGGTGAGACCTTGATTGAGAATTCCTTTGATTGAGATACGACCCCATTGTTGTCACAATAGAGATCAATCGTATTCGAACTGCTAGGTACCACACCAAGTTCAGCAATGAACTTTCGGATCCAAGCGGCTTCCTTTGCAGCATCTGATGCAGCTATATACTCGACTTTAGTTGTTGAATCAGCAATGGTTGTCTGCTTTGAACTTCTCCAGCTCAAAGCACTATCGTTTAGGCAAAACACATAACCTGATTGCAATATAGAGTAGTCATATTGGTTTGGAAACTAGCATCAGTGTAACCACTTACAATGAGATCGTCTTTCCCACCATAGATAAAGAACGTATCATTAGTCCTTTGTAAGTACTTCAGGATGTTCTTGACGGCTATTTAGTGGCGTACACCGAAAATTGTCTGGTATCTACTCGTTTTACTCAAGGCATACGAGACATATGGGCGAGTACACAACATGGCACACATGATAGATCCAATTGCCGAAGCATATGGAATCTCACTCATACGTTCTTTCTCACAACATGGCATATAGGACAAAGGCCATTTTTGGACTCTTGCATGCTAAACTGATTTAACACTCTGTCTATATATGTACTTTGACTTAGGCCAAGGAGTCTACGTGATCTATCTCTATAGATCTTGACCCTTAAGATGAAGCTTGCTTTACCTAAGTCCTTTATAGAGAAAAATTGCCCCAACTAGACCTTTACAAATTCCAAGATTGGAATGTCATTTCCCATAAGCAGTATGTAATCTACATACAAAACTTGGAACAAAACTGAGGTTCCACTAAACTTTTTATTATTATTTATAAACACAAAGTTCATCAACATTCTTGATAAAATCGAACTCGCGTACGACTTCATCATAACGTCTATTCCACCTTCTAGAAGTTTTCTTTAGTCCATAAATTGACTTCATTAGCTTACATACTTTTTTAACATTATTTTGATCGACAAAACAATTGGGCTGGATCCACAACATCTTCTTCAGCTTGTTCCAATTCCACTTGGTCACTTGTTCCTGGAACTTAATTAAGTTCTACGTGGCTCCCACTTGTTTTCCCAGAAAGGAATTCCGTTTCCAGAAAAACTCAGTTACGAGGAACAAACACTTTGTTTTCGTTGGGGATATAGAAGTAGTACCCTTTAGTTTCCTTAGGATACCCCCAAATATCCATTTGACCGACTTTGGGCTGAGCTTGTCCAAAGCTTGACGTTTCACAAACGCCTCACAATGCCGAAAATAATTAAAGTCTAGAATATACTTTAATTGTACAAAAAGACTTTGTGTATGTATTATTATGCTTTATGTGAGTTTTAGCCTGGTGAATAGCATGGCCTACTATACCCATCTTGTTTTAAATTTATTGGGTTGTAATTTTACAATACGGCCTGCGAGCCATTTTTTTACTGTTGTAAAATTGTACTTGCTTTCTTAGATTATTTTTGTTGCTTTACATTGAAGTTGGGTATGCCCATGCAATTATGTAACAAGACTGGAGGACACTGGATCGAAGACTTTATTCATGAGATGGATATGGACTTAGATTGACCCTTGGCTCCCACAAGGCTCGTGGGAGTCATCATAGGATTAGGCCATGCTATCTCACATTTACATTTACGCTTTATATCTTGCATGCGATGCTTATTTTATGTCTTATGGGGCTTGATTTTTATACGCCATATTAAATCGTTTTAATTAAGTCTTAAAATGCCTACCATATCCTAAGCACTCATTCAGCTTGGATCATCATTTTGTCTGCTTGCTAAAGCAGCAGATAAGTGGTTATCTAAGCAAAAGGATATGGGAAAACAGTGATTTCCGTATGCTTAGACATGGTTCGACTTAACTAGGCTATCAAAATAGTTTTGGGCCTAGGTCATAAAATGGGAAATAGCAGGGACATATAGATGTCATTCCCATGGATTAATTTTACTTTAAATATGGGGATAAGACAAAGCTTACTTATAACTATCGTAAAATGATATTTTTCACTATTTATCAAGTGTTGAAATTGTGGAAAGGTTTTTGCTCAAAAACTAATAACTTTGCAAATAATTTAATGTAGATAATGGCAACCAAAACATCACACAATTCATTGCGATCCGTCCTTGAGAAGGAAAAACTAAGTGGGGCTAATTTCCTTGATTGGGCCCGCAACTTAAGGATTTTCCTTAAGAAGGAAAGAAAGCTATACGTTCTTGATACGGATATTCCTGAACAGCCTGCAAAGAACGCCCCTAGAGCTGAGAGAGATGCTTGGAAGAAGCACTCTGATGACTCTAACGATGTGACTTGAAATGCGAAACCGTGATGTTTTATATCAAGGTTCGGCTTATAAGCAGATCTTTCTCTATCTCGAATTAGTTTCTATGGGAATACACTTAACACAACCCAGGCAGGCTAAGTATCAATGGAGACTGAAACACCACAACTAGAGAAACAAGCTAGTTGATACAGTAACTTAAAGAATATGAAGTTCTACCGGAAGTTCATAAACAAGTATCAAAGGATTAACCTTAATCAAAATATCAATATATCAAGTCTAACTATAATGGTGGCCTAAAATACTCTATAAGTGGAGGAATTTCGGTTCCAACATAAACAAGGAAAGGAAATAAGAGTCCTTGAAGAATTAGGACTCTTGAATAACAACTTTCTATCAAGTAACTATCTAAACAAGATAATAGACACATGTTCCTATTATCTTGGTGGCTAGAAAGTAAATAACTATCAAATCTATGAAGAGTCCTAGTTGCATTAGGACTCTTATTAACCAACTAACTAACACATGGACAACATGTCCTTTATTATAGCAACTGCTTGCTACACACGAAATTATAGTAATTAAATATGCTGAAAATAATTAAAGTCTAGTATAGACTTTAATTGTACACAAAAAGACTAAAATGCCCTTAATATTCGTCACAATTCTGGACAGCTTGTTAGGGCAACTTGTACGACAATAATGGATAACAAGAAGGCAGAATCTGGTCTTGTGATCTCATAGAAGTTGTAGATCTGCCTCTTATCTTTAATATGAAATTGGAATCAGCTTCATTGGATGCCTATATCGAAAGATATGATCATTATACCAAACAGTAGCAAAGCTGTTCATTCCTTGTACACTTGTGATACTTAATATATTGACTTGGGAAACATTCCTAGATGTAATTTGGAGTCCTCTTTGTATCGTAACACACGTTCCCTTGGGTTGGGCAGCCCCAAGGTTGGTATCGTATCATCCCCTCCCTCTTGAAAAGGATTCGTCCTCGAATCATCCCAAAAATCAGCTTTATAATCTAAAAAATGAATAAAAGGGAGCAAGTTAGAAATTTGGAAAGTAAAAATTGCATTGTCCTTTCCTATCAAGGAGATTCTCTTGCGGCTGTCCCAAATAAATGGTGTCTTGTCCTTCTTAATTGAAATTAATGGGGCAGCAAGCTTGCAAAAATCGCGAACAAAACGTTTATAAAAGCTTGCCAACTCATATGTTGAACGAACTTGAAGGATACTAGTTGTTCTCGGCCATTCCTTTATTGCATTATCTTTTTCCGGATCAACTTGAATACCTTGTAAACTTAACATATAACTAAGAAGATTAATAGAATGAGTGTAATAAACATAATTATCCATCTTAGCATACAAGGTTTGTATTTATAATAGAAAAAACAACCCTAAGATGTGTACTAACATGTTCTCAGTTTTGACTATTAATAAATATTTTATCAGAGTAATAAATTGGATGTCTATACTGAAACGTTATGTGATTAACATGTAGACTATCCGTATATGTTCTAAATGTCCTTTCATGCTTAGGTTCAATATTTCCCGGATAAGGACTTAAAGACTTACTTACCTCCTTCTTTGCACAAATTAACTCACCTTGGTTTGGAATTTGCTGATTTGTACCCGAAGATGGTTTATACCTTTCACGATTTTGAAGGCTAATAAGTAACCTTTTCGGCAACTCCTTAGGGAAGACTTCATGAAACTTCTGAAAAATAGCAAGACTAGATGTAGAAAAAGATGTTAGAGTAAAAGAAAAAGTGTTAGTAAATAGGTTCCTTGCGGTTCCTTGCAAATCTAACAAAACAACAAGTTGTTTTGTTTGAATTGTCCTATCTACCTTTCCGGTTTTAATGAACAAACATTCTTTTCTCACTTTTTGAGCTATTGCCCTTTTTCTCACATTTTGCTCGGCTTTTTCCACTCTTTTTACCTCGGTTGTTACCTTTTGGGTAGGGTTGCTTGTTTTGTTTAACTCACGCTCTTGTCTTCTTTTCTCTCTACCCTCGGCTAATCTTTGTTGCATCTCACAAACTTGAATGGGTGACAAAGGATGTAAAGTATAGCGAATTTTATCCATTGTCACCATGTAAACATTCCGTCGACCAATATGATCCACATACCTATCATATTGCCAAGGCCTTCCCAAAATTACGTGACTTGCAGTCATAGGGACTACATCACAAATAACCGAATCCAAATATTGCCCAATGCTGAATTGAATCTCAACGTGTTTATCCACTTTAATCTCACCACTATTATTTAACCAAGAAAGCTTATATGGCGTCGGATGTGCTTTCAAGGGTAAATCTAAAGCGGTTACCATATCAAAAGAGCAAACGTTAGTGCAACTACCACTATCAATAATAAGTAAACAAATCTTGCCTTGAACGGTGCACTTTGTTTGAAAAAGATTGTTTCTTTGTTGATGCAAATCATCTAATTGTTGATATTGTAAGAGATTCATATTTACCAAAAGATGATTGCCCTCATCCGGATATTGATCATTGCCCTCGGCTTCAACTTTAAAACTTTCGGCCTCAAATTCCCAATTTGCCTTAAAACTTTCGGATTCTTGATTTTCTTGATCATCTTGAACATCTTGAACATCTATGGCGACTTCTTGCTGCGAAGTACCTTCATCAAAAGACATTATCTTTGCAAAGAAAAATTCACACAAAGAATCGTTAGTAGACAAAGATATTAAAGATTGAATCTTTTCACAAAATCTGTGAATAGTAATCTGTAAATAGTAATCTGTGAATAGTAATCTGATTTTTATTCTCTCAATATCCCACAAAATACTTGTCAAGAACTTCCAACTTTGGATGATTGAATGGTTATGTTGAAGGAAGTTTGGAAAAATATGGCAAGAAATCTTATCTTGACTTACAAAAAGTCTAAGGAAAAAGTATAAGAGTTATTTGTTGCCAAACAAGAAAAAGATGTGATCTTTACCTTTCTTGATTTTCTCTTTTCTGGAAATAGCTTGTTCTTGAAATCTTTTCTTACCTTCTTGCCCGAGACTTACCCTTATCTTGGCCACAATATCAAAAGCTCTTAATTGATGACGGTTGTGCTAGATCGAAAAGTTTTGATTGTGGCTAAATCAAGATGAAAAGGGAACAAGATCCAATTCCTTTATACAAAGGAAGTTTACTTTTGGTCTTGATTCCTTGTCTATTTTGGGCTAACCCGGCGGCCAATTTCTTTACTTCCGGGTGGCTTTTATGATGCTAAAGTACCCGAATTTGTATGTAACCCGGCTGCCAATTACTTTACTTCCGGGTGGCTTTTTCGTAGGGTAAATTTATTTTGTTATCTTTCGGCTATCTCAAGCAAACAAGAAATTTTTTTTCTTCAAGAAAAGCAATAAAGGTACACCAAGATAGAGATCAACCTTTTGCTCTGATACCACTTGATGCGAAACCGTGATGTTTTATATCAAGGTTCGGCTTTTAAGAAGATCTTTCTCTATCTCGAATTAGTTTATATGGGAATACACTTAACACAACCCAGGCAGGCTAAGTATCAATGGAGGCTGAAACACCACAACTAGAGAAACAAGCTAGTTGATACAGTAACTCAAAGAATATGAAGTTCTACCGAAAGTTCATAAACAAGTATCAAAGGATTAACCTTAATCAAAATATCAATTTATCAAGTCTAACTATAATGGTGGCCGAAATTACTCTATAAGTAGAGGAATTTCGGTTCCAACATAAACAAAGAAAGGAAATAAGAGTCCTTGAAGAATTAGGACTCTTGAATAACAACTTGCTATCAAGTAACTACCTAAACAAGATAATAGGCACATGTTCCTATTATCTTGGTGGCTAGAAAGTAAATAACTACCAAATCTATGAAGAGTCCTAGTTGCATTAGGACTCTTATTAACCAACTAACTAACACATGGACAACATGTCCTTTATTATAGCAACTACTTGCTATACACGAAATTATAGTAATTATAGCACCTTACTAGATATGGTTCGATCTATGATGAGTCAAACAAGTCTTCCAATTTTCACTCAAGAAACAGATTCTTGAACCAAGAAACGTTAGTCTTTTTCTTGTATTTTTCGATTCATTTTTGTATGAGCAGATCCTTCAGGGGAGGACTCATGGGTGTTTAGAACGAGTTTCTGCCCATGAATCCCTTCAATAACAACATTCGTTGGTTTAAAATATGAATATCAAAACCCATCTGGTCCAAACAAAAGATCGAAATAATATTCTTTGTTAAAGCAGGTACATAAAGACAACTGTCTAAATCTTGAACAATTCCAGAAGGCAAACCAGAAGCAAAGTTTTCTCCATTTCGAAGCTTTTTACCGACAAGATAACTAGGGCAATTTCTCTTCGAGTTTCCTTTATGTCCACAATGGAAACAATTTACATCCTTAGCCACAACGCCCTTGGGCTTCAGTGCTTTCTCAGAATGTTTAGGTTTGCCCGAAGGCTTGCCTTTAGGCTTACCAAAACCCTTGCCCCTGTTGTTGTTGACCATGTAAATGACCTTGGACTTGCCTATTTCTTTCTCGGTAGTCCTCAACAGGTTTAACATTTCTGGGAGAGGTTCGTCTATCTCATTCATGTTGTAGTTTAGTACAACCTGACTGAATGATTCAGGAAATGATTGCATAATCAAATCAGTGGATAGCTCCTTACCCAGAGGAAATCCCAGTCTTTCGAGGCTCTCAATATAGCCTATCATCTTCAGAACGTGAGTTTCGACTGGTGTTGCCTCTGCCTTTTTGAAAGAGAGACTTCGACACATAGAATCTCTCCTGGCGGGCTTGACCTTGAAAGAGTTTCCTTAGATGATTAATCATATCGAAAGCTCCCATTTCCTCATGTTGCTTCAGAAGCTCAGAGGTCATGGTCACTAACATGAGACTAGATACATCTAATGCGTCATCTAAGTGCTTACGGTAAGCATTTCTTTCAGCAGCCGGAGCCCCTGCGACTAGTGGATTAGGAATTTGTTCCTCGAGAACGTACAACTTTTTCTCATGCTTGAGAACGATTCTCAAGTTCCTATACCAGAGAGAAAGTTTCTTCCCTCAAGTTTGTCCTTCTAAAGGACGGATCACAATGATAGTGATTTTGATGCAACGATTGCATTTGCCATTTTCTCTACAGAGAAGAATTTGCAAAGTTTTAGTTGTCATATTTTAAAATCATTAAATGGACTTTATTTAATGATTTTCCCACTATTTTCTTCAAATGAATAACCCTCTAGTGCTCATTCGGAAAGTTCAAGACTTTCTAGTAGGACCAAGATCCATATTTCATCATTCTCAAGGCACCTTTTGAAGGGATTCATGGGCGGAAACTCGTTCCAAACACCCATGAGTCCTCCCCTGAAGGATCCGCTCATACAAAACGAATCGAAAAAAAACAAGAAAAAGACTTACGTTTTCAGGTTCAAGAATCTGATTCTTGAACGAAAGATCCTGCCTTTGGGCTTTTAGCAAAGATCACCTCGAGTCTTCCCATGCGGAATTACTCCCTACCGGTATCCACGCGACGAAACGGGTAGCGAGTGCTAGCTCTCCGTTTTTCTTAGTTTCTGGAATTAGGGGGAAAGGGAGAAGGCAGAATCCGAAATCTGATTTCGGGTGTGTTTGGCTAATTGCGGCTAAAAACAGAAGAAACTAGGGTTTCGGCTGAGAGATGATTATATAGGGTGTGAGAGTTTGTTCCCATAACCAACTCTCACGTACTCCACCTCTCTCAGCAGTGGGAGTCTTTAACTCCCACGTCCTCTCGGCTTCTAGCTGGTAGTGGGAGTCTTTATCGGATAATAACTCCCACATAATTCCAGCTATAACCAAATACCGAAAATGCCCTTCCTTAATCCCTGATTCGAATAATAACATCTTATTATTCTCAGAGAAATAAATGTCATATACAATGAAGCTCGTTAACTCGTCTATGCGTGACCCTGTAGGTTCATATCACAATGGCAATGAAAACATACTTAGTAGTAGTATGTGTTCATAAATCACAAGCGGTCCCTAGTAGGACATTGTGACTACCCAAAGTGAATGAATTTACGGTGGAACCTAATATCAATCCACTATTTAATCCCTTTGTCTCGCGATATCCTAATTAAGCATAAGGCATGTTAAGCTTAATTATATTTATGCTCGATCTCTAGGTAGACTGTTCCAACAAATAGTATCTAATAACCAGTTTATCAAATACGTTTGAGCACGGCCATGCATTTAGATAGTCTTTCCCTATCGAGGGGCCCATGTATATCTCTCTCTAATAAGAGAGGGACAAATTCTTTACAATGCCTCTCACATTCAAGCCATGATAGGACACTACATCCGATCATCAGTCGTATTGATTACTCGATTAAAAGCAACGTACGACTGAGTCAAAACGTGGCTCCATTCATGCTAGAATCAATGGAGACATAAGGTCTAAGGATTCTAAAATAGTATTGAAGAAGTAATACTTATGACTAAGGACCATGAAGTATTACTTATCTAACGGATCACGTCCAATACAATGTATCCCTATATATTGCATCTACGATATGGTTTGTATTCATTACACACTACAATAGATAAGGCACGACACGCATGCCGTATTATAATAAAAAACCACTGTTCAAAGGTTATTACTATGCACCATGCTCAAAACAAACACAAAATCATGCTAAGAGTGCAAATACACACTGATTTCACCTTTCCGGTCGACCCAAGCCATACTCCCGGCCGACCGCGATAAAGCAGCAACCAAAACAGTGTAAAAATGAGCCCACCTCGGGCGACCCGAATACTTCTGTTCGACCGGCCTGAAAACACACTAGCTTCGGTCGACCGTGACTACTCGTCGGTCGTCCGAAATCTAGGCAGTAGCAAAATTCTATTTTCTAACTCATATTCGGTCTACCGCGAACCTCTTTCGGTCGACCGAATATTTGCCAGAAAATAGAAAACTAGCCAAAAACACGAATTTTACAATTCGTTTCGGGATTTGTTTAACACTTAAACGACTTTCCGAGGCTGCAAAGAGTAAAACATCCTATGACATGCATCATCAACTACTAATACAACAAGATTATCGGGTTCTCGAGATAGGCTCTGATACCACTTGAAAGGAAAAATTCGTAATCCCCAAAACGCAGTGAAAATAAAAGTGCGGGATTGTTAGTAGTGCCCTAGGACCATTAACATATGTTGTACATTTTATATACTTTTGAGCATGTCATTTGAATAGTTAATTTTGCTTTTGAACATCAAATGCATGATTTGATAGTAAGACTCATTAGCTCATGCAATTACTTTTCTGATTGTCCCTAGTTTTATGTAATGCTCTATACAATGAAATAAAACTAGTATGATGTTTGATTAATGATTATGTTTTACTGATCATGTGTAATGTATACAAATCATATCATATGCATCATATCATAGATATAATATATTGTGATATATTGTATCGGACGTGATCCTAAAGAGAAGTAATACTTCATGGTTCCTTAGTCACAGTATTACTTCATGAATACTATTTGGAATCCTTAGACCTTATGTCTCTATCGTTTCCAGCATGAATGGAGCTACGTTTTGACTCAGTCAGACGTTACTTTTAATCGAGTAATTAATACGACTATGATCGGATGTAGTATCCTATCATGGCTTGAATGTGAGAGGTGATACGGGACCATCTAGAAGACTACATCATTACCCACATCCTTTATCAAGCATCACTGGACCAATGACTAGATCAAGAACCATTCAAATGGAGCAAGAACTATCTACATTGATCCGAGAGTTAAAGTCTAAAGAAGAAGCCAAGCTACATCTAGAAGATGAAGTACAAGTTCAACTTCTAACTCTCAAAGATACTTACTTCGGCCCAAACAAGTAAAGTGGCTAAAAAGGGCATTTTAGTCTTTTCACACATTAAAGTCTATTCTAGCCTATTCTAGACTATTCTAGACTTTAATTATTTTTAGTATTGTTATTTTATTATTCTAGCCGTGTATAGCGAGTAGTTGCTATAATAAAGGACATGTTGTCCATGTGTTAGTTAGTTGGTTATTAAGAGTCCTAATGCAACTAGGACTCTTCATTGTTTTGGTAGTTATTTCTATTTGTGCCGCCAAGATAATAGGAACATGTGCCTATTATCTTGTTTAGGTAGTTACTTGATAGCAAGTTGTTATTCAAGAGTCCTAATTCTTCAAGGACTCTTATTTCCCTTTTCCTAGTTCAAGTTGGAATCGAAATACATCTACTTAAAGAGTATTTCGGCCACCTTTTTACTTAGACTTGATATATTGATATTTTGATTAAGGTTATTCCTTTGATACTTGTTTATGAACTTCTGGTAGAACTTCATATTCTTTTGAGTTACTGTATCAACTAGCTTGTTTCTCTAGTTGTGGTGTTTCAGCCTCCATTGATACTTAGCCTGCCCGGGGTTGTGTTAAGTGTATTCCCATACAAACTAATTCGAGATAGAGAAAGATCTGCTTAAAAGCCGAACCTTGATATAAAACATCACATTTTCGCAACAAGTGGTATCAGAGCAAAATGTTGATCTCTATCTTGGGGTACCTTTATTGCTTTCTTGAAAAAAAAAAATTTCTTGTTTGCTTGAGATAGCCGAAAGATAACAAAAAAAAATTTACCCCGACGAAAAAGCCACCCGGAAGTAAATAAATTGGCAGCCGGGTTACATACAAATTCGGGTACTTACCATCATAAAAGCCACCCGGAAGTAAAGAAATTGGCAGCCGGGTTAGCCCAAAATAAACAAGGAATCAAGACCAAAAGCAAACTTCCTTTGTATAAAGGAATTGGCTCTTGTTCCCTCTTCATCTTGAATTAGCCATAATCAAGAATTTTCGATCTAGCACAACCGTCATCACTCAAGAGCTTTTGATCTTGTGGCCAAGATAAGGGTAAGTCTCGGGCAAGAAGGTAAGAAAAGATTTCAAGAACAAGCTATTTCAAGAAAACAGAAAATCAAGAAAGGTAAAGATCACATCTTTTTCTTGTTTGGCAACAAATAACTCTTATACTTTTTACTTAGACTTTTTGTAAGTCAAGATAAGATTTCTTGCCATATTTTTCCAAACTTCCTTCAACATAACCATTCAATCATCCAAAGTTGGAAGTTCTTGACAAGTATTTTGTGGGATATTGAGAGAATAAAAATCTGATTACTATTCACGGATTACTATTCACAGATTACTATTCACAGACTACTATTCACTGATTACTATTCACAGATTTTGTGAAAAGATTCAATCTTTAATATCTTTTTCTACTAACGATTTTTGTCTGAATTCTTCTTTGCAAAGATAATGTCTTCTGATGAAGGTACTTCGCAGCAAGGTGCCATAGATGGTGACAAACTTTTTAGAGAATCCATGCAACAAACAATGAAAGCTATGATGCAATCCATCAATGAGCTCAAGATGGAGGTTCTTGAAATCAAGAACCATTCGGATAAAGGCAAAGGGGCAGCAAAAGATGATTAAGAAGATCAAGATTCACATGAGTCCTTTGATCAACTTGCAAGAAACAACTTTCGGCAAAACCATGAATTTCAGCCGAAAGTTATACCAAGAATGGTGGACAATTATGCCTATGAACCGAGGCCAAATCAGCAATATCCAAGATATGAGCCGAGGCCATTTGTTCATGACCAAGAATTTGTGCCGAGAGAAAATCAAAGAATGGATGATCCTTTGAATGTTGAGCCGAGAGCCAATTTCCAAAACCAAAGGTATGATCCGAGGAAAAATGTTCAAGATCTAAGGTATGATAATAATCTTAGTGCTATTAAGACCAAGATCCCTCCTTTCTTAGGTACTAATGACCCTCAATTATTTGTAGATTGGACACGAAAAGTTAACCATGTTTTTAATGTTCATAATTATTCCGAAGATAAAAAGGTCAAATTAGCAGCCATGGAGTTTGGAGAATATGCATCAATTTGGTGGGATAATGAGGTCCATGAAAGGAGAAGATCGGGGAAAAGGCCAATTGATTCATGGAAGGATATGAAAGCGGTCATGACACGACGATTTGTACATCAAAGTTTTAATCGTGATTTGTACAATCAACTTCAACGATTGAGGCAAGGAACAAAGACCGTTGATGAATACTACAAGGAGATGGAGATGGCCATGATAAGATCAAATATCCGGGAAGATAATGAGGCTACTTTGGCGCGTTTCTTGGCTGGTCTAAATGACAAAATTAGACCGAAGGTAGAACGTGCTAACCTTCGTGATCTTATTGATATGGTTTATTTTGCTGAACAGGTATAGAGGCAGCAAAAAGAGAAGAGTTCAAGGACTAATTCGGCAAATTTCCAATCTTGGAAACGGCCAAATCAGTCCCTAAACAATTCTACTGTTTTGCCGAGCCCAAACAATGCAAAGGGCAGTTTGGGGAATGCACAAAAAGCCACGGCTTCTTTTGGGGCAGCAAGGTTACCAACCATTCCAAAACCGACCGATTTGAGAGCTAAACCACCTACATCAAATGATCGGGAATGTTTTAAGTGTAAAGGTAAGGGTCACTTTGCTCGGGATTGTCCTAATAAAAGTACCATGATCATGATGAATGATGGAACTTGTGAAAGTGATGAAGAAGAAGCCGAGGACACATTATTGGGAGATGAAGCCGAGGGCAATGGAGAATTTCCGAGTGATGGTAAATTTCTTATGGTTAATATGCAACTTTTACATTCTCAACCATTAGATGATTTGCATCAACACCGTAGTAATCTTTTTCAAACTAAGTGCACTATTAAAGATAGAACATGTTTGGTTATTATTGATAATGGTAGCTGTACTAACGTTTGTTCTTATGAGATGGTAACCGCTTTAGATTTACCCACGAAAGCACATCCGATGCCATACAAGCTTTCTTGGTTAAACAATAGCGGAGAGATCAAAGTGGATAAGCAAGTAGAGTTTGACTTCAGCATTGGGAACTTCAGGGATTCAGTTTTGTGTGATGTGGTACCTATGACTGCAAGTCACATTATTCTGGGAAGACCTTGGAAATATGATAGGTTCGCGGATCATATTGGCCGAAGGAATGTCTACAAGGCTACCAAAGATAACATTCGGTACACATTGCATCCTATGACACCGAATCAGGTTTGTGAGACTCAAAGACTACTAGCCGAGGGGAGAGAAAAGAGATTAAAAGAACAAGAGTTGAAGAAAAAGAGCGACCCTAACCCTAAGGTACAAACCGAGGTAAAAAGGGATGACAAAACCGAGAGCATTATGAGGAAGAAGTCATGTGTCCTAAAAGATAAGAAAGAGTGTTTGTTTATTAATTTTGCAAAGGTAGAAAGGGTGTTACGTGCAAATAAACCCCTTGTTTTACTTGTTTTCAGAGAAACCGAGAGGTTAACTCTCCTTAACACTTTCAATTTTGATGATTTAACTTCTTCTCTTCCTAGTGTATGTATTGATGTTTTGAAGGAATTCAAGGAGCTTTTTCCGAAGGAGTTGCCAAGAGGTCTACCTCCAATCCGAGGCATCGAACATCAAATCGACTTCATTCCGGGATCAAATCTTCCAAATAGGGCAGCCTATAGATCAAATCCGGATGAGACCCGAGAAATCCAAAGGCAAGTCGATTTACTCTTAGAAAAAGAGCAGGTACGTGAATCTTTAAGTCCTTGTGCTAGTCCGGTTATTTTGGTACCTAAAAGAGAAGGCACTTTCAGATTATGTACGGATTGTCGCGATATTAATAAGATAACTATTAAATATAGACATCCTATACCTCGCTTAGATGATATGCTAGATGAGTTAAGCGGTGCTTTAATCTTTTCTAAAATTGATTTAACTCAAGGCTATCACCAAATTAGAATGAAAGAAGGTGATGAATGGAAAACCGCTTTTAAGACTAAATATGGATTATATGAGTGGATTGTAATGCCTTTTGGTCTAAGTAATGCACCTAGTACTTTCATGAGATTAATGAACTACATATTCCGTCATTGTTTTGGTAAATTTGTTGTAGTTTATTTTGATGATATTCTTGTTTATAGTAAAACCTTAGAAGAGCATGTTCAACATCTTAAGGATGTTTTTACTATATTAAGAGAGCAAACATTGTATGCCAAGTTAGAAAAATGCGTTTTTTGCACTAATTCTATTAACTTTCTTGGATATATTGTTAGTTCAAGTGGTATTCAGGTTGATCCGGCCAAAATTGAGTCCATCATAAGCTGGCCGAGACCAACATCAGCTACACAAGTCCGATCATTCTATGGTTTAGCAAGCTTTTATAGACGTTTGTTCGTGATTTTAGCTCAATTGCCGCACCATTGAATGAAGTTGTGAAGAAATATATCTCCTTCTTTTGGGATAAGCCGCAAGAAGATAGGTTTAATAAGCTTAAGCAATTACTAACTTCTTCCCCTATTTTATCTTTACCTAATTTTACACTAACTTTTGAAGTTGAATGTGATGCTTCAGGTATAGGTATTGGGGCTGTTTTGCAACAACAAGGGAAACCTTTAGCATATTTTAGTGAGAAATTGAGTGGCGCTGCCCTTAATTATCCTACGTATGATAAAGAGTTATACGCTATTGTTCGAGCTTTGGAAACATGGCAGCACTACTTGGTTGGCCGAGAGTTTGTGACCCACACAGATCATGAATCAGTCAAGTATCTCAAAGGACAAAGTAAGTTAAACAAGAGAAATGCAAAGTGGGTTTCCTTCATTGATAGCTTTCCATATGTGATCAAATACAAGAAAGGTAAGGAAAACATTGTTGCCGATGCTTTATCTAGAAGGTACTCTCTACTTTCTATTCTACATGCTAAATTACTTGGTTTTGAACATTTAAAAGCATTGTATGAAGATGATAAGGATTTTTCAGATTTGTTCAAATCTTGTGAGGTTTCGGCCCAAAAAGATTTTCACAAATTTGAAGGTTTCTTGTTTAAAGGTAACAAATTATGTGTTCCCTCTTGTTCTATTAGAGAATTAATTGTTAGGGAAGCACATAGTGGCGGATTAATGGGGCATTTTGGTGTTTTTAAAACATTGGATATATTGCAAGAACACTTTTTTAGGCCTAAGATGAAAAGAGATGTGCAGAAAATTTGTGAACTATGTTTTAAGTGCAAACAAGCAAAAAGTACTTCAAAAGCTCACGGATTGCTCATGCCTCTACCTATTCCTTCCTCTCCGTGGATTGATCTTTCAATGGATTTTATTCTAGGATTACCGCAATCCAGAAGAGGTAATGATAGTATAATGGTGGTTGTTGATAGATTTTCTAAAATGGCTCACTTTATTCCTTGTAGGAAAACAAATGATGTAAGCCATGTTGCGGATCTATTCTTCAAAGACATCATTCGGTTACATGGTGTTCCAAAAACAATCGTAAGTGATAGGGACGTAAAGTTCCTAAGTTATTTTTGGAAGACATTATGGAGTAAATTGGGGACTAAGCTGCTATTTTCTACATCAAGTCATCCCCAAACCGATGGCCAAACTGAGGTAACAAATAGAACTTTAGGGGCTCTACTTAGGGCATTTATTCAAAAGAATTTGAGAAGGTGGGAAGAATGTTTACCTATTGCTGAATTTGCTTATAATCGTACGTTACATTCAACTACTAATAATTCACCTTTTGAAGTTGTTTACGGTTTTAACCCCCTTACCCCTTTAGATCTAATTCCTCTTCCTATTGATGAGTATTATAATATAGAAGGTGATTCAAGGGCTGACTTTGTCCAAAGAATACATTATGAAGTAGCCGAGAACATCAAGAAGAAGAATGACAAAATGGTAACTAAGGCCAACAAAGGCCGCAAGGCCCTTACTTTTGAAATTGGCGATTGGGTGTGGATACACTTTAGAAAAGACAGATTTCCTAAAGAAAGAAAGTCAAAATTACATCCCCGAGGAGATGGACCTTTTCAAGTTGTTGGCAAGATCAATGACAATGCATACAAAATCAACTTGCAAGATAAGTATGGTGTTCATTCCACTTTTAATGTTACTGACTTATCTCCTTTTGATGTTTCGGATTACATAGATGATGATGATGATGATGATTCGAGGTCCAATCCTTTTCAAGAGGGAGGGGATGATACGGGACCATCTAGAAGACTACATCATTACCCACATCCTTTATCGAGCATCACTAGACCAATGACTAGATCAAGAACCATTCAAATGGAACAAGAACTATCTACATTGATCCGAGAGTTAATGTCTAAAGAAGAAGCCAAGCTCATCTAGAAGATGAAGTACAAGTTCAACTTCTAACTCTCAAAGATACTTACTTCGGCCCAAACAAGTAAAGTGGCTAAAAAGGGCATTTTAGTCTTTTCACACATTAAAGTCTATTCTAGCCTATTCTAGACTATTCTAGACTTTAATTATTTTTAGTATTGTTATTTTATTATTCTAGCCGTGTATAGCAAGTAGTTGCTATAATAAAGGACATGTTGTCCATGTGTTAGTTAGTTGGTTATTAAGAGTCCTAATGCAACTAGGACTCTTCATTGTTTTGGTAGTTATTTCTATTTGTGCCGCCAAGATAATAGGAACATGTGCCTATTATCTTGTTTAGGTAGTTACTTGATAGCAAGTTGTTATTCAAGAGTCCTAATTCTTCAAGGACTCTTATTTCCCTTTTCCTAGTTCAAGTTGGAACCGAAATACATCTACTTAAAGAGTATTTCGGCCACCTTTTTACTTAGACTTGATATATTGATATTTTGATTAAGGTTATTCCTTTGATACTTGTTTATGAACTTCCGGTAGAAATTCATATTCTTTTGAGTTACTGTATCAACTAGCTTGTTTCTCTAGTTGTGGTGTTTCAGCCTACATTGATATTTAGCCTGCCCGGGGTTATGTTAAGTGTATTCCCATAGAAACTAATTCGAGACAGAGAAAGATCTGCTTAAAAGCCGAACCTTGATATAAAACATCACGGTTTCGCAACAAGAGGCATTGTATGGATTTGTCCTACTCTTATTAGAGAGAGATATCCATGGGCCCCTCGATAGGGAAAATAATTTAAATGCATGGCCGTGCTCAAATGTATTTAATAAAGTGGTTATTAAAAACTATTTGTTGGAACAGTCTACCTGGAGATCGACCTTAAATACAATTAAGCATTATAAGGATGACAACTACCATGCCTTATGCTTAGTTTGGATATCGCGAGACAAAGGTTTTAAATAGTGGATTGATATTAAGTTCCACCGTACATTCATTCACTCAGGCTAGGGACCGCTTGTGATTTGTGAACACATCCTACTACTAAGTATGTTTTCATTGCCATTGTGATATGAACCTACAAGGTCACACGCATAGACGGTTTAACGAGCTTCATGTCTAGGTTCATTGTATTTGACATTTATATTTCTGAGAATAATAAAATGTTATTATTCGAATTAGAGATTAAGGAGGGGCATTTTTTGTTTTTGGTTTTCGCTGGGATTACGTGGGAGTTATTATGCGATAAAAAGTCCCACTATCAGAAGAGGTTGATAGGACGTGGAGTTGGTTTTCGGATCAAACTCTCACGCCTATATAAGCTCTTTTGGCTGAAACACTAGGGTTAGACTTCTGAGATGCCGCAAAACCCCAATTCCCGAAATCATATTTCTGCCTTTCTCTTCTCTCTAGATTCCCGAAACTCGGAAACGAATAGCTAGCACTCGCTGCTCGTTTCGTCGCGTGGATACCGATAGAGATCAATTCCGCAAGGGAAGGCTATTGGTGGTAGCATCACAGCATCTGAAATCAAAACTAATGCGAAACCGTGATGTTTTAGATCAAGGTTCGGATTTTAGCAGATCTTTCTCTATCTCGACTTAGTTTCTATGGGAATATACTTAACACAACCCCGGGCAAGTTAAGTATCAATGAAGACTAAAACACCACAACTAGAGAAACAAACTAGTTGATATAGTAACTCAAAGAATATGAAGTTCTACCGGAAGTTCATAAACAAGTATCAAAGTATTAACCTTAATCAAAATATCAATATATCAAGTCTAAGTATAATGGTGGCCGAAATTGCTCTATATATAGAGGGATTTCGGTTCCAACATCAACTAGAAAAAGGAAATAAGAGTCCTTGAAGAATTAGGACTCTTGAATAACAACTTGCTATCAAGTAACTACCTAAACAAGATAATAGGCACATGTTCCTATTATCTTGGTGGCTAAAATAAAAGTAACTACCAAATCTATGAAGAGTCCTAGTTGCATTAGGACTCTTATTAACCAACTAACTAACACATGGACAACATGTCCTTTATTATAGAAACTACTTGCTATACATGAAATTATAGTAATTAAATATGCTGAAAATAATTAAAGTCTAGTATAGACTTTAATTGTACACAAAAAGACTAAAATGCCATTTAAATTCGTCCCAATTCTGGACAGCTTGTTGGGCCAACTTGTACGACTATTTCGGATATCAAGAAGGCAGAATCTGATCTTGTGATCTCATAGAAGTTGTAGATCTGCCTCTTATCTTTAATATGCAACTGGAATCAGCTTCATTGGATAAATATATCGAAAGTTATGATCATTATACCAAACAGTAGCAAAGCTGTCCATTCCTTGTACACTTGTGATACTAAGAGGTTGACTTGTACAACATTCCTAGATGTAATTTAGAGTCCTCTTTGTATCTTAATACACGTTCCCTTGAGTTGGGTAGCCCCAAGGTTGGTACCATATCATCCCCTCCCTCTTGAAACGGATTCGTCCTCGAATCATTCCAAAAATCAGCGGTATAATCTGAAAAATGAATAAAAGGGAGCAAGTTAGAAATATGTAAAGTAAAAATTGCATTGTCCTTACCTATCAAGGAGATTCTCTTGCGGCTGTCCCCAAATATATGGTGTCTTGTCCTTCTTAATTGAAATTAATGGAGCAGCAAACTTGTTAAAATCACGAACAAAATGTTTATCAAAGCTTGCTAACTCATATGTTGGACGATATGGAATTGTATTGGTTGTTCTCGGCCATTCCACCATCGCATTAACTTTTGCCCGATCAACTTTAATACCTTGAAAACTCACAATGTAACTAAGAAGGTTAATAGAATTAGTGTAAGAAACATAATTTCCAATCTTAGCATACAAAGTTTGTGCTTTTAAATGAGTAAAAACAGCCCTAAGATTCTCAATATGATTCTCTCGGTGTTTACTAGCAACAAGTACTTTATCAAAGTAAGGAATCGGATGTCTATACTTAAACATTAAGTTATTAACATTGAGACTATCCGTATATAATCTAAAAGTCCTTTCTTGCTTTGGGACAATTTTCCCCGGATTAACATAAGGACTTAAAGACATACTTACCTTCATCTTTTTGAGAATTAAATCACCTTGGGTTTGAATTTGCTGATTTGTACCCAAAGATGGTTTATACCTTTCACGATTTTGAAGGCTAACAAGTAACCTTCTCGGCAACTCCTTAGGGAAGATTTCATGAAATTTCTGAAAAATAGCAAGACTAGATGTAGAAAAAGATATTAGAGTAAAAGAAAAAGTGTTAGTAAATAGGTTCCTTGCAAATCTAACAAAACAACAAGTTGTTTTGCATGAATTGTCCTATCTACCTTTCCGGATTTAATGAACAAACATTCTTTTCTCACTTTTTGAGCTGTTGCCTTTTTTCTTACCATGCTTGCGGCTTTTTCCACTCTTTTTACCTCGGTTGTTACCTCTGGGGTAGGTTCGCTCGTTTTTTGAAACTCACGCTCTTTCATTCTTTTCTCTCTACCCTCAGCTAATAACTTTTGATGCTCACAAATTTGAATTGGTGACATAGGATGTAAAGTGTATCGAATATTATCCATTGTAACCATGTAAACATTCCTTCGACCAATATGATCCACATACCTATCATATTGCCAAGGTCTTCCCAAAATTATGTGACTTGCGGTCATAGGGACTACATCACAAATAACCGAATCCACATATTTCCCAATGTTGAATTGAATCTCAACTTGTTTATCCACTTTAATCTCACCACTATTATTTAACCAAGAAAGCTTATATGGCTTTGGATGTGCTTTCAAGGGAAAATCTAAAGCGGTAACCATATCAAAAGAGCAAACGTTAGTGCAACTACCACTATCAATAATAAGTAAACAAATCTTGCCTTGAACGGTGCACTTTGTTTGAAAAAGATTGTTTCTTTGTTGATGCAAATCATCTAATTGTTGATATTGTAAGAGATTCATATTTACCAAAAGATGATTGCCCTCATCCGGATATTGATCATTGCCCCTCGGCTTCATCTTCAAAAGTTTCGGCCTCAAATTCCCAATTTGCCTAAAAACTTTCGGATTCTTGAGATTCTTGATCATCTTGAACATCTATGGTCACTTCTTGCTGCGAAGTACCTTCATCAAAAGACATTATCTTTGCAAAGAAAAATTCACACAAAAATCGTTAGTAGAAAAAGATATTGAAGATTGAATCTTTTCACAAAATCAGTGAATAGTAATCGGTGAATAGTGATATGTGAATAGTAATCCGTTCTTGACCTATTAAAAAAGTTAAGAAAGAAAGAATACGAGTAATCGTTAAAAAGATGTAACCTTTACGCTTCTTGATTTCTTGAAAATAGACTTTGAATTTTCGGATGAATAGTGCTGTGAACAGTAACCGAAAATTTTAAAATCTTGAAAACCTTGTTTTCTTGATTTCTTTCTTTACCTTATACCTTTAGACTTACCCTTTTCTTGGCCGCCTTTATCAAGAACTCCGTGTCAGGAAGATATTACCTTGATTTGATGAGTTTGATGGCGACTAATTCAAGAACAAGAGGGAACAAGAGACAATTCCTTTGTGTCCAAGCGGACAAGGAAGTTTGCTTTTGGTTTGATCCGTGCCTAGGATAACCTGGCTGCCAATTACTTTACTTCCGGGTGGCTTTTGCACATGGTAGTAATAATTTTTTTGTTATCTTTCACGGTCTATTCCAAGCAAACAAGAAAAATTTAATGAAAAGCGTAAGGGTACACCAAGATAGAGATCAACCTTTTGCTCTGATACCACTTTATGCGAAACCGTGATGTTTTAGATCAAGGTTCGGCTTTTAGCAGATCTTTCTCTATCTCGACTTAGTTTCTATGGGAATATACTTAACACAACCCCGGGCAGGTTAAGTATCAATGAAGGCTGAAACACCACAACTAGAGAAACAAACTAGTTGATATAGTAACTCAAAGAATATGAAGTTCTACCGGAAGTTCATAAACAAGTATCAAAGGATTAACCTTAATCAAAATATCAATATATCAAGTCTAAGTATAATGGTGGCCGAAATTGCTCTATATATAGAGGGATTTCGGTTCCAACATCAACTAGGAAAAGGAAATAAGAGTCCTTGAAGAATTAGGACTCTTGAATAACAACTTGCTATCAAGTAACTACCTAAACAAGATAATAGGCTCATGTTCCTATTATCTTGGTGGCTAAAGTAAAAGTAACTACCAAATCTATGAAGAGTCCTAGTTGCATTAGGACTCTTATTAACCAACTAACTAACACATGGACAACATGTCCTTTATTATAGCAACTACTTGCTATACACGAAATTATAGTAATTAAATATGCTGAAAATAATTAAAGTCTAGTATAGACTTTAATTGTACACAAAAAGACTAAAATGCCATTTAAATTCGTCCCAATTCTGGACAGCTTGTTGGGCCAACTTGTACGACTATTTCGGATATCAAGAAGGCAGAATCTGATCTTGTGATCTCATAGAAGTTGTAGATCTGCATCTTATCTTTAATATGCAACTGGAATCAGCTTCATTGGATAAATATATCGAAAGTTATGATCATTATACCAAACAGTAGCAAAGCTGTCCATTCCTTGTACACTTGTGATACTAAGAGGTTGACTTGTACAACATTCCTAGATGTAATTTAGAGTCCTCTTTGTATCTTAATACACGTTCCCTTGAGTTGGGCAGCCCCAAGGTTGGTACCGTATCAAAAACCTTTAACGAAAAATTGTAAGTATTAATGTCTGTTTTTCTATTCCTATGGTATGAGCGGATCCTGCAGGGGAGGATTCGTGGGGTGTTTAGAACGAGTTTCTGTCCATGAATCCCTTCAGTGGTATCGGGGCCTTGCTCATGCTATTCTAATTCGATATTGTTAATCACATCATAACACGTATCAATCTCGATTTGGTATGTGTATGTGTGAAACAGAAATATTGTTTATGTGATTCTGATATGTATATGTGATATACGTTAATCTGATTTATATGTCTATTCACATGATTCGATCAATTATTAATTCGATTAATATTGCATAAATTGCTATCACATGATTCAATTTGTAATTAATTCGATTAAATAACGCATAAATCGTTATCTTAAATTTGATTAATATGATTAATTGCGCATAAACTGTGATTGTATGCTTCCTGTTGTTAATCTGATTAACTACTGAATAAACTATTTATGTAATTGATTATATATGTTAGGCGATGGAGGGTTAAATCGGGGGTAGAAAACTCATTCGATGAGCAGAGGGAGAATCAGATTTTCCTTCAAAATCAGATTTTCCGTCCCGGGGGCAGCCCTAAGACTTCGTATTTGTACTCGTTACCTTATTTATTATGCCTTATGTGAATTTTAGCATGGTGAATAGCATGACCTACTATGCCCCATCTTGCTTCACATATATTGGGTTGTAATTTTATAATATGGTCTGCGAGCCATTTTTCAATGTTTTAAAAATGTAATTGTTTTCTTAGATTAGTTTTATCGCTCTATCTTGAAGGCTGAGTATGCCGATGCAATTATGTAACAAGACTGGAGGACGCTGGATCAAAGACACTATCCATGAGATGGGTATTGACTTGGATTGACCCTTGCCTCCCACAATGCTTGTGGGAGTCATTATAGGATTAGGCCATGCTATCTCACGTTTACATTTACATTTTATATCTTGAATGTGATTCTTATATTCTTGTCTTATGGGGCCTAACAACATATTCGTCAAATTAAAAAAGTGTTTTAATTAAGTCTTAAAATTCTACCATATCCTAAGCACTTATTGAGGTTGGATCATCATTTTGTCTACTTGCCAAAGCAATAGATAAGTGGTTATCTAAGCAAAAGGAGATGGGAAAATAGTGATTTCCATAAGCTTAGACATGGTTCGACTTAACTAGGCTATCAAAATAGTTTTGAGCCTAGGGCATGACATGGGAAATAGCCGGGACATGTAGTTGTCATTCCCATGGGTTGATTTTACATTAATTATGGGTGATCAGCCAAACCTTACTTATAACTATCGTAAAATGGTTTTCTCCACTATTTATCAAGTGTTGAAATTGTGGAAAGCTTTTTGCTTAAAAACTAATTAATGACTTTGCCAATAATTTTTAATGTAGATAATGGCAACCCACACAATTCATTACGATCTTTTCTTGAAAAAGAAAATCTGAGTGGGTCCAATTTCCTTGACTGGGCCCGCAACTTAAGGATTGTCCTTGAGCAAGAAAGAAAGCTATATGTTCTCGACACTGATATTCCTGAACAGTCCACAAACAACGCCTCTAGAGCTGAGAAAGGTGCTTGGAAGAAGCATTGTGATGATTCTAAGGATGTGACTTGTCTCATGTTAGCCACAATGAGTTATGAGCTTCAAAAACTGTTTGAAGAGGTTAAAGCTTTCCAGGTGATGGGCCAGCTCAAGGAAATGTTCCAAAGCTCGTCAAGAAAGGTTCCTCACCACTAAGGCGTTGAACATTTGCAAGATGGCCCCTGGAACATCTTTGAATGCACAAGTTCTTAAGATGAAGGGTTATCTTGACAAAATTGAGAAACTTGGGGCTCCCGTAGGTCATGACATGACTACATATATGATCTTGGGCTCACTCCCACCTGAATATGACCAATTTGTCATGAACTTCAACATGCACGCCATGGAGAAGTCCATACATGTGATACGGGATGCTCAAGCAGGCTGAACTGAACATTAAGAAGACCCTTGAAGTATTAATGGTTCAAAAAGGGAATTTCAAGAATGACAAAGGTAAGGGAAAGCTCATGGCCAAGAAGGGCAAAAGAAATAACAAGCCCAAGCCCAAACCAAGGCTAAGGCACCAAATAAAGGAGTTTGCTTCCATTGCAATGAACAAGGTCGTTGGAAACAGAACTGCAAGCTCTATTTAGAAAAGAAGAAAAGGGAGAAAGCAAGTTTGATTGTCTCTCCAGGTTTTTATGTTATTGAAATTTACATGCCTTCTGCTCCTACTTTATGGGTATTAGATACCGGTTGTGGATCTCAAATTTGTGCAAATGTGTAGGGGTTCAAAAGAAGTAGATCTCTAGCAAAAGGAGAAGTGGACCTGAGAGTAGCAAATGGAGCAATAGTTGTTGTTGTAGCTACAAGGACATTTAATTTAGTTTTGCCAAGTGGCCTTATTATTGAACTGAATAATTGTCTTTATGTTCCAACTTTGAGTAGGAATATTGTTTCAG
Source organism: Vinca minor (assembly GCA_026122235.1). Lineage (NCBI taxonomy): Eukaryota > Viridiplantae > Streptophyta > Magnoliopsida > Gentianales > Apocynaceae > Vinca > Vinca minor. Next base: position 1,589,585 of record JAOCZM010000210.1, on the reverse strand, counting down.
TTTCTTGTTTGGATATTGATGGGTTTGAAATAAATAATAAGAATAAAATTTGTACCCTTCATAAAGATGGTATATTTTATGGAGATGCCTCTTTGATGAATGGGCTTTATATTCTTAACCTCGATGAATCCATTAAAAGGCCCATCTCTAACATTAATACAAAGAGGTTCAAATCAAATGACTTAAATCAAACCTACTTTTGGCATTGTCGTTTGGGCCACATCAACGAGAAACGCATATCAAAACTCCATCAAGATGGAATTTTGACATCATTTGACTTAGAATCTTATGAGACATGTGATTCTTGCTTGTTTGGCAAAATGACTAAAGCTTCCTTTACTGGACAAAGTGAGAGAGCTTCCGATTTATTGGGACTCATACATATAGATGTATGTGGACCAATAAACACAAGTGCTAGATGAGGGTTTCAGTACTTCATCACATTCACGGATGATTTCAGTAGATATGGCTATGTCTATCTAATGAAACATAAATCAGAATATTTTGGAAGATTCAAAAAATTCCAAAATGAAGTACAAAATCAACTTGGTAAAAGTATTAAAATACTTCGATCAGATCGAGGTGGAAAATACCTTACCCAAGAGTTTGATGAACATCTTAGAGGTTGTGGAATTGTTTCACAATTAACTCCTCTTGGCACACCACAATGGAATGGTGTGTCAGAATGATGGAATCACACCTTACTTGATATGGTTCGATCTATGACGAGTCAAACCAGTCTTCCAATTTCCTTTTGGGTCTACGCCCAAGAAACTGCTACATTCAAATTGAGTAGAGTTCCTTCTAAAGCGGTTCAGAAAACTCCACATGAGATATGGACTGGGAAACGAGCTAGTTTGTCATTTCTCAAAATTTGGGGATGCGAGGCGTATGTAAAACCCTTATTAACCGATGAACTCTCCCTAGACAAGTGTTTGTTTGTGGGATATCCTAAAGAAACTGAAGGACGTTACTTCTATCTTCCATCAAAGAACAAAGTGTTTGTTACTCGAAATGGTATATTCTTTGAACGGGAATTTATTTCCAAAAGGGATAGTGGGAGTAAGATCCATCTTGAGGAAATTCAAGATCCCCAAACAATATCTGAACCATTTTTGGAACTTCAAGCAAGCTCACGTGCTAATACTGAGCTTCAATCTTTGACACAAAGCCTAATGAGGTTAAGTCGGGTACATCAACAACCTGAGAGATATGGATTTCTCGTAATTGATGATCATCATATTGAACTAATTGATCAAGATGAACCTACTTCCTACAAAGAGGCAATTCGTAGTTCTGAGTCAGACAAGTGGCTAGAATCTATGAAGTTTGAGATGCAATCCATGTACGATAACCAAGTGTGGACTTTGGTTGACCTACCCGAAGGGTGGTCTAAAGTCATTGATAACAAATGGTGTTTCAAAAAGAAAAACTGACATGGATGGTAATGTACACACTTTTAAATCTCGACTAGTAATAAAAGGTTATAGACAAATTCATGGTATAGACTATGATGAAACCTTTTCTTCTATCGTTATGATAAAACCTATTAGGATTTTACTTGACATAGCTGCATATTATGACTATGAGATATGGCAAATGGACGTCAAGACTGCGTTTCTTAATGGAAACCTTCTCGAGGATGTGTATATGACATAACCTGAGGTGTTTGTTGATCCATCAAATCCTAACAAAGTGTGTAAGCTTCAAAGGTCCATTTATGGATTGAAGGAAGCATCTCGAAGCTGGAATCGTCACTTTGATGAAGCAATTAAAGAATTTGGTTTCATAAAAAATAAAGACGAGCCTAGTGTTTATAAGAAAGAAACTAATAATGCAGTAGTGTTCCTTGTGCTTTATGTGGATGACATCTTACTTATTGGAAACGGCATCCCCACACTACAAAGTGTAAAAGCTTGGTTGGGGAAGTGTTTTTCCATTAAAGACTTAGGCGATGCTACATACATTTTGGGTATAAGAATCTATAGAGATAGATCCAACAATATGATTGGCATAAGCCATAGTGGACACATTGACAATGTACAGAAAAGGTTCCGTTTGCAAGATTCCAAAAAATGATTCTTGCCCATGTCACACGGCATTAAACTCAGTAGAACTCAAGGACCTTCCACAAAGGAAGACCAAGAGCGCATGAGTAAGATCCCATATGCTTCAGCCATTGGGTCTATTACGTATGCCATGATATGCATTCGTCTGGATGTCTCATTTGCGTTAAGTATGACTAGCAGATAAGAATCTGACCCTGGAGAGTCACATTGGACTGCAGTCAAGAGCATTCTTAAGTACTTAAGAAGGACTAAAGATAGTGGCTGACTCAACAACATAAGCTGAGTATGTGGCTGACTCTACAACATAAGCTGAGTATGTGGCTGACTCTATAGCAGCTAAAGAAGCTGTTTAGATTAGGAAATTTGTTGATGGATTAGGTGTCATCTCTAGCTTTGTGAACCCAGTGGACATTTATTGTGATAATACTGGTGCCATTTTACAAGCTAAGGAACCTAGATCTCACCAACGATCCAAACACATTCTCAGGCGTTTCCATCTTATTAGAGAGATCATTGATAGATGAGACGTTAAATTTGGCAAAGTTAAGACGACAACATTACAGATCCATTAACCAAGCCACTCCCAGTAACCTAAACATGAGAGTCATACTAGGTCAATGGGATTGAGGATCATGTATGATTGGACCTAGGGCAAGTGAGAGATTGTTATTAGTTCCCTAGGACCGTTTTGTACGGTTTATATATTTTTGAGCATGTCATTTGAATAGTAAATTTTTCTTTTGAACATCAAATGCGTGATTTGATAGATAACTCATTAGCTTATGCAATTACTATTCTGATTGCCCCTAGTTTGATGTAATGTTCTATACGATGAAATAAAACTAGTATGATGTTTGATTGATGATTATGTTTTACTGATCATGTGTATTGGATGCAAATCATATCATAGATATAATATATTGGGATACATTGTATCGGATGTGATCCGAAAGAGTAGTAATACTTCATGGTTCCTTAGTCATAAGTATTACTTCATCAATACTATTTGGAATTCTTAGACCTTATGTCTCCATCGTTTCCAGCTTGAATGGAGGTACATTTTGACTCAGTCGGACGTTACTTTTAATCGAGTAATTAAAATGACTGATGATCGGATGTAGTAGCATATCATGACTTGAATGTGAGAGGCATTGTAAGGGATTTGTCCCTCTCTTATTAGAGAGAGATATCCATGGGCCCCTCGATAGAGAAAACTACTTAAATGAATGGCCGTGCTCAAATGTATTTAATAAAGTAATTATTAAATACTATTTGTTGGAACAATCTACCTAGAGATCGAGTATAAATACAATTAAGCTTTATAAGGGCGCCAACTAGCATGCCTTCTGCTTAGTTTGGATATCGCGAGACAAAGAGATTAAATAGTGGATTGATATTAGGTTCCACCGTTCATTCATTCACTCTGGGTAGTCGCAATGTCTTGCTAGGGGACCACTTGTGATTTGTTAACACATATTACTACTAAGTGTTTTTCATTGCCATTGTGATATGAACCTACAAGGTCACACACATAGACGAGTTAATGAACATCATGTCCAGATTCAATGAATCTAGAATGTATCTAAGGTCATTGTATCTAACATTTATATTTCTGAGAAAAAATAAAATGTTATTATTCGAATTAGAGATTAAGGAGAGTGTTTTCGCTGGGATTGTGTGGGAGTTATTATGCGATAAAAACTCCCACTACCAGAAGAGGGTTGACAGGACGTGGGAGTTGGTTTTCGGAACAAACTCTCATGCCTATATAATATCTTTTGGCTGAAACCCAAGGGTTAGACTTATGAGAGCCGCAAAACCCCAATTCCCGAAATTAGATTTCTGCCCTTCTCTTCTCTCTAGATTCCCGAAACTCAGAAACGAAGAGCTAGCACTCGCTACTCGTTTCGTCGCGTGGACACCGGTAGAGATCAATTCTGCAAGGGAAGGTTATTGGTGGCAACAGTACAACATCCGAAATCAAAATCTTTAACGAAAAATTGTAAGCATTTTTCGTCTTTTTTCCGATTCCTATGGTATGAGCGGATCCTTCAAGGGAGGATTCATGGGTGATTAGATCGAGTTTTTGCCCTTGAATCCCTTCACTGGTATAAGAGTCTTGCTCATGCTATTCGAATTCGATATTGTAAATCACATCATAACACGTATCAATCTCGATTTGGTATGTATGTGTGAAACAGAAAAATTGTTTGTGTGATTATGATTTGTAGATATGCCTATTTTGACCAAGTCCAAGTGGTTCAGTGGACCGGAGAAATGGTTCTCGGCCTACCGGAGTGCCAATAAGTTCGGTCGACTCGAGATATCTCTCGGTCGATCGGGCTTTTGCCCAATCCAATTGAGCCTGCCCAATCCAATTGAGAACCTATATCAAATGTAAACTCTAACAGCATATAGTACCCTACTTGTTATATGAATGCCTATAGAGCATTTTCATCTAGTGAGGAAGTGTTAGTATATATTGTTAGAGGAATAACCGGGTCACACATAAATGCGCAACGGAATAAAACTTGACCCGCCTCTACCAGGATCTTCCACGAGTAAGAACCTACGACTATGGGATAGTGTTTTACCTTATATTGATGCTAGAATGGCTGAAACGCTTTCAGCGGTATGTTGTCACGAACGGAATACCACAATGCGAGCTCCGTCTCTCCCAAAGATCCACTCGATCTTCCTGGGGATGGTCTTCTATCTGGGTTGGTGCTAGCCAACGCCTTGTAGAAGCTTTGAAGACACTCTTCAATGGATGGAGTATGAACGACCTTTTCAAGAACAAGAAACAAGCTTTCTAACTTCTTTTCTATTAGCAAAAATGCAAGAAAAAAGTCCAGAAATTTGTCTTGTCTTTTTCTCTCTAAAACTCACTTTTTCTCTCTATTCTCTTAGCTTCAAAAGGCTGGAGAAAACTGATTAGAATGAATGGGAAAAATCAGTATTTTTCCCTTAGTCTATCAAGAGAGAGTGGGGAGAGATAAAGGGGAAAGTGGGAGATCATGGAGGAAACCACTCCTCCACTTTCTCCACTCCTTTAACCTCTAGATAAGAGACATATGAGCTGAAAATATGTGTCCAATTTTCCAGCCATAAGGTCGGTCCAAAACGGGTCGGTCGGCCCAATCATATTGGTCGGCCCAACCCGATTAAGGGCCCAATCCAATCCCGGTCCGGCCCGGCCCAATCGAATTGGCGCACCTTAGATTAAATGTACTCCAACATATATGTCGTAGGGAGTTCAAAGTTTCGAAACTTTTGTAAGTGGGGAAGTATGTGATACCCGACACTTTTTTCTTACGTATTAATTGACGTGTAATTAATTTTGCGTGATTAATTGCGTTGGCGTAATTTATTTTGTGTGATTATTTAATTACGTGCCTATTTAATTTCTATATCATGTTACGTGTTATTTTGTGACGTTTGATGAGGGGCGTAAATGACGAGGTTAGAAGTTGGGGGATTTAATTGTGATCCACTTAGATGAGTAGTTTAATTAGATGTATAATTGAGAGTTTGAATTAATGAGGAGTGTAATGGGATTAGGGAAATTATTATAATAGAAATAAAATAAAAGGAATTAATAGAGAGGAATCAGGGGGAGGGAATTAAAATAAATAAAAAGAAGAAAAATGCAGAAGGGAACGTGGGGTTAAGTAGGATGAGAGAGGCGTGGGATTACAACAACAAAGAGAGTAACGACATTGGCAGAAGAAAAAAGAATAGAGAGATTAAGAAATCTGATCAGCACTTTGAGAGAATAATTGAGTGGGTTAACGGCGTTCGATTTCGACGTATCTGTATATCGAGACATTCGTCTTGGAAATACCTACGAGTGAGCGCTAACGGAAGTCTAATCGGAGTTCAGAGCGGAAAGATATTGCACTTAGAGTGGGGATGGTTTCTGCATTGAGTTTTCTGCTTTATAATTGTTGGGTAATTTGCTTTCTACGAGGTAAGGACCCTACATCTTGTTATTTTCTGCCCAATCACATATGTATGATGGGTACAGAAATAGAATTGTGTAATTTTTTTCAAATTTATTTTTGCAGAAAAGTTTGTTTTATTTCTGACTGATTAGGCTTATTCATGTTGATTTCTTGTAAGGTTTTAGTGTTTTTAACTTATTTTTTTGGAATTAATTTGACAATGTAATTTCAGAATATACCTAAATGTTTGGGCTGATGGAAGAATGCCATGGCTTTTAGTTTATGTTAATTTTTGGATTCTCCGTTTATGTATTGTTTACTAACGGCCTGGCCTTGTCACACCTCTCTTTGCTCTTGATTTTATATTTTTATTTTATTTTGGTATTTTGTTTGTTAAAATGGAAGCTGAATCGAGGATTTAGGTTCACAGTTTAAGGACTTCTTCCATTCGATCATCTATTTGGTCGTTGTTGAGTAGTCGTCGCCTTAATTGGTCGTTTGTCTATTTGGAATCGTTGGAGTCGATGTCTATCTGGTATTGTCGTTGTCTTCTAATTGGTATTGCCGTTGTCTTCTATTTGGAATTGTCATTATCGTCTATTTAGTATTGGTCGACCGAGTCGTCACCCCATTTAAGCTCTTGTCTATGAAAGAACTGTAGCAGGATACGTCCATATTTTATACCGCTGGAACCCGAGAGTTCGTGATGATTGTGATATGGACATGTAGTGTCATAGAGATAACTATGTTCTTAGTGTCTAAGTAAAGTGTGTAATCGTATGTACCGTATGGGCAGAGTGTGGTGCTTGTCATGCATTCGGTTGTGTAAGTGTTTAGACGTGAAGAATATAGTTGTTTAGCTTAAATGTTGTTTTCAACTTGTTGTGTCATTGTTCGTATTACATTCGATTATCTGACACAACTATATGTCTGTAGTGCATGAGTAGTATGGGATGCTCTTAGCATAATTTCCAATATGTTGGTGTCAGATTTGATTGAGTATAGATTGAACTTGTTATGTGAGAGTTTTGTATATGTTTTAGTAAGTGTTTGAAGTCTAAACGCGTATTTTGGGTATGGAATGTTTTGGTGCAGGTTTGGTACACTTGTGCACGAGATTGCACTGGTTTTTCTATTTTTCGCAAGTCGTTGACGATCCATTCATCCTACCATTCGCCCTAGGGTTCGTCCACAGAAGGACAGTAGATGCGTCGTACCACGTACGAAGTCGAGGACGATACCGCGGATGAAGAGTTCGTCTGCGGGTACCTTCAGTTGACCGGATGGTGTGTTGTGGTCGACCGGAGTCTCTATTTTCTGTCTGTTTAATCCCGGATGACCACCGGACTACGGGTTAGGTCGACCGGAGGGTTACATTGAACTGTATTGTGCTTTGTCTTGTGAGGTTTCCAACTTCATATTTCCGGTGTTCGTGTTCAATGTCTAGTGGGACTTGTGCAGTGTTTATCAGTATATGTATAATGTTAAATAGTGTACGATGTGTCGTTTCAAACGTGTTTTCAAAGGGGTGTTTTGGGAAACGGGAAACTGTTTTAGTGTCTATTTGTTTCACACTTGTGATCATTTGGTCCTTACTGAGACCCAAAGCTCAGTCCATTTGCTTTCTTACTGTGAAGGTGACGTATATGTTGATCCTAACTTTGATGATGATGATTGGGATGGGGAATACGAGGAGTGATCCTAATCTGATACGCCTTAGAGGAATGATAGTGATAACTAGTTATTTCATTTAAACACTTAGAGTATTTCCATTTATGTAGTGTTGAACATTTTCACTAGTAGTACCTTTAATTCCGCTGTTTAACTATTACTTTGGATTATTAAATATAATGAATTTCCTTTTTAGTAACTCTGTTTTGTGGGCTTTGGTGTCTCATCGACCAATGAGACACTTCCATGTCATCATACCGGTTACGGGGTATAATAGAAGTGGTATCAGGGCACGTCGAGCCTTAGGGTTAAAACTTGGAATGAATTTAAGATAACAAGAACACATAATATGAGGTGTGTGATGGGTAGAGACCATGGACTAGGATGTATTTGTTTACTTAAAGCTTTGTATCCTAATGTTACATATATATTATGACTTTTTTATATATAATACGTGTTAAGTGATTATTGTGTTATACCCTTCCATACTCTACTTGTCTTTGCTTACTTACTGCTTTACATATTATCATTCGTGTTTTCCTTGTATGTTAGTTGGTTATTACTGATTTATCAGAATAGCGCAACAGAAGAGTGTGAGCCCATAAGTTCCAGGTCCCAGGTTGAACCTTAGTCATGAATTGTGTTTAGAAGTTAAGTATGGAATTGAATATAGGAAAGACGTGATAGATAACTTAAGATGTGATAATCGGGTAGAGAGTCTGGAATATGACACATGTCTTTACTTATTGCATTATATGTTATTTATGTGTGCATTACATGTTGTGTATTCCTTGTGCTATGCCATACCATTCTATGTTGTCACTGCTTACATGTTAAGTTATGTTGCGTTACTTGTACAATGTGCTATGTTATTTGCTATATATATATTTGACCAAGTAGTATATGTGCTGCTTCGCTATATGAGTTATCGCTTTATATACATTGATGGCTGATATGATGTGCTACGTTAACTTGAGATATGAATTTGCTAGGTGGATTGTGTGTTTACGTATTTGCTTACCATTTACATTTGAAGATTGATATATAATGTATGAACTGTATTAATGTGCTAGTTACGTTTACAAGTTTTATCCGTATTACCATGCTAACTTAGTTTTGGTACCTTTAGTTATATTAGTTCATGGCATAGCTTTATTTGTTTATGTTTTCATTTATTTACTTCTGTGCTACATGTTAATTGATATATGTTTGCATATAAGATTGCACTAGTATGCTAGTTAGTTTTTGTTGCTATATGTGTATATATGTTTGTCACCTGGATCAAGATGGGACGACAATAGAAAAATAACAAATTGAGAAGGACAAGTAAGATGACTCAGAGACAGAGAGCTCCAGGCCTTTCACAACTCACAAAAAGGATGGAATTGATAGTTAATTCTGCTATTTAACTATTGTTTTGGATTATTAAACATAATGAATTCCCTTTTTAGTAACTCGTTTTGTGGGCTTTGGTGTCTCATCGGCAAATGAGACACTGTCATGTCATCATTCCAATTACGGGGTGTGACAAATACCCATGAGGAAGTAGTAAACGGATTGATCTCAATAACATAAATACCTGAGCCAAAAACAACATTTACTCGCTTTCCAAGCTTTTTCCATGCAAGATAGCTCTTACAAGTACTTTTCCAATGTCCTCGCTCACCACAAAGGTGACAAGTATCATCCTTAGCCACACTGACCTTGGCTTTCAGTGCTTTCCCATAATGGCTAGGTTTGCCTGAAGGCTTGCCTTTAGATTTACCAAAGCCCTTTCCCCTATTAATGACCATATAAATGGCCTTGGACTTGCCTATTTCCTTCTCGGCAGTCCTCAACAGATTCAACAATTCTCGGAGGGGTTTGTCTATCTTATTCATGTTGTAGTTCAATACAACATGACTGTATGATTCAGGCAATTGTTGCAGAATCAAGTCAGTGGATAGCTCCTGGACAAGAGGAAATCCTAGTCTTTCGGGGCTCTCAATATAGCCTATCATCTTCAGAACGTGAGTTCCGACTGGTGTTCTCTCTTCCATTTTGCACTGAAACAGAGACTTCAACATATTGAATCTCTCCTGGCGAGCTTCACCCTGAAAGAGTTGCCTTAGATGATTAATCATGTCAAAAGCTCTCATTTCCTCGTGCTGCTTTTGAAGCTCAGAGTTCATGGTTACCAACATAAGACTTGACACATCTAATGTGTAATCTAAGTGCTTATGATAATAATTTCTTTCAGCGGCAAGAGCCCGAGTGGCTGGTTGTTAAGGAATAGGATTTTCGAGAACATATAGCTTTTTCTCGTGCTTGAGAACGATTCTCAAGTTCCTGTACCAGTCAAGGAAGTTTCCTCCTTTGAGTTTGTCCTTCTCAAGTACGGATGACAATGATAAAGAGTTTGATGCAACAATTGCATTTGCCATTATATATATATATATATATATATATATACACACACACACACAGAGAAGAGTTTGCAAAGTTTTAGATGTCATATTTTAAAATAATTAAATTGACTTTATTTAATGATTCTCCCACTATTTTTTTCAAATGAGTAACCCTCAAGTTTTCATTTGGAAAGTTCAAAACTTTCTAGTGGGCCAAGATCCATATATCACCATTCTCAAGGAAGCTTTGGCTACTATACTTAAGAACGGCTGTTTAGGTAAGCAACATTTTCTAATCACATCAATTATGTGACTCTTGGTTGGTTAAGTAAGTAACAATTACCCTTAGAACATTAATGTACATCTCAACCCTTTTGCCACCAGATTGTCAACGATTGAGGTAATCCGGTTAAGTATGACCCAAGATTGTACCGATGGATATCACTAACTTATCCTTCGCGCCTCACCACCTAGATAGACATGCTCTTATTGTACTCGCAAATTCACACTACTGTCGATCTAGGCCTTGGCACGGGCCAAACTTGGAAGGCATCGACTTAATATATAATCTGATTATACAACTAAATTAATGCTATAAAAGCGGTAAATCATGCAATAGGCATCTCATGTTAAATACATAAAACAGTAAATAAACTCGTGACATAATAATAGCCCCTATTCGGATTTTCCAAGCCTTCAAAAAATCCTAAGTTAATCTAGGTGAAAAACAATAAATCCTATCTATTCCGCCTCCTTGTGATTTTCTCCATCTGTTGGACGCCTTTCTTCATCACTTGTTGAAATATAAAATCATATTCTATGCTTTTACATAATTGGAAAGAATTCTCGAGTTACATTTGAGAATAAATTACAACAAGAATGAGTAGATAAGGCATGACACGCAGGTCGTATTATAATAAAATCACTTGGTCTTTGGTTGTTACTACGCACCATGCTAAAATAACATGACAATCATGCTGAAAAGAACAAATACACACTTTCTTTCCCTGTCCGGTCGATTAGGGCCCAACTCCGGTCAACCGCGATAAAGACAGTATCCAAAACAGTGTAAAATTAGGCCACTTCGATCGACCCATAACATTTTTATTGACCGGCCCAAAAACAGACTAGTCTCAGTTGACCGTGATTGTTCACCGGTCGTTCGAATTCTAGGAAGTAGCAAAATTCCATTTTCCAAAACATGTTTGGTCTACCGAGAAGCCTTTCTGAGTCGACCGAACGTTTTCCAGAAAACAGAAAACAACCAAAAACACGAATCAACAATTCGTTACGGGATTCGTTCAACGCTTCCCGAGGCTGTACAAAAGTAAAAACATTATATGACATGCATTATACGACTACTAAAATCACGATATCACATAAATTAAAGTAATTGGGTTCTCATGATAGACTTTGATACCACTGAAGGAAAAAAATTTAGAATCCCCACAGAATATGATACGGTACCACCCATGAAGCTTAGAGAGGTCATTTGGATAAATGACCTCATCCTTAACTCATACATCCCAAATACGAGCTTCAAAGTCAAGCCTTTGTTCCAAGTGTTTAAAGTCTCTAATCTAAAGGTTCAAGAGGTAAAGAAACCTTCAAAGAAAGCTAGACACAAGGATCAAAGCCATCGAATGTCATTTGAAGGAAATATACATAATTTGAAGGAAAACGGTTGAAGGGGTATTTTAGGAAACTTGTAAATTAAAGTCTATTAAAGACTTTAACTATATTTTCAGCTTTATTGTTTATTTTAATTAGCCATGTTGGCCAAAATAAGCTAGCTAAATAATAGGACATGTTGTCCTTGATGTTAGGTAGTGTTTTTAGTTATGTAGGAGTTGTAGAGTCTTAATCTTTAAAGGACTCTTATTTGTGGGTTCTTTTTGGACGAAATTCCACTCTATTTAAGAGGGATTTCAGCCATGATATTATTAGACTTGATATGATATTTTAAGGTTATTCCTTAGTTACTTTGTGTTTGATTCTCTATGTAGAATTCATTCATCCTTTGAGTTACTGTAACAATAAGTTTGGTTTATACTTATTGTGGTGTTGCAGCCCCCATTGATAATCAACCTTACGGGAGGATTGTTGATTATATTTCCTCATAAACTGTTCGAGATAGAGAAAGATCGGACATTTAGCCGAACCTTGGTATTCGTACAACGGTTTCGCATCAGGTGGTATCAGAGCAAAAGATTTATCTCTATCTTGGTGTATCTTTAAGTTATTTTTTTCCCAAGAAAATTACTGTTCTCGATACTGTTCACGGATTACTGTTCATCCGAGAACAAAATCAGATTTTTGTTACTGTTTATGCTACTGTTCATCCGGATTGAAAAATCAAAAATCAAAAATCAAGATTCAAGAAATCAACTTTCAAAAGATTGAAGAAGCATAAAGACTCTATCTTTTTAAAGATTTCAACCAATTCATGCAATGATGAGGCCACAATTTGATCAAGAAGATGACAACTTTGATTATGATGATAAAAGATATGGCTTCCAACATACAACAAATTCAAGATATGATGATTCCTATTTGTTTTCTTGTGAGCCGCAAAGGGATTACAAAAATCAGCAAGTTGACAACTCTGTTGGTGCAGTCAAGCTCCCATCTTTTGAAGGTACGAATAGGCCTGACTTATTATTTGAATGGATACATGAATTTCATAATATCTTTGCTATTCATAATTATTCGGAGGGCAAAAAGGTAAAGATGGCAGTCAAGGGATTTTATAGTAAGGCATCAACGTGGTGGAAAAAGGAAACTATAATTAGGCAAAGAGCGGGTCAACGACCTATTGAAACTTGGAATGATTTGAAAGCTGAGATGAAACGAAGGTTTGTTTCCCTGTATTACTTTACGGAGCAAGCTAAACGTTTGCAAATGCTTACACAAGGTTCTAAATCGGTAGATGAATATTATGAAGCGATGCGATTAGCCATGATTTGGCTTGATAGACAAGAATATGAATAAGTTACATTGAATCGATTCTTAGCCGGTTTGAATGATGATATTAGGCCAGAGGTAGAATGCGTTTATCATGTTGATATTATGGAGATGGTAGATCATGCAGAGCAAATTGAGAGGCGAATCAAAGAGAAGAAGAAAGGGACTAATTTGGCTAAATTTTAACATTGGAAACAGCCAAATTAGCCCCCTTCAAATTCTTGTATTGGGCAGCGGCAAAGTGAAGATAATAGCTATTTTGGGGCTGCCAAAACAGCCACAATTCAAGAAAAAGATAGCCAAACATCCGCCATTAAATCTTCAACTTGGATGATAGATATGGATGAACTACGGGAATTGATCTACAATTTGTGCCCAAGAATGATATAATACAAGATGATACAAATTTGGAAAGTCAAGAAGACAAGAATGAAGCCGAGCCAAAATTAGAAAGATTGCCAAATGAGGAGTTGAAAGAAAAGAGTGAAATTTTAGAAGAAAATATTGATCTTGTAATTGCATCCCACGATTTAGAAGATTCGAGGACGAATCCTTTAATAGGGGGGGGGGATATGAAAGTTTTTCAAGAAGGAGAGGATGATACGGTACCAGTCATGAAGCTTAGAGAGATCATTTGGATAAATGATCCCATCCTTAACTCATTCATCCCAAACATGAGCTTCAAAGTCAATCCTTTGTTCCAAGTGTTTAAAGTCTCTAATCTAAAGGTTCAAGAGGTAAAGAAACCTTCAAAAAAAGCTAGACACAAGGATCAAAGCCATCGAATATCATTTGAAGGAAAGACACATAATTGGAAGGAAAACGGTAGAAGGGGTATGTTAGGGAACTTGTAAATTAGAGTCTATTAAAGACTTTGATTATATTTTCATCTTTATTATTTATTTTAATTAGCCATGTTGGCCGAAATAAGCTAGCTAAATAATAGGACATGTTGTCCTCAATGTTAGGTAGTGTTTTGTTATAGGTAGTTTGCTTAATTTAGGATTCAAGAGTCGTAAACCTAAAGTGGGACTCTTCATGTTACGAAATTCCACTCTATTTAAGAGGGATTTCAGCCATGTTATTGTGAGACTTGATATGATATTTTAAGGTTATTCCTTAGTTACTTTGTGTTTGATTCTCTATGTAGAATTCATTCACCCTTTAAGTTACTGTATCAATAATTTTGGTTTATACTTATTGCGGTGTTTCAGCCCCCCATTGATAATCAACCTTACGAGAGGATCCTTGATTATATTCCCTCATAAACTGTTCGAGATAGAGAAAGATCGGACCTTTAGCCGAACCTTGATATTCGTACAACGGTTCCGCATCAGGCTGTGAATGTGATTCCAGTCGTTGGAGTAACTCAGACAGTTGGAAAGGCGGCGGTGTTTGCCATTTCAGCTATTGATATGGAAATTGAAGCTTCTAAGAGTGTTGCTTTGCCAAGTTTGCCAAAAAAATGTGATCCTTAAATCATCCCTACTGCCAATACCGGAAGCTCCAAAACAAGAGGAATGTGAGGTGATTGGTGAATTGGTAACTGGTGATGCCCAGAAAGTCATGGAAGTAGCGACTGTTAAAGGAGATACCATTCTGAACTCAAGAGGCCCTGCTGAAGCCTCTACTGAGTTATAGAAAATTCACTATGTTTTGGAGGGGGAGACAAAGCGATGCAATACTCATAGAGCAGAGTACAAGAACATGGGATCAATCGTCTAGAGAGGATGAGGAAGAAGCTAATGATGATGAAATGGCTCATCTGTCTGCCGAACCCTGAAAAATGGTAAGCATTCATGACTTTCATATAAATTTATGGAATTACTCCCTTCTATTGTTGTCCAGGGACACCGATAAATTGGTGAATAATATTATGGGTCCGAAACATACCTTGGAGGAGGCACAACACAAGCGGAATGGGAAGCATTCACCACGTTTGTGGAAGAATTTAATGGTATGGAAATTGTCAATACACCATCGCCTTTGGAGCATGAGCGTGATCAGTTGGCTGCCCCGATCATGATAAATGAGCCGCCCGCTTCGCCGGTGGTGACAGTACCAATCACAGCAGCCCGCTCTAAACAACGGAAAGCCATCTCGGCTCAACCTGTGAGACTATTGGAGCGTCTAATTGGTAAGGGGGCTCATGCTTCTATCTAAATGATTTTGATCATTCCATACACTTCTTTTCTACTAGTTTTTAAGAATTTGTTGATTTGGAATATAAGGGGAATCAGCAATGTTACTTCTCTAGCACGTTTAAAACACTTAAAGCAAGACCAATCACTTTCTTTGATTGTCTGTATTAGAACCTATGTTGGCCTTGTATGATTTTCTTATTACAACGGCTCGGTTGGGGTTCATCATAGTTATGGGAATATTAGTAGCAAGATTTGGATTTTCTGGAGTGGTCTTCTTGATGTGGATGTAATTGGTGATTTTGAGCATGTTGTTCACTTATCTATTAAATCAGTAACTAGTACTACGTTGTCTTTCTCTATCATATATGCTAAATGTTCTTATATTTTGCGAAGAGATATTTGGAATGAATTGTCAGCCTTCGCAGAACAGAGCCTGGGGCCTTGGCTCATTGGTGGAGATTTTAATGTGGTTACCACAACAGATGAGAGTTGCGGCTATGTACCGGCTTTACTACCTATGTCTGAATTTAACGATGCTATAACTGATTGTGGTCTGTTGGAAATTCATTTCTTAGGGAGTCTATATACTTGGTGTCGCAGATCGCCCCGCCCATTGATGAGGCGGTTAGACAGAGTTCTAGTCAATATTGCTTGGAATGAAGTTTTTTATTCTTCTTGGGTTGAGCATCTGTCGAGGGCGGAATCCGATCACAGCCTTATTTTATTATCATTGCAAATCAATGGAGCGCCTCAGGAAGTGCTTTTCGCTATCAGAATATGTGGGCAAGAGGCAGGTTTTAAGGAAGTGGTGAAGGCATCTTGGGAGGAGCCGAGGGAGGGGGATGGTATGGTTGTGCTTATGATGAAACTGAAGCATTTAAAGGGACCATTGAAGGAGTGGACTAATAACCCGTTTCCCCGCCTAGGTGAGGCAATTCGTGAAGCCGAGGCGAATCTTCGGACTGCTGAATCAGCCGAACGATACTTCTTCCTTTTGCAGAGCGAAGAAATTTATTGGAGACAAAACTCCCGGCTAAAATGGGTAAATGGAGGGGACGCAAACACCAAGTTCTTTCATACTTATTGTTCTAATCGTCACAAGAAAATGATGATAGCACGGATCCGCGATGACAGTGGTAATTGGATACGGATTAGATTGGCAAAGCAGCGGCGACAATTTTTGAGGATTTATTCTCGGCTCAAGCAGCCCCGGAACCTCTATATCCTTTCCTCCATTTATTCCCCCTGTATTGACTCAGCAACTAACAGGGATTTAGACAGGCTCCCTACAATGGATGAGGTCCGATGCGCGGTCTTTGCATTAAATAAAGATAGTGTTGCAGGACCTGATGGCTATAACGGGGGTTTCTTTCAATTATGTTGGATATCATAAGCAGCGATGTAACAGAAGTAGTGGCTCCCCCTTCAGCTCACATATGGGAATTACATCATTAACAGTAAAATGAAATCCATGTCGTCCAAGCCGACACACAACTCGAACTTTCCCCGAGGAACATGCTTTGTCATCATATCAGTAGCGTTCTTGTCAATGTGATTATTTTCCAACTTGAACAGCTTTTCCTCCACAGTATCACATAACCAGTGACATCTGATATCGATAAGTTTTGTACGTGAATGGTACATAGCATTCTTACTCAAGTCCAAAGCACTTTGACTATCACATAAAATTTCGGACCCATTATGCTTCATTCCTAATTGTTGAAAAAATCTCTTCAACCTGAGAATCTCTTTCCCTGCTTCTGCAGCAGCAATATATTCCGCTTCAGTTGTAGATAGGGCAACACACTTCTGCAATTTTGATTTCCAAGAGATGGCCCCCTGGAAAAGTAAATAAGTATCCTGAAGTAGATTTCCTATGATCAAGGTCTCCAGCCATATCTGCATCTGTATAGTCTTGTAGAATAGGTTCTCCTCCACCAAAACATAAACACATTTTGGAACTACCTTGTAGGTACTTTAACATCCACTTGAAACTTTCCCAATGATCTTTTCCTGGATTTGAGAGAAATCTGCTAACTACTCCGACTGCATGGGCAATATCTGGTCGGGTACACACCATTGCATACATTAAACTTTCAACTGCAGACGAATAAGGAACTTTTGACATGACTTCATTTCCTTTAGGTGTAGTTGGACAACTTCTCTTACTAAGTTTGAAATGGTTGGCCAATGGTGTACTAACTGGTTAAGTATTCATCATAGAAAATCTCTGAGATAACCAGAGTTTTCTGGCTTTCCTATCTCTCTAGATCTGCATTCCAAGCATTTGTCTTGCTTGGTCTAGATCTTTTCTGTCGAAAGACATAGACAACTCCTTCTTCAAATCCTCGATCATTTGCTTGTCCTGACCTACAATCAACATGTCATCTAGATACATCAAAAGAATAATGAACTTCTCACCGAGAAATTGCTTGATATACACACAATGATCTGTGTCAGTTTTGGTATACTTATGACTTGCCATGAAAGAGTCAGAAAATTTATACCACTGTCGAGGAGCTTGCTTCAGTCCATATAGACTTTTGTTCAGCTTGCAGACCATCTGCTCATTCTCTTTGACAACGAATCATTCTGGCTGTTCCATGTAGATTTCCTCCTCCAAATCACCATGGAGAAATGCTGTATTGACATCAAGTTGCTCCAATTCAATATCCATAGTGGCCACCATTCCCATTATTACTCGTATTGAACTCATTTTCACTACAGGTGAAAAAATCTCGTCAAAGTCAATCCCATGCTTTTGAGCAAACCCTTTGACCACCAGTCGCGCTTTGTATTTCAGCAACTTGTCACCGTCTTTCTTCACCTTGAACACCCATTTGTTCTTGAGTGCTCTCCTTCCTTTAAAAAGTTCCACCAAATCACAGGTGTTGTTCTGATGCAGGGAATTCATTTCTTCATGCATAACTTTGACCAGGAGTCTTTGTCATTCGAAGACTAGACCTCCTGAAGATCCTCCGGCTCCCTCTCATAAGTATTCAGAACATAATCCTTCTCAGGATATCTTGTAGTTGGCTTAAGTAGTCTGGTAGATCTCCTCGGTTGAGGTTCTACCAATTGTGATAGCTCTGCTTCTTGCGTCTTCTCCCTCTTCTCATCACCTTCCGGTGGACTGTTCTCATCTACATTTGGCACTTCCTGTTCTGAATCTAGGGCTTTCTCTCCTTCAGTGACACTTCTGAATGGAGTACCCATTAGCATTTGGTTGCCAATATCTGTCTAAGAAGCTCTCCTGGATTCCTGACTTATCTCCAAGTCTCTTATCCCTTCATGTTCAAAGAACACTACATCTCTGCTTCTAACAGTCTTTTTCAACTTTGGATCCTAGAGTCTATATCCAAATTCCTCATTACCGTATCCTACAAAGATACAAGGAATGTCCTTGCCATCGAGTTTCGATCTTTGTTCCTTTGGGACATTCATGAAAGCTTTGCAACCAAACACTTTCAAGTGATGGTATCCTACATATTTTCCCGTTCAAACCTTCTCCGGTATTTCAAAATTCAAAGGAATTGATGGTGACCTGTTTATCAGATAGACCTCTGTGTTGACAGCTTCTCCCTAGAATGATTTTGATAGATTCGCCATTCTGAGCATACATCGAACCTTCTCGGCAATTGTCCAGTTCATTCTCTCTGCAACTCCATTTTGTTGTGGAGTGCCAGGAACTATCTTCTCATGTCTTACACCATGGCTGTTACAATACACCTTGAACTCCCGGGAGGTGTATTCTCCGACATTGTCACTCCGTAGACATTTCAGTTGTAATCCGGTCTCTCTTTCCACCATCGCATGAAACTGCTGGAAGTATTTGAGTACTTCATCTTTTTAGCATAATAAATACACCCAAGTTTTCCTCCTGGCATCATCAATAAATGTAAGAAAATATTTGTTACCTCCAACTGACTCCACCTCCATGGGACCGTAAATATCAGAGTGTATCAACTCCAACTTCTTTGTCATCCGTCTCAAATTGGTTTGAAATGAGGCGCGGTGATGCTTCCCGTATAAACAATGTTCACAAGGGTTTAGTGTTTCAATTTTGGCCATTGGAATAAGGTATTGTTTAACCAAAAACATAATTTTCCTCTCCCTACCACCAATGATCCTTTGGTGAGTTTCCATGTACCTTTGCCTGTATAATGTTCGTATCCTTCTTTATCCAGAGTGCTTGAAGAGAGTAGATTCATCCTTAGATCAGGAGCATGCCTCACATTTCTGAGAGTTACTAAGCAGCCCATCTCTGTTTGAAGAAGACCATCCCTGATTCTAACAATTTGGGAAGCACTTTAGTTTCCCATTTTGATGGATCCGGAAATCCCTGCAACATACCTTTTAAAGTACTCCCTCTTGGGAAAACAATGAAATGAGGCTCCAGAATCTACGATCCATTCGGCTTCATATTCAGCCAAATGACAACAGTTTTCTTCTCCAATTAAGCTGTGACTCCATCATTGATGGTGGATACTGTAGCAATACCATCGTCGCCTGCCTACTTCTTTTCCTTATTTTTGAGAAGTCTGCAATCCTTCTTCATGTGTTCAAGTTTCCCGCAGTTGTAAAATTTTATCCTGCTTTTGGACTTGAATCTGTAATGTTCCCGATTTTGACTCCGGCTCCTATTTTCTATAACTATGCGTCATTCTCACGTGCATCTTTCGAACGAATTTCATTGTTGTACAATATGTTTTTCACCGTCTCCAACATCACCTTTCCCTGAGGTGTTGAGTTGCTTAAGGAGACCACCAGGGGGTTGCAGGACTCGGGAAGATATCCTTGAAGAATTATCGCCTGCATGTCATCATCTAGGACTTGTCCTGCTGATGGCAGTTGTATTATCAGGCCATCAAATTCATTCAAATGTTCCGCTACTGACTGTCCCTCTTTGAGCTTCATTTTCATTAGTTCCATCATAATGAAAACTCTGTTAGAGGAATAACCGGGTCATACACATAAGCGCAGCGGAAATAACTTTGACCCGCCTCTATCAGGATCTTTCACGAGTAAGTACCTACGACTATGGGATAGTGTTTTACCTTATATGGATACTAGAATGGTCGAAAACGCTTTCGGTTTATTGTAACGAAACTGAACAACACGCTTGCGAGCTCGTCTCTTCCGGTATCCACTCGATCTTCCGGAGATGGTCTTCTACCGCTTGGGTGCTAGCCAACGCCTTGTAGAAGCTTTGAAGACACTCTTCAATGGATGGAGTATGAACGACCTTTTCAAGAACAAGAAACAAGCTTTCTAACTTCTTTTCTATTAGCAAAAATGCAAGAAAAAAAGTCCAGAAATTTGTCTTGTCTTTTTTCTCTCTAAAACTCACTTTTTCTCTCTATTCTCTTAGCTTCAAAAGGCTGGAGAAAACTGATTAGAATGATAGAAAAAAATCTGAATTTTTCCTCTAGTCTATCAAGAGAGATGGGGTGAGATAATGGGGAAGTGGGAGATCATGGAGAGAATTACTCCTCCACTCTCTCCACCACCTCAACCACCATCAAGAGGGCTGAATTTATGTCTAACATTCCAGCCATAAGGTCGGTCCAAACGGGTCGGTCGGCCCAATCATATTGGTCGCCCAATCCGATCCCGGCCCTGCCCGGCCCAAGCCCGCCCCTACCCAATCGAATTGGCGCACCTTAGATTAAATGTACTCAACAAGCCCAATCCAGTTGATCTATGAGTGCGACCCAAGAGGTATCTATGATGTTGGCCGTGACATCATATGTCACAGTAATGAGAGGTATCTAGCAACGCATCATTACCCCCCAATTCATAAATATCCGGTGATTTATCATAATCACAACATTTGACATTTGTAGTTAAATCCTTTTGGTCCTTGATATCTAGATTGAACACAAGTCATGGAAAAGTCACACTTGTATTGTCCAATCTTTTAGTTTCTTGATTCGCGAGTAGACTAATCAAATGACATCAATATCATATACTGATTCACTTGTTCATGGCTGTAACGACCCTAATTTTCGACCTATTTTAATTGAGGCATTATAGAGTCGCTAGTCCGGATTATCGTTGATATTTTATTTGATCAATATACTAATTTATCTTTTAAAATTATATGTGAAACAAAGTTTTGAATTTTAATATTTTTAGGGACCGAAATTGCAAATTTTAATAGTTGAGGGACGGAAATGGTAAATAGTACAATTTTGGTAGTCATAAGAACACATGTAGAGAAATTTGGGGTGTTTTCTACACCTCATGCTTCCAGCCGTACCAACTCATCCTCTTCTCCAGAGAATTCATTTCTCTGTATCTCCTCCTACCTTGCTCTCTCTCGGAAATCTTCTTCTTCTTTCTTTAATTTTTCTCTCAATTCCTCAATCAATCTCCATCCATAAATCAAATACTTCATTTTACATAATCTACAGAGTATTTTGGTAAGCAAAATTTATTAATTTTATTTGAGTTTCTAATATTATTTGCAATTGATGTTAAATGGGTGTTTTCTAATTGATTTGGTAAAGGATATAGTTAAAGAATTGAATGATGGTTAGGAAATTAATAATTTTGAAGGGTTTCAGCTATGTTTTCGGATTTCTCTGTTTTCTGTACGTTTTCTGAAATTTTTTGGCTGTTTTCTGCTTTCGGCTCCCCTACTTCTGATTCTTCTGTTTGCTGTTTTTCTGTTTTATAATTTTCTGTTTCGTGCTTCTGGTAATGGGGTAGCATTTTGGAAAGAAGAAGTGTAGTATAGGGATGGTTCTGTTTCCTCTGTTCTGCCAGCCTGCTTGCGGCTTAGTTTTCTTTTTCTTGTTGCTGTTTTCTGCTGTTTTCATGCTTTTGGTCGGATTAGTAATTTTTTTGGAAGAAGAATGTAATAGGGATGGTTTCTGTTTCTACTTGCTGCTTGCTGCTTGCTGCTGGTTCCTGTTTTGTCTCCTTTTGGTCTGGTGATGGAAATAGAGTTCCATGTCCCAAAGAACATGAACTTGTTTATTGAGGAAAATAGTATGGATATCAGTTGCTTTTAAGTCAATTGAGATTAAAGTGCTGAATGGTAGTTTGGGCAGACTCAAACAAGACTTAAATGTTGTCCTTTAATTTCAATTCAATCAATGTTATGAATTTGATATTATGGAAGTTAAGTAATAGTCATTGCTGGTTCTTGGTTTAGCATTGAAGGTTAAATGGTTTGGAAGTGCTTAAGGGTGGTTGTCCCTCTTTGTTTCTCATATGATCATTGGATAGCCGTGAATTTGCTTGCTGTTTCTTGGAAATCAATAGGAATCCGGGCTGCTCTTTAATCTTTATGTTTTACTTCTTATTTCTATTATTGGATGTTTTAATTAATTAGCTATGGATGATTATTTGGATATAGGATTTGGACCATTTGAGATACCAAGCAATTGAACATGATATTTGATTACTCTTAAAATACTAGGAGTTCTAAGCTTGACAGGGTGAGTGGTCCCTAACCATTTTGTAAAATTATATATAAGTATTGTGTATTCATTTATTCATTGCACTCATGATCCGGATCCACTCATGACATGCATTGTTACATTTATTTGTCACTATGAAATATCTTTCCGAATTGGGGCTTTGTTTTGAAATCATTGCTTTTATTGCATTGGAAATGATAAATTTGATCGAATCTTATACGTGATTTGTCCTCGTAAATATTGACATGGCATGATAAGACTATGAGTCTATTGAAACGGGTCCAAATATTTGATTTGAAGGAGCTAAGTGCTACACCAAAGGGTGTGAGCCACCTCTAGAGTCCCCGATTCGAACATCTCGTATTTGGGGGGCCCGTATGAAATGTGATATGTTGTTATTATCATGCCTATGTCAATTTCACCTCGACAGTCCCGGAAAAAGTGTTTAGAAAATCAGGCCCCTTATTATAATCAATATATATATATATATATATATATATATATATATATGTGGTTTTCTCATTGTATGAACTATTTTATGAATATAAAGTACTTTGGAAGGAAAATGGTTTTAAAAGACATACGCACCATTGCACCGGCCCTCACTGAGTTTCGGCTCACGTTTTTCCAAATGTTTTTCCCCCTCCACGGGTATTTGAAGTTGGTGCAATAATTTGGGTATCAGAGTGGCGCAGCGGAAGCTTTGGATTAGCAATCTGTATTTACGGATATTAGTCTTGTATTTTATCGAATTTTAATGTAACCTTGTGGATATATTATATTTGGGTAATAGAATGTTTGTTTAGAGCCTTGGCGTTTGTAAAAGATAGAACCCAGTGCCGAGAGGCACGCGACTTTCCCAGCCCGAGAGGGCCGGGGCGTCACAATGGCCATGAATTAGTCAGACTCCATCAAGGGGCCCGAGATATCGCTCCTGCTATATAGGAGGGACAAATCCTTTCTGCATTCCACTCATCCTGAACAAGATTCGTGATGTACCCAATAAATGCCTTTATTGCTCACCCAGTTACGGATAGCGTTTAACATTATCAAAGCATAACACTAGCCATGCAAGAACTCTTTGTGAGACCTCAAGTCGAAGGATCTCATATACAACTCGGCTCAAAATTTTGAGAAACACCGTTGACTATTATATAACAACCCATGGTGTGTTTCTCATGTCTGGCTCTGTCCAAAGTATAATGATTCTCTAATCATATATACCTATGTGACGATCCGATATCTTATATCAATCATCGCACATACTAGTCTTTACGCATTATTATTGTCCTCGAAGATTCCATAATAATGTTCGACTAGTGGACGTTTCGTGAATAGTATCTCATAACAATTATAAATACTATTCTAAGGACATATTATTTATTTATGTTGTTAAGAACGTGTAAAAACATAATGAATAATACTCGAATTAATTGCCATTTATTCATCAAAATGAAAATTACATTAAATACGATGACAATAATCTCCCACTTGGACTAAAGACCCAAATTACAATAAATGGTCTTTAGTGGCATACGAATGATCTGTCAATAAAGATCGGTCCCTCCGGATATCGGATACCCAGTGGAGCTAGTGTGACGATCATGCTCGCCGCTGCGACAGATGGCTTGTCGCGTGGATCGGCAACATTGTCTGCCGAATCAACTCTACATATATGCACATCACCTCTCTCTATAATCTCGCGGATTAGGTGAAATCGCCGTAGTACATGTTTGGACCTCCGGTGAGATCTAGGTTCCTTAGATTGGGAAATAGCCCCATTGTTATCACAATAGAGATCTATCGGGTTCGCAATACTAGGAACCACATCGAGGTCGGAAATAAATTTCCCGATCCAAACCGCCTCCTTAGCCGCTTCACAAGTCGCTATGTACTCGACCTCTGTTGTAGAATCTCGCGATGGTTGATTGCTTTGAACTGCGCTACCACAAGCACTTCCATTCAAGTTAAACACATATCCCGATTGCGATCGGAAATCATCTCTCGCTCGGTTTGGAAACTAGCATCGGTGTAACCAGCTATAACGCACTCATCCGCCTCTCCATAAATCAAGAATGTATCCTTAGTCCTTCGCAAGTACTTGAGGATATTCTTGATTGAGATCCGATGACGTTCACCGTAATTAGATCGGGTATCTCGCCGTAATGCTTAAGGCAAACGAGACATTCAGGGCGAGTACATATCATGGCGTACATGATGGATCCTATGGCGTAAGCATAAGGAATCTCTTTCATGCATTCTAATTTGGCGAGCGTTTTAGAACACTGTTCCTTCGACAAAACAAGTACCATGTGCCATAGACAAAGTCCTTTCTTAGACTCTTGCATGCTAAACCGCTTTAGCACCTTGTCTATATATGTACTCGACTTAGAGCCAATGAGTCTCCCTGGATCTATCTCTATAGATCTTGACTCCCAGAATATAGTCAAGCTCGCTCTAAGTCTTTCATAGAGAAACACGTACTCAACCAAGCCTTTACTGCACTTTAAGGTTGGTATGTCGTTTCCAATGAGTAGTATGTCATCTACATACAAAACCGAGAATACAATTGAGCTCCCACTAACCTTTTTGTAAACACAAGGCTCATCCTCATTTCTAATGAAGCCAAACTCACTGACGGCATCATTAAAACGGATGTTCCAGCTTTCGAGAAGCTCTGCTTGAGTCCATAAATGGATCTCTCAAGCTTACATACTTTTCCAAAGATTCTCTCGGAGTGACAAAACCTTCAGTCGTGTCATATACACATCCTCATCAAGTTTTCCATTAAGGAAAGCGGTTTTGACATCCATTTGCCGATTTCGTAGTCATAGTAAGCTCGTAATAGCAAGCAAAATCCGAATGGACTTGAACATAACTACAGGGGAAAAAGTCTCATCATAGTCAATACCATGAATTTGTTTGAAACCTTTCGCGACAAGTCGCCCCTCAGTACTTTTGTACATTCCCTTCCATGCTCGGGCTTTTAATCTTAAAAACCCATTTGCACCCTATGGGAGTTACCCCTTCAGTGGATCAACCAAGATCCAGACTTGGTTTGTGTACATGGAATCCATTTCGGATCTCATGGCCTCAAGCCATTTCTCGAAATCTGGCTATTAATTGCCTGCTTTGTAGGTCGAAGGTTCATCGTGATCCACAACATAACATCACCATGTTCTCGTTATGAAAAATCCAAATTTTTCCTGGGAGGTGGACGACGAACTCTACCGCACTCTACGCAATTCTTGTGTTTCTTGAATCGAGTCTGGGTCGCACAACTGTTTGTGGCACTCGCCGCACAACAACTTGTGGAGTCTCGTTCAATTTCCATCTCATCATTAGTGCTAGTTTGAGAGTTTGGAACTTCAGTAAGTTCTACGCTACTCCCACTTGTGTTTCTAGAAACAAATTCTTTTTCTAGAAAGACTCCCGTGCGAGCAACAAACACTTTGTTCTCGTTAGGGATATAAAAGTAGTATCCTTTAGTTTCCTTAGGATAACCTACAAATATGCACTTTTCGATTTGGAGCCGACTTATCGGAAAGGCGAGCGTTTCACAAACGCTTCACGACCCCCAAATCTTGAGGAAAGAAAAAACTCGGGACGCTTCCCTATCCCATAACTCGTATGGCGTCTTTGCAACCGATTTAGATGGAACGCGGTTAAGTGTTAAAGCTCGCTTTGTCTCTAGTGCGTGTCCCCAAAAGGAATTGGGCGAGCTCGTGTGACTCGTCATAGAACGAACCATATCTAATAAGGTTATGTTCCTCCTTTCGAATACGCCATTCCATTGTGGAGTAGGCTGGAGGAGAAAGTTGTGAAACGATTCCACAAGCTTTTTAGATAGTCACGGAATTCTTGACTCAAGTATTCTCCTCCTCGATCGGATCGAAGAATCTTAATACTCTTGTCAAGTTGGTTTTCTACTTCAAGTTTAAACTCTTTAAACTTAGCAAATGCTTCGGATTTGTGTTTCATCAAGAACACATATCCATACCCTACTCGAAGTCGTCGGTAAAGGTAATGAAGTAGAGGTAACCACCCCTTGCATGTATATTAAAAGGGCCACATACATCACTATGTATTAGTCCTAATAAATCATCAGCTCTCTCACCTATCTTAGTGAAAGGTGATGCTGTCATCTTACCCAACAAACAAGATTCGCATCGATCATAAGACTCGAAGTCAAATGATTCCAATAGCCCATCTTTATGGAGTTTGGATATGCGATCTTCGTTTATGTGGCCTAAGCGACAATGCCAGAGGTATGTCGGATTAGAATCATTAGTTTTAATCCTTTTGGTATTTATGTTTAAAATTGGCATATCAAGATCTAAAACATATAGACCATTAATCAAAGAGGCGCTTGCATAAAACATATTATCCAGAAATAACGACAATCGTTGGTTTTTAATCGAAATCTCAAAACCTTTCTTGTCCAAACAAGAAACTCGAAATAATATTCTTAATTAAACTAGGTACATAGAAACAGTTTTCTAAACCCCAAAACAAGCCCTCGAAGGCAAAGTAAAAGTACAAGTCCCTACGAGTAGGGCACGCAACACGTGCTCAGTTGCCAACTCGTAGTTCCACTTCACCCTTTGCCAACTCTCTACTCCTTTGCAGCCCCCTCGCACATTAGTACAAATGTGAGAACCACATCCGGTATCAATTACCCAAGAAGTAGTTGTATTTAAATTGATATCAATCATATTAACATCAATAACATAAATACCTGAGCCCGAAAACAACAATTGCTTTCTCCTTTTTGCGACCTTTTTTGTTGCAAGATAGCTCTTGCAATTCCTTTTCCAGTGACCCTTCTCACCACAGGGTGATGACAGATAGAGTCTTTGGCTACACCACCCTTAGGTTTCGAGTGCATTGTTGAAAGTGGTTTGCTTGCCTCGGGCTTACCATTCGGTTTGCCTTTGGATCTCACAAAACCTTTGCCTTTGCCCTTTTGCACCATCGGTATGGTGTTGGGCTTGGACTTGCCTATTTCCTTCTCGGCGAGTCCTTAGCATATTCAACAATTCGAGCAATGGCTTGTCAATTTCATTCATATGATAATTTAGAATGAACTCGACCGAATGATTCGAGCAACGATTGCAAGATCAAATCGAGTCGACGACTCTTGTCCCAAAGGAATCCCCAGCTTTTTCAAGGTTTTGAACATAACATATCATCTTAAGAACGTGAGTTCCCTACTGCATTGCCTCGGACATTTTGCACTCGAAAGAGAGATTTTGACACATCGAATCTCTCTGGCGCGCTTGTCCCCGATATAGTTGCTTCGGGTGAGCCGAAAGATATCATAAGCCCCCCATGTCCTCATGTTGCTTCGAAGCTCGGAGTTCATGGTGACAAGCATGAGGCTAGACACATCTAAAGCATCACTAACATGCTTCGATAAGCGCTTCTATCGGCGTCAAGCGTGAGCCTCTCGGTATAGCGAGAATTGGTCGTTCCGGAACATACAGCTTTTCTTTCATGCTTGAGAACGATTCTCAAGTTCTCGAACCCGATCGAGGAAGTTAACTCCCTCTAATTTGTCCTTCTCGAGGACGTAACGCAGATGATAGTGTTTGGTTTGAATTTGCCATTTTTCTACAACAAAAATATGCATATATAAAAGTAAGTACCAATTAAAATCATTATTAGGTCTTTATCTTTTAATGATTTCTCCACTATTTTCTTCAAGTGAATAACCCTCAATATCAACTCGGAAAGTTCGTTAACTTTCTAGCGGGCCAAGATCCATATTTCACCTCGTTCTGAGTCAGCTTTGGCTGATCGCCCAAAACTTAGTTATTTAGGTAGGCAACATTTGCCAATTACATCAAATTATGTAATTTTTGGTTAGTTGAGTGAATAACATTTATTCAAGCGTATCATTATACACTTTTCTCAACTCTTTTTGCCTCTAGATCCTCAATCCATTTATTGAGATAATCCGATTAATTAGGACCCTAAGTTTTAGCCGCGGATATCACAACTTATCCTTCGCGCCTCACCCCTGGGATAGACATGTATGCACAGACTTTGGCATGTCCCATACTTATGTCGATCTAGGCCTTGACGAGGGCCAAACTTAGGAAGGCACTAATTAATATTTTAAATGAGGGATTTTGTTTTTAACAATCTCACCGTGAAAGCATAAATAAAAGCAGTTTATGCTTATATACATATGCATCCAATACATAAAAGTAAAAATGCAATAGTAATCGCCAAGATCCTATTCGGTTTTTCCAAGCTAATGGAAAAACAGTGAAGTCAATCTAAGGTGTGAAAAGAAAAACATCTATTCTACACCGTCTTGACCTTCAGCTTGGTTGCCTCCATATCTTCATCATCTCACTTTGCACCTTCTCCTAATCTAGAATTACAAAATTTCTAAGGAAACCTCGAGTTACATTCGAGGGGATATTCAAAGGAAAAATTACAACTTTTGATATTTAAAAGGCACGATACGCAGATCGTATTATAAAATAAAACCAACAGGGTAAAGGCGATTACTATGCATCATGCTCAATTAACATAACAACTTATGAAAAATAATGAGCAAAACAAATGAAAATGAACATTTCATATTCACGCCCGGGTTCGGTTGGCCCGAGCCACCAAGCTCTGGGTCGACCGAAAAATATCGAGAGTACTCGGTCGACCAAACAGGCACTTTCGGTCGACCGAAGACCAACTCGAATCGACCGAAGACCAACTCGGTTGATCCGAACCTAATACCATTTAGCTACTGTCTTGCCTCGGTCTAGAATCTGAGAGTTTTTCCAGCTTTTGAATGACTTCAAAAACTGGAAATTCTCAACAGATATACATACAAAAAGCTGGAAAAGCATGTCATACATGATTTACAACATTTCTAGCAATCCTAAGGCATGCATAACATAGATTCAAAATCTATATATAAACACTATAAACACAAAAAGTCTATAGGGTACTCGTGAGTGGCTCTGATACCACTGTTAGAGGAATAACCGGGTCATACACATAAGCGCAGCGGAAATAACTTTGACCCGCCTCTATCAGGATCTTTCACGAGTAAGTACCTACGACTATGGGATAGTGTTTTACCTTATATGGATGCTAGAATAGCTGAAACGCTTTCAGCGGTTTGTTGTAACGAACGGAACACCACGCTTGCAGTGCTCAGTCTCTTCCGGTATCCACTCGATCTTCCGGAGATGGTCTTCTACTGCTTGGTGCTAGCCAACGCCTTGTAGAAGCTTTGAAGACACTCTTCAATGGATGGAGTATGAACGAACTTTTCAGGAACAAGAAACAAGCTTTCTAACTTCTTTTCTATTAGCAAAAATGCAAGAAAAAAGTCCGAGAATTTGTCTTGTCTTTTTCTCTCTATTCTCTTAGCTTCAAAAGGCTGGAGAAAACTGATTAGAATGATAGAAAAAAATCTGAATTTTTCCTCTAGTCTATCAAGAGAGAGTGGGGTGAGATAATGGGGGAAGTGGGAGATCATGGAGAGAATTACTCCTCCACTCTCTCCACCACCTCAACCACCATCAAGAGGGCTGAATTTATGTCTAACATTCCAGCCATAAGGTCGGTCCAAACGGGTCGGTCGGCCCAATCATATTGGTCGGCCCAACCCGATTAAGGGCCCAATCCAATCCCGGCCCGGCCCGAAGCCCGACCCGGCCCAATCGAATTGGCGCACCTTAGATTAAATGTACTCCAACAAACTCTTCCCCGGGCATTCTTTTTCTAGTACTTATTTTCCAGCTTCTTCCAAAGAACATGTGGATTAGTTTCTTTGGAGACATTATTGAAAATATAGAGATCGACATTTTGGCGTATAGTGCCGAAAACTTTCTTTTTCAACATTTCCCATTCTTCTTCCTGAAATCTTCTCCGGATTGGCTCATATTGATCTTTGCAATTTAGGTAATCTTCCATCATTGTCCTCCACATAGAGTAATTTGATTAATTTAATTTCAACATGGTTCCCGTACTGGTTTCCACCATCTTTCTGAAATGTCAATTCAGCGAAAAAAACATCTGATAGCTACAATAACCACAAATTAATCAGCCAATAAATGAGAATAAAAAATTAAACATCGCAAAACATGTGTTTATCCTAGACCCGAAACAGATGTAACCGTTACAAAAACAGGTGTTTATCCCACTGATCATAAACGGTTCACCCTATCAAAGTCAGTGAAACCTTTCTCTGATACCAATTGTTGGGGGTATTAATCAGAGTTTAATATGCGCGCAGCGGAATAATAGTTATGTAAAAACTGAACAGAAGAAGAATAAAGACACCGAGAATTTTTACGTGGAAACCCTCTTGGAGTCAGAGGGAAAAACCATGGGACAGTCTCCGAAAAGTATTTCACTATGTGGAAAATTGAATACAGAAAATATTGAGTATCTCACACTCACTCATTTTTTCTCTCCTCATATATAATGCCGGTACCTCACAATTTTACCACTCCAGTACCCTCAAAAGGAATACTAATTTTGCCACACTCAAACTAGTGTGTCCTCACAGAGAAATCAACTCTCTGATATTTTCTCTTGGATCTTTTCTCTCAAAGAAGCTCTCAATCTTGGTGTATTTTTCTCTTCAGAATAAGCTCTATTTATAGGAGAAACTTTGGAGACAATCTCCACACAAAATGTTAGGCAGCCACTTTAAGTCAATGTGTTCACATTGCTACAAATCACATCCCGCAAAAGAAGACGGTGGATTTCAGAGTATTCAGAATTCACATTATGAATTCAAAAGGCAACCAATTACCCATTTACTCCATCTGATACCAATCACCAATTTCACTATTGATGAATAGTGAATTGGAAAAATAGAGTTGAAGTCTACAATTTGTACCTTTTTTTTTTTTTTGCTGAATAAATTTTGTTCCCATTAATCACAAATAGCCGATGCCATTACAATCAACAGAAAATCTGAAAATACAGAAAGTAAAGGTTATACAATGATTTTAAAAAATCACGATAACAGACAAAAGACACATCCAAGAAAACTTAGATGGTTAGGAAAAACAACTAGAAAAACTAGATAACTAAACAAATACATAATCTTCTTCTTCAAAGCATCTTCATCACCATTCTTGAACCACAGGGACAGGAGAATATCACTTTCAACATCTTCCTTAGGGGTCGACAATTTATAGGACCATGGGCGTATCAACCGTCCTACAAATTGTCTCGGGAAGATGTAGAAAGATGATAAAGGGCCCAGATCAAGTCCGGGTTGAAAGTATCCTCCTAGAAACATAGAAAAAAAATCTAGATCTGTGAAGATCTGAGACTCATCTAACCACTGTGTCTCGAATCTTGAAGAAAAAAACTCTGAAAAAGGTTTCATATGATTCGTAGTACAAAATAGAGTAATATAAACGGAACAAAAGGACCAAGATTTGACCATTGGCCGGAGCCAATGGCCAAATCTGGCCAGCCACAGGAGGAAGAGGAAACGCAGGGAAAAAAGGGGGGAGAGAGAAGAGAGAAAAGGGAAAAGGGAAAAAGCCCTCCTACAATTTGTACCTTTGGGTTGCTATGGTTTTGTACAATCTGAATTGAGTTTTTCGGCTTCCGCCCTTCAGGGAAAGATTAGTTACCATGGAATATCATTCTGTTTTTGTGAACATTATGAAGATAGTCCGATCTAAGGAGGTTCGATTTGTTCAATTTATTCAATTGACCCATATATTGATAATCGTTTCCATGCCTTGAAATCAAAACCAATTCCAAAGCTTCCAATAACATCAAGATCTGACAAAGACAAGAAGAACCCTATAGCACCCCCAACCTCTAAATACTGGATTCCAGACCTCTAAGAATTTGACATCTTAGAAATGATCATAAAATAATATTTCCCGTAATTCAATTACACTTCTAATTAAATAGGTAGTTTTTGTAGGCATTATATCTAGGCTACGAAAATTAAGTTTACCACCTACATGAACTAAGATGAAAATTATGTGGCTTGATTTAATCTTTGCTTGGACTAATTTACTATTTTGAGAACTTTATGGACTCACTTGAACATTTAAGAAAATCTAAGGACCTTTTAAACTAATTATGAATCTAATTTTTTTATAAATAGATCCTTGGAGGTTCAATATCAATACTATTTTCTTTCTTCTTGTTCTCCAAGTCTAACACATACATACACACCTTAGATTACACACTAATTGGTTCTTTCTTCTTCGGCTCATTAGTTCTTTCTTCTTCTAAAACTATTCATGCAATCATTCAAGAGTTATTCATTTCCTTGGTATGCTCATCTCTTCAATAATTATTCTTAGATAGCTCTATGCCTTAGGAGTAATTTGCATCAATGTTTACCAGAAAACTCCACCCGGATAATGAAATATAACAATTGAAGAGTGTGCACATATTTAAATGATGCAATAACTTTAATTCAATGTTTCTTAAACATTTTATGGGAAATTGATCACGATTTTAGTCAAAAAAATTGGTGATGTCTTGATAAAATATTAAAGCTAGCAACGCGAGTTCATTTTTCTTTCCATTTTCTCTGTTTTGTGTTGCAATTATCTTTTCTTGTTTTCATGATTCTTTTGGCTTTTCTGATGCTGAATAATGGTTAGAATTGAATACTAAGACATAGGGCTAGATCGTGGAAGTTTTAGTTTTGAGTAAAGTGGGTTACAAATAATGAAAGAACGTAGGGTTATCGAAACTGAAATTTTCTTTAAAACTCTCAAAACTCAGTTTCTAACTTGATTTGATAAATATAGGTTATAAAATGAGGATTTCTTGATCAATAACTTTATACTCTTATTCTTGCGGAAATTAATCATTGGCAATTGAAGTTTCAATTGACTTCATACAGAGAAACTATACTGAGATCTCCGATTTGTTTATGATGTACTTTGTTTTACCAATTTTGTATATGAGGGAAATTATATTGAGTTAGCTAGGTGACTAAATTTTAAGGTTCACTTTTAGTATGTGAATATTTAGTTGTTAAGAAGTTTGGAGAAAATCTAGTATTCATGTATACAAGCTCATTTAAGAATGTGAGGATAGTTTGGAAATGTGATGTTAAGGATTATGTATTGGTTTCAGTTGAAAGATTTTAATAATGCAATGTTGTGATATTCATTTTGGCAATAAGTCATTGTCGGGGCACTTCACACTCTTAAAGTTATACCTCCTCTATGAACTCCAAGTTAGTCCCCCAACTTATTGTACATGAAATATTTCATAAATTACGTAAATTGTCGTATTCACTTGGATATTGTGTATTGAGCTTAATATAGAAACTTTACCAGTTTATGATTCTTGATTAACTTTTCTTAGATCGTTTTGAGACTTTAAACTGCTAGACGAAAAAGATATTTTCGCATTATTTTGAAAATGCATAAAGCATTCAGTTCTTAAAGAGCTCATAATCTGGAAGCGTGATATTCTCGAAAACTTCAACTATTGGAAACTCCTATAAATTAGAGGTTACTACTTCGGGAAATTTTTTACTTAACATAGTATTCCTTCCAACGAAATATGTATTTGAACAAAACATTCTTCCTTCTAAATATTTTTACTAGTAACCCTTTGAAATGAGAAACTTACAATTGTTGTAAGTTCCCATCACGAAAAACTTTCTATTTATAGAAAGATTCATAAACTCCCACTAGTTTGTTAAAAACAACAGTCTGCTTTGGATACATGTGTTTTTACACAGAACATTATATGAAAATAATATATGGACATGTTGGGAAGAAAAAATTAGGCCACCTCAGTCGACCTAGAACATTTCTGATCGACCGGCCCAAAAACAAACTAGCTTCGGTCGACTGTGATTGCTCAACGGTCAGTCCAATTCTAGGCAGTAGCAAAATCCCATTTTCTAGAACATATTCGGTCTGCCGCAAACCCCTTCCGGTCGACCGAATTATTTCCAAAAAACAGAAAAAGGCCAAAAACAAAAAGAAAAAATTTGTTTAACACTTAAACAACTTCCCAAAGGCTGTACAAAGGTAAAACATCATATGACATGAATTACCCGACTACTAAAAGCAGAATAACACATAAACAAAGTAATTGGGTTCTTATGATATTCTTTGATACCACTGAAAGGAAAAATTCGGAACCCCCAAATAAAAGCAGGGGAAAGTAAAATGGAATTCCGTTTCTTTACAGGATCTACTCACGAAAAATGACCAGTACCTTGTGATAGGAATTATACATTTATTGATCTAATCAATATTACTCGGATTCTGCTACTTTAAACCACCAACAGCAGCCTTCGGACTCCCATCTCTAGTCGTATCCACACAATCAACTTTGAACTTGTTCGTTGAGCCTCTGATGCTAGTCACGAGTGCTACGAACGTTGAAGACGATCTTCGAGAGCTTTGTTTAATATAGAAAGTGGAAAATCAAAATCCAGAAAATTAGAGACAAGAAAAACAATTTTTCTTTCTCTTTTTGTGTTCTCGAGAGTGTATTTAGAGTATAAATTCTAGAGAATTTTCTTCTCCTTTTCGGCTAGGAAAGTATAGAGAGGAATGGGAATGAATTGTGTGTTTTGATGAACACTTCATCAAGTGGTGTTAGTGGAATCACGCAGTAACTCCACACTCCATGTTTCTCTCCCTACTACCCCCTCAACATACACACTCTCTCTCACACATGACATGTGCAGGTTTCCAACTGGTTCGGTCGACTAGAAATGGTTCTCGATCGATCGGAGTGACAAACCGGTTCGGTCAACCCGAGACAGTTCTCGATTGACCAGACCCGGTCCAATCGGGTCCGGTTTTACCCAATCCAATTCAGCCTGTCCAATCTAATTAAGCACATATATCAAATATAAACTCCAACCCAAAAAATGAAAAACTTTTAGGAGGGGTTATGTTTGAAATCAAATATGGAGAAGCTTTTTGGTCAAATTGGTTTTTATGAGTTGTAAACCGAGGAAAGCATTTCTAAAGACCAAAATAATATCAAGAAATATCAATAACCAAAGAAGGAAATCTTTAAGGCTAAGTAAACATATCGTTTGTAAAAGGCCATTTGAAATGAATATGAGTGGCCAAGAGATGATGCTTATCTTAATATGTATGCAAGCTTTTAAAGATGATATTTTTGTAGAGGTTTTGAGTTTGGTTGATGTCAAAATTAAGAGAACACATAATGACACCTACAATCAAAGATAGGTCATATGGATAAAAAATGAATCAACAACCAAAGCTAAATCTAAGGAGATATATGAATAAAACTTTAAAGCACAATATCCCCTTTTGTCTAAAACTAAGTTAGCTCTAACAAGATGAAATCAAGTTAAAAACATAGCTAACAAAGGATGTGATACTATGTATGAATATGATGACATGATGAGCATATGTATCACAAAACAAATAAGAGGAAGTATAGGATAAAACTATAAGAAAAGGTTAGCCAAATGATGATAAAGCAACTAAAGCCCAAGCTAACCAACACACCATGAGATCAAAAGATATATGAGACGAAAAGCACATTATCTCAAAAGAAGTAAGGGAGGTAGATACATAAGATGTACTATAAAACCATACATTCCCACACAAGCACACAAGTTGGCTATAAGAGATATACATGAAGAGAAAAGCCAACCTAAGATGTATTGATGCTAAGATTGGAACCAAGTAAGCACATATCACATAAACGGGGGGAATAAGAGATAGAAAACATATAGAAACTCCCCATCGGCTTGTGCTCATGTTAAAAGCAATATAAAACTGAAAAGATATAGAGTTTAAAGTGTATAGTTTTGTTGAACAAGAGAATTTCGAGGGGCCGCAATATAGCCTTAGGTCGACCGAGCCACTGTGGTTGACTGTGGTACCAGGGTTGGTCGACCGGACTTATGACAGAGTACTATAAAACCTGCATAAATCAGTACAAAGCAACTATAAACAGCCACAAATACACACCAAATGCATATCATCACTTAGAAAGAGGATAATAGAACTAAATATAGTGAAGGATCAAGTATCTTCCTCAAGTAGTTGGTTAAAAATATAGCCTAAAGGTGAAATCAAACAAAACTACAAGGGTGATGTTTAAAAGAAAAATACAACAAAGAAAGCTTATAAAAACAAAATCTAAAGAGAAGTTATGAATCAATCAAAAGTGAGCACAAGCTTCACAAAGAATGGATGACAAAAAGAAATGGAGATATATAATCATTAAATACATAAGCCATCAAAACTAGTGATATATGAAGAATATCATCAAAGTAAGCTCATATAAATATAAGGAGGATAGGTAAAAATAGAATAAAGAGCGCAACCTTCCTTCAACATATGATAGAATGTGAAAAGAATGTAGCATGATATACAAGAGATCCCAAGGAAACATGACAACCAAGAATAAGGCTATAAGAAGCACATGAGTTATGTAAAGGCTCCAAGGAATGTTCTCATCACGCACAAACTATCAACATACTAATGATATAGATAAGAGATATGAAAGAAGTTCCAAGGAAACATGACATTTATGATGTAGGCAGAATAAGGCACGTTAGTCATGTAAAATCTCCAAGGAAAGTTCTTATCAAGTACACTCTATCAAAGAATGGATAAATGAGCATATAGCTCAAGAAATATCCATCATCTCTAGACTTCCATAAAAAGGCACATATAAAGATTTCACTTTGAAGATCAGATGATACAAATGGGGTTTTGAGTTTTTCAAAACAAAACACTTAAGATGTGCCGAATTTGATTTAGATGTTTTTGTAAATAAATATGGATGGATTTAAGAAATATTGAAATGATTCCAACATCCAAGAAGTTTGTAATTCAAAAAATTAGAAGTGATATGTACAGAAAAACATCATTTTATAAAACTTGAAGTAGGACTTCGATCATGGCCTAAAAACAACAACCACACAAGATTATGTCAAGCATCAGGAATATGCAACTAAGGGTTAAAAACATGCCATAAATCTCAACAAGGGTGCTCAATGAGGCACACCATACTTAGAATGAACAAATCAACCAAATGACACAAGGTACAATCCAAAGAAAGGTTGTTTGCATTCATAAAAATCCAAACAAAACAATCAAAAGATAAAGGCACCAAGTCAAAATAAAACATAGAAACCACAAGATTGCCATAAATCCATCAAAGAAAAAAAAAAAGAGCTTTCCTAAAATCCTTTCAGCAACTATACAAAGATGAGAAAGGGTATGATCAAGTTGCTTTAAAGAGTGAAAACCTTATATATGAAAAAGAAACACCTTAGGTTCTTTGAAATCTTTAATAACCTTTTAAATATAACTAAGGTGGTTATTTTGAAAATGCCTTTAAATAAAACAAGGAATCAAAATACATAGGCATATCGAAACAAGTTAGCCAAACTCATAAGATAAGAAAAAGTATAAGCACACAAGATTATGGCAACAAGTAAGACATAACATCAAGGGAAGAGCAAGCAAAGGTAATCATCAAGAATGAAAAGCTAAAACCAAAAGGGATGGGATTATAGCTACCAATTTTTCTTCTTTTGATGATTCTTTGATCTTTTCACCTCTTTTGCTCTTTCTTTGGTCTTCCTGATCATGTAATCATCTTTGAAATTATTGAGGATGTCTTGGGGGATGACTCCAGTTTTTTTTGTCATGAAGCGCATTTTTCTCTTGGAGCGATTTATGGAGATTCACTTGGTCTTGTAGACTTACCTTCCATATGGTCTCTCTTTTGACCTTGTTTTTTCCATTTTTCCATTTTTCTCTTCTTCCCCATTTTTCACTTCTTTGCTAGACATAACAACTTTAAGCTCTTCTTTGCATCTTTTGAAAGTGTGGCTAGTCTTCTTATCATCTTCTTGAAGTGAGTTCAAGTTCTTCTTTTAAGGCACTTTTCATTATAAACTCCAACTTTGCGTACTAGTGCCTTGCTCAATTCATGATCATCCTTAAGGATTAAGCATTCTCAAGAATCCCATGAGATTTTGATCTGGAGGTGCTCTTACAAAATGATAGCCCAATGATCATCTTCTGCAAGGAGGAATGATCATCTTCATATGAATGGAGAAAATGGATAAGACCTTATCTTCAAGTGTTCATCCATATTTTCTTTGCCTTTGTTTCCTACAAGAAAGGATGCTATTGGTACCCATGTTTTTTTAGGTCCCAGATGGTTAAAGGTAGGGCTTTTTACAACCCACTTGGTTTTTACACCTTATTCAATTTTTCTTTTGATGATGCAAAAATTAACACGATGTCCACATAATCCACAAAAAGAGCAAGTCAAATTAATCATGAAGGAAGATGTAGCTCTAGATCAAAAGATATAGGAAGTGCATTCTTGTGATTGTGTTTGTAATCTAAGCAATTAATAGCATGAGAAGTACAAGGAGCGTCAAACACATTATCAAGATACGAACAAGTTCACTTATCAACAAGAGATTGTAAGATAGCAAGTTTATGCTTTATAAGATCATGCTCAACACATTTAGAATCAACAATTAGCACCTTGTCAAGTAGTTCATGATTCTCAAAGGTTAAAGCATCAAGGGATAAGTGCATACTCTCATTTTCTTTCTCTAAAACTTAACAAGAGACAAGAAGTTTTTCATAATCTACTTGGAAGTAAGATCTTTCATTTAGTGAGCAAGCAAGTTTATTACATGTAACCTTATTCTTCTTATCCATCCTTTTCAACTCATCATATAGAACGGTTAAAAGAACATAAAGACAATCATCATTATCATGATCACTATCTAGAGTTTAATTTATATTGTGTACCTCTTTACTCATAGAGCTAGGACTTTGAACATTTTGTTGATCTTCTTCATGTGTAGAGTCATCATTGATAGATGATCTTTCATTTCTTGATGAGCTG
This sequence comes from Vinca minor, assembly GCA_026122235.1. Taxonomy (NCBI): domain Eukaryota; kingdom Viridiplantae; phylum Streptophyta; class Magnoliopsida; order Gentianales; family Apocynaceae; genus Vinca; species Vinca minor. Next base: position 1,550,116 of record JAOCZM010000210.1, on the reverse strand, counting down.
TCTACACTCTTGTTGTTCTTGGCATGTGACTCTTTTATTGGAGTCTTTGCTCATTTTTGTCATTCCTTGTTTTTCATATCATCATTTTGAAGCATTAATCGTTTTGTACCAACAAGGAAATCTTGAGAGAAGCTTGATACCTTTTGAGAAGGTCCTTTAAGGTCAATGTTGTTTCTCAAGTGGCAAGTGTATGCACAAGAATCAATCATATCAAAATTAAAACAACAAGAAAGGTTCTTAGATGAGCTAGGCATATAAGAGCAAGAATCAAACAAGTTGGATATGTTTCCCCTCATGGATAACTTAGCAAAAGAAACATGTAACATGTAAAGATCGTTCTTTAAGTTATCTATATGGATATTATTATTAAGGGGGTGAGATGCAATATCAAGAAGAGAACCCGCATATACATCAAAATCACCTTTCAATTTATAAATCTCATCAAGTAAAGTACTTTGAGAAGGTGGTTTGATACCTTTCCTTTCTTACCAAGTGATGAAGAGTATGGATTGACATTTTCGCTTTTGTCATCACTTGAATTGTTGCTTTGTGTCTTTTAGCATCTTGGTTCATCAATATGTATGGCCTTTGAGCTTTGAAAATTCCAAGTGCTAAGGAGTGTTTTTGTTTTGCTCCTTTCAAATTCTTCATTCCTCATAGAATGATCAAGCCTTTTTGATGATGACACATCTAAAGGGATGCCTAGCACAAAGAATGATGAGGACACATCTTGACGAAGAACCTTCACGGAATCAAGATTCGACACAAGGAAAAGAGGATCTTTCTCTAACTTGAATTGAGTTCACGTGAATGCCTTACTACAATCTCCAAGCAGCGATAAGCACTTGACTACTATAGTAAATGACTTTTAGAGTATTCGACACACTAGACCTCCAAGCAGCGATAAGCACTTGACTACCTAGACAGAAGAACACTAAATTGATGAAGAAACACCACAACAAGGGAACTTGTTAATTAGTAACAATGGAAATGAAGATCTAAAAAAAAATTCAATTCACAAAGCAAAAAAGGAATAAACCTTATAAATATCATTAATATCAAGTGTGTCTAATAAGTGACCGAAACCTCTCTTTATATAGAGGAGGATTTCGGTTGAAAAACCCAACACAAGCTAAGTCCTAAATGGACTAGGAAACAAGAAAAGGAAAAAACTAAAGAATATACTACCTAATACTTGCTAAAGAATATACTACCTAATACTTGCTAAAGAATAAACTACTTATTTGGATAATCATGCCCTTTATTTCGGCTAACTAAAAGGAATGATAAACATAAAAGTTGAAACTTAATTAAAGTCTAAGATAGACTTTAATTATACAAAATGTCTAAAATTCCCTTAGCCACTTTGTGTGTTTGAGCCGTGATCTTCCATCTTCAATGTGATAAGATGAACTTGTACTTGATCTTCCAAATGTAACACTTGATTCAACCTTTCTCTTCTAGCTCTTGTCATGGGACCTTGGATGTTGATCATTGGATCACTAGAATAGCTTGGTTTATGGATGTTCTCATCATTCCCTCCCTCTTTTAAAGGATTCGTCATCAAATCTTCACAATCTTTATCAAATTCAAAGGGAGATAAATCAACAACATTAAAAGAAGCACTTAGACCATGCACACCTCATAGATCAATTTTGTACGCATTGTTATTTATCTTAGAAATCACTTGAAACGGCTCATCTCCTTTTGGATGTAACTTTGTCTTTCTAGCATTACGAAACCTTTCATTCCTTAGATGCATCCAAACCCAATCTCCGGGCTCAAATGAAATAGCCTTGCGACCCTTATTAGCATTTTTTGCATAGATGGCATTTTTCTTTGCAATTTGCTCACTTACTTGTTGATGAATCTTATGAATAAAGTCAGCCCTAGATGATTCTTCAACACTTAAATACTCATCAACATGAATAAGTGTTAGATCTAAAGGGGTTAGTGGATTACAGCCATAAACAATTTCAAAAGGTGAATGATGTGTAGTAGAGTGAATTGTACGATTATAGGCAAATTCCGCAATAGGTAAACACTCTTACCACTTGTTTAGATTCTTTTGAACAAGTTCCCTTAAGAGTACCCCTAAAGTTCTATTTGTTATGTCACGCCCCGTACCCGTGAAATGACCTGGCAACGTTCCGTTTTGTCAAACAGAACACATAACCCATAACATAAAACTCATACATGCATCAACGGAAGCTATAAAACATGATAAGAAATAAAACCTCAAATAGTGCGTGTATATATATATATATATATATAAGGGTACATCATAACTTAAAAGGAAATAGTACAACTTAAACATACTTCAAAGTTCATCACACTTAGTCTATTTCAAAACAGTAAAGTGAGCTAGACGTCTATAAAGTGTCGACTCCCTGATACTCGAACACTACGTCCCCCACGTACCCTTCATAGCTAACATCCTACTAATCTGAAAAGGAAATGTGGATAAGGGTGAGCAAAACCGACTATTACTCAGTAACATCCCTTCAACCTTGGGATGAAGAAATATATAGAAACTTAATTAAAACAGTTTATGCATCCAAAAAACATTTCATAACTTTAAAAACATAATAACAATAAAGCAGTAAAATCCTGGTATGCAAAATACTTCTGACTTCTTAGAATGTTGGGAGTGCAAGACCGTCGCCCATAAAACGACCCTACACTCTTATCCTCCACCCGAATCATAAATACCTACGACTCAACCTCCTAGCTTTCTTGACAACTTCATGAATGACGGTCGTACACCCGCCACTCTCACCCCTCCACTGCAAGGCCGCTAGGAAGTGAAGGTTATAGCCTAGCGTATACGTGGGAATGCCTAGCTTCTCAATAGCTCGAGTACAGACGATGGCCGTCGTCTACACCCTTACTGTTAGACAACTAAACAACTCCAAAACTTGAAAAAACGGTTAGAAAACTACTTCCATTTCCATGCAAAACAACTCACAATAAATATCAAATGCAAACATCATATATCGTTGTATATTGTTCGTGAGATCGTACATCATGACTTGATGTTTGGGACTCTCCCAACATCTTATCAATGTACTTATCATATAACACAACTCTACATGCTACATCTTATCCTAAGTTAGGTGCATTGACTCCTAATGAAATCCATAACATAACATAAACATATTGGATCCTTTCTTAGTCAATGTCTCTACTGGGATGTTCCATTATGCTTACAATCATAAAAAAGTCAAGTAATCATGTTATCACACTCGTGCGCAATTAAACAGCATACAATTCATGCATTCACATTAAATATTGCTTCATCCACTTTTATGCAAGAAAACATGATAAAACCATTTTTCATTCATACTTCATACATAGTCTGTAAAATGTCAGTTTATGAAAGCTTTGGAAAATCTCAAAGTTGAAGGGTCCTTACCTTATCACCGTTACGTTCTTAACATGTAAAAATTCAGAAAAACTAGTTCATGTTCCCAATTGAAAGACGTACACAGGAAAATCTAACGGTTAAAATCCTAATCCCTCTGGTCAGATCGTATCCCTATAAGTCTAGTTTCTATATAAAAAAGAGTCAGAGGAATTGGAGTTCTAGATTTACCTTATGATGTTTCTAGTGCAGTGCACGCAGGCTGTCCAGAATCTGCTTTATTCTTCTTTCCTTTTCTTTCTATTCTTCTCTCTAACTCCCATCTTCTAATAACTCCAGAAAATACACCCTTATAATCCCTCTTAAAACTATCCTAACTCCCTTCTAACTCCACAAACTAACCAACTAACTTATATGATTAACATTTAGGTCCCTCCACTCCTAAATCTTACTAAAATGACCCTCAACAAATAATGTACACAACATAGAAGCATGTGAAAGAAATCAATACATCAAAATACATGTAGGCATTCTAGACACGTAAGCATGAAAAGTTCAGGGTAACACATACTTCCCTCCTTACAAAAGTTTCGTCCTTGAAAGTTACGAATTGTTGTCGTCGAAGAGCTGGGGATACTTGGGCTCTTGCTTTTACCTCTGTTTCCCAAATTGCTTCCCTTTCTATATGATTTGACCACTGAATTTTCACAAACGGTATCACTTTGTTCCTCAAAATCTGCTCCTTCCTATCCACAATTCCAACCGGTGCCTCAATATATGACAAGTCAACTTGTAACTGCGCCGGTTCCGCTTCTGGCACGTGTGTAGGATCACTATCATATCGCCTAAGTTGAGAGACATGGAATACATTGTGTACTCTTTCCAATGATGGTGGTAATGCTAGACGATATGCTAAGTCTTCTACCTTTTCCAAAATCTCATAAGGTCCGATGTAACGTGGACTCAGTTTTCCGCTTTTCCCAAATCGCATAACCCCTCGAGTCGGAGAAACCTTCAAATATACCTTCTCACCAACCTAAAAATGTAACGTTTTTCGCCTACTGTCAGCCCAACTTTTCTGTCGGTCTTGTGCAGCCTTAATCCGTTCTCGAATCAACGGTACCTTTTTTAGTGTCATCTATATCAATTCTGGCCCTGTAATTACCTTTTCACCAATCTCGTCCCAACAAACCGGTGGCCTGCATTTTCTGCCATACAAAGCCTCATAAGGAGCCATACCAATACTTTCCTGAAAAATGTTGTTGTATGCAAACTCAACCAATGACATATGTTCGACCCAACTGCCTTTGAAATCCATAACACAAGCCCTCAACATGTCTTCTAAAGTCTGAATAGTTCGTTCCGACTGCCCATCTGTTTAAGGATGATAAGAAGTACTTAGTGAAATCTTCGTACCCACTTCTTCGTTGAAACTCTTCCAAAATCTCGATACGAACATCGAGTCCCTATCTGATACAATGCTAACCGGCATCCCATGCACCTTCACAATCTCGCTCATGTACAGCTGAAACAGACTCTCCATACTAGCAGTAATCCGCATTGAAAGAAAATGAGCGTATTTTGTCAAACGGTCCACGATCACCCAAATAGAGTCTTTACCATTCTTGTCTTTCAGCAAACCCACAACGAAGTCCATCCTAATGTGCTCCCATTTCCAAAGGTTTCAGTAGTCCCGCTAGTCTTTGATGTTATTCTTTCACTTGTTGACATACTAAACATTTCGATACAAAGGTAGCAATATCGCGTTTCATACCTTTCCACCAAAAGTTTAGTTTCATATCCTGGTACATTTTCGAAGCCCCTACATGGACCATCAACTTCGAAGAATGCACGTCCTTCATAATCTCGGTCCTCAAGACTTCTACTGCCGGCACACATATATTCTACCTCGATACCTCAAACTACCGTCTTCGAACTCCTCAAAATCAGCCACTTCTGCCTTTGCCAATTCCCGAATTTCAATCATTTCTTCATCAGTCAGCTGAGCCTCTTTAATTCGAACAAGTAACATCGGTTGTGCTATCAAGGTTGCTAAAACATTGTTTGTGGATTCGACAACTTCGATATTCAGCTTCTCAAACTCTGTCACCAAATCTTGCTATCTCGTGATGCATGCTAACATCCCAGAACTCTTTCTGCTCAATGCATCTGCCACTTTGTTCACTTTACCCGATGGTAACTGATAATCAAATCGTAATCCTTAATCAATTCTAACCATCTTCGCTGCCTCATATTCAGTTCCTTTTGAGTGAAAATGTACTTCAAACTTTGGTCATTGGTGAAAATTTCGCACCGTTCACCATACAGGTAGTGACGCCAGATTTTGAGCGTGAACACTACTGCTGCAAGTTCTAGGTCATGTGTTGGTAGTTTTTCTCTCTCGCTTTCAGCTGCCTTGAAGCATACGCAATCACCTTACCATTCTGTATCAAAACACAACCCAAACTAATCCTCGAAGCATCAATGTATACTGTGTAACCCACTGATTCTTCAGGTAGAGCTAAAACTAGAGCTGTTGTCAATCTTTCCTTCAACTGTTCAAAGCTTTGCTCAAATTCTTCACTCCACTCGAATTTCACCCGTTTTTGAGTTAACTTTGTTAACGGTGCTGAAATTCGAGAGAAGTCCCTAACGAACTTCCGGTAGTATCCTGCTAACCCCAAAAAGCTGCGAACCTCTGAAGCATTTTTCGGCATCTGCCATTCAACCACTGCCTCAATCTTCGATGGATCAACTGATACCCCCTCTGCTGAAATTACATGTCACAGAATGCTGATACTCTTCAACCAAAATTCATACTTGCTGAATTTTGCGTATAACTGTTCTTTTCTCAAAATCTGTAAAGCTGTCCTCAAATGCTATTCGTGAGTCTCTTCTGTTGGAGAACATGTCAATATGTCGTCAATGAAGACAACGACAAACTTATCTAAGATGTCTCGAAAGATACGTTCATCATATCCATGAATGCCGCATGTGCGTTAGTCAATCCAAACGACATAACAAGGAATTCGTAATGACCGTATCTCGTTCTGAAGGAACTTTTGGGTATGTCATCTGGCTTGATTCTGAGTTGGATATATCCGGATCTCAAATCAATTTTCGAAAACACTATTTCACTCTTTAACTGATCAAACAGGTCTTCAATCCTCGGTAACGGATACTTGGTCTTGACTCTAATCTTGTTCAGTTCCCGATAATCAATACACATCCTCATCGACCCATCTTTCTTCTTTCCAAACAGTATCGGAGCTCTCCATGGTGAAACACTTGGTCGAATAAACTTTCTGTCCAAAAGTTCCTGAAATTGAGACTTCAACTCTTTTAGTTCAGCTGGTGCCATTCCATACGGCGCCTTAGAGATAGGCTCCGCATCGGGTTGTAGAAGTATCTCGAAGTCAATCTCACGGGCTGGTGGTACACCTGTAAGATCTTCTGAAAATACGTCCACAAACTCGTTCACCACTCTTACTGTTTCAGCTTCCTCTTTCTTTTCATCCTTAAGTACTGCATAGGCTAGATATGCCTCGCAGACTTTCCTTAGATATTTCTGTGCTTTCAACGCTGATATGATCTGCAAACACTTATCTTTTCTCTTTTCTGAACCTCGGAACATCACAATCTCACCATCTCCAATCACGAACTGAATAGTCACATCCTTACAATCAAGTAATGCATGATGCTTCGCTAACCAGTCCCTACCCAAAATAACATCAAAGTCAACCATGTTTAACTGTATAAGGCTAGCTAACAACTCTCGGGATTCTATGTTTACCCGGCACCCCTTAAGTACAACATTAGATTCCAACACTCGCCCATTAGGTACAACTACTTTATAAACATGTTGTAAATGCATATAAGGATTATTAAGAGTTTTAGCAAACCGGCGGAATACAAAAGAGTGCTTTCCACCTATATCAAACAAAACATAAGAAGGTACAAAATTGATCATAAGGGTACCTGTAACAACATCACTAGCAATCACGACATCTTGCTGAGTAAGCTCAAAGACTCGAGCATTGGTCACTTGACCCTTATTCACGTTTTTTGGGCACTAGTAAGAAAATTCACCCCGAGGCCCGCACTTGTAGCAACATGTAGTTCTTTCTCTGCACACCCCAGAATGGTTCTTTCTACGAGTCTTGCATGCATTAGGTTGTCCAATCCCAACTGTCGCTCTTGTTTGTCCTCCAACGTTAACTGTGTTGGCTCCGGTCTTGATAACTGGCCTCGAACCTTGTCCTACCGCAAAAGCTGGCCTCTTTTGAGGTGTAAAAGTCGCGGGTCGGATGCTGCCCCTGAAAGTCTGTCCCTGCGCCACATTTAGTATGAACGCTTACCTCTGAAATCAGCAGTAGACCGTGTATACTCAGCCTCTATCTTCAAACTGCGCTCATACGCATCCATAAAGTCAACCAGCCTGTGTCCCGACAATCTAGCTGAATCTTCGGTAACAACCCCATAACATTCCTCTGAGTCCTCGTTTCAGCATCCTGAATGCTCGAAGCAGCATACTTACCAAGAGTGTTGAACTTCTCGACATATGTAGAAACTGACATCCCCTTTGTTTGTTTGAGATCGAAGAACTGGTTTTGTCGGTCCATGCGAAAAGTGCGTGGAAAATACTGCTTAAGGAATGCATCCTTATATCATTCCCAAGCAATGACTTGGCATGTAAAGTGTGGATACGCCTTTCCACCACCCGGCTGCCTCACCGGTCGGACTTTCCACAGCAACCACTGTTTTTGCATTTTTTGGTACCTGCGTGATTTCAAAGTGCTGCTCCAACTCTTCTAACCAAACCTCAGCTTTATCTGGGTCATTCTGCTATTAAACGAAACCATCCTCATTTTCTTGAGTCGCTCAAAGTACACACCTGGGTCTTGCACCCTAAAATTCACTTTGGGTAGTCACAATGTCATGCTAGGGACCGCTTGTGATTTATGAACACATACTACTACTAAGTGTGTTTTAATTGCCACTGTGATATGATAACGAGCTTCATGTCCAGATTCAATGAACCTAGAATGTGTCTAGGTTCATTGTATTTGGCATTTATTTCTCTGAGAATAATAAAACGTTATTATTTGAATTAGAGTTAAGGAGGGCATTTTCGGTATTTGGTTATAGCTGGGATTACGTGGGAGTTATTTTTCGATAAAGACTCCCACTACCAGTACAGGTTACAAGACGTGGGAGTTAAAGACTCCCATGCTGGAAGAGGTTGATAGGACATGGGAGTTATTCTTGGAACAAACTATCACACCCTGTATAATCCTCTCTTGGCCGAAACCCTAAAAAAAGGCTTTTGAGCCGCAATAAACAAATACACCAGAAATCAGATTTCTGATTTTTCAGCCTCCTTTTCTCTCTAGATTCCAAAACTAAAAAAAACGAAGAGCTAGTACTTGCTGCTCGTTTCGTCGCGTGGATACCGGTAGGGAGTAATTCCGCAATGGAAGACTCTGGTGGCAGTAGCATACATCCGAAAGACAGAATCTTTAGCCGAAAAATGTAAGCCTTTCGTAAGTATTTTTCAATTCGTTTTGGTATGAGCGGATCCTTCGGGGGAGGACTCATGGGTGTTTAGAACGAGTTTCTAACCATGAATCCCTTCATAGAAGTCTTAGACCTATAAGGAAAAGGAAAGTGAAAGAAAAAAAAAAGAGAAAAGTAATAAGAATAAGAAATCCTAGACCAAAAAAAGGAAAAGTAAAAGGGAAATTCTTGTAATATAAAGAGGCAAAAAATCCTCTGTCCCCAGCCAATCACAATTCACCATGTGAATATATAATTGGAAAAAAATATTTATATAGTAAATTCTGATTGGTTGGGGACAGGATCAGGTACAGATGATTTTCACCCATATAAAGAGAGGAATTGTTATCCTAAAAGGAAAAGAACTACCTTGAAGTTTCCTTGTGTATGTAGGACTCTTTGACCTCAATCTTTCTTTGTTGGTTTTTGGGAACAACTTTAGAAAATTTCCCTACCCTTTTCTTGTTCTTTTGCTCTTTGTAATTTATTTAATTTTTTTTTATTTTTGCCGAAATAGGGAGGCCAATATAATGTAATTTGGCTCTTTTTGTTGTTGTCAAGAATCAAGAAACCAAGAATTGATGATGATTGGTTATTGTCTTTGATTTTCTTTTTCTTCTCGGCTAAATATAATAAAATAGAGTAGATTTTTTTATTTTTTTTATATCAAGAAAGTTAGAAAATGGGTATACCAAGAAAGAGATCAACATTGAGCTCTGATACCAATACGATGAAGAACATTGACGGAAACAAGATTCGACACATGGAAAAGATGATCTTTCTCTAACTTGAATTGAGTTCACGTGAATGCCTTACTACAACCTCCAAGCAGCGATAATCACTTGACTACTATAGCAAAGGACTTTCAGAGTATTCAACACACTAGACCTCCAAGCAGCGATAAGCACTTGGCTACCTGGGAAGAAGAACACTAAATGGATGAAGAAACACCATAACAAGGGAAACAGCTTGTTGATTAGTAATAATAAAAAGGAAGATCTAAAAAGAAATTCAATTCAAAAAGAAACAAAGGAACGAGTTAGTTTCACTTCAATTCAATTTTAAGGTTATTCCTTAGATACTTGTGAATTGAACTTCTTTATAGAATTCCTTCATCTTTGATTTACTGTATCAACAAGTTAGTTTCACTTGTTGTGGTGTTTCACTCTCCATTGATAGTTAGCCTTCTTTAGAGTTGCGTTGAGTATATTCCCATTGAAACTAGTTCAAGAATAGAGAAAGATCCGAAATATAAACCTAAGTGTCGAATCTTGATACTTGTTATCACGGTTCTTCATCAAAATGACTTTATGAACATAATGGAAATGCTTATTATTATTATTTTATTAAAACAAGATATGAATAGTATGGATCAATGGCACATTGAATTGTGACTATATGACTTGAGAGACGAAACAATGCGAACAAACCAGAGTCGTATTGATCGTGAAAAGCTTGTAGAAGAGGAAATAAATCAAGCATATATAATTCACGGTGCGGTCCACTAACCAAAGAATCACATTTTGCATATGAAAGGTTAAGCATGAGGTAAACTCGTTGGGAAGAAAATTACACTTGGCTTCAAATGAAACTACAACCGCTGTCAAGCCGCAAGAAAGGTCAGGAAGAAAGTCCGGTTATTGGATCTTGTAAACTTACAATAATCGACATGACAATTACATTATTATTTTAGTAATTTATCTATCTTATTAACAAAAAAATTATTTGAAAAAGAAGAGGGAGAAGATTATTTTTGTTTTGCTATTCATTTGAAAACCCCTCATTATATATGACACAAATGTCTCATTTTAAGATTTTACCAAAGGCCATATCTTTCTTTAAGATTTAATTTACTACAAAATAAAGTTGCATCTCATTTTCTTCTTTTCATTAATTTTCCTTATTTTCATGTATGAAGAAGTGATGGGTTTGTTTGACAATTTAAATTTTCTTCAAACCTTTAATGTATTTCTCTTTGATTTTTCATATTCAGTGAAGATTCTAATTTATGTTCTTTTCTTAGAAACCGGTAGATTAACCTTCTCTTGGCGGTAATTATTTGATTTCCTTTCCCAGATGAACAAAAAAGAGTACCTTTTTTGAAATATCAACTTTTAAACTATTATGTCCTTATGGAATTCATAAAAAATGTTTTCGATATTAATTTTGTAACAATGATAGGATATCTTTTACTTTCTTTACAAAGTTATATTCGTATCTTAATTTTGCTTTAACCCCTTTTCTATCAAGTTTTTTATGCCCTTTGAATTATATACTCTCGATTGTGAATGAAGTGTGAAAAATGAGTGTCATCTATGTGTCGTAATGAAGTGTGACAAATGAGTGTCATCTATGTGAGTCAAGATATTGAGTCTAATTCCTAAGTTTTAAGGAGCACATTTCCTTATATGTGGCTGATGCAGAACAAACTTTTAGTCCAACTTCGATGAATAAACTGTAGTTACACCGATATAATCTAGGTTTTACTTAAGAAAATGGATCACAATTTGAAGTTATCTACAGAAAGTTGTCATCATTTTCCCAAGACTGCTCATGGTTGACTGAAGCTACGAGATTTCAAGAATTTCTTCTTTTTTTTCTAACACTTATCTCTTTCGTGGCTTCCTCGGGATACTAGTTTACTCTTGATGGCTTGCAATTGAAGCACAATTGGAATATATAAATTTCTAGAGTTCTTGAGGCATTGCTAAAATAACATTGAGTAGTGTCCTTTTGTTTTCTTGTAATTCGATTCGACTGGATAATGTCTCTATGATCGTTCAATTACTGTATCATTTTTCTACTATCATATTTTCTTGTTATTTATACGGGGATTTTAACCACTCTATGTTGTTTTACGATGAAGATCTACTGGATCTATTCACTTCATCGGCTAAATTCATTCATCCATTCGTTTCTCCATACATTTTATTTCATGTTTCTTCAATTACGCACTAATGAACTTCTTGTTTTCTTTAGCAATCCCTAAATTTAGTTTCTTGGATATATATATATATATATATATATATATATATATATATATATATATATATATATATATATCTATTTTGATAAAAAGCGACAGGACAATTTATGAGCTTTTAACGTTATTTGTTAATATGATAGTTCTTATGAAAGTACCAAGTCTTCAAGAAGAATCCACAAGTCAAATGGAAATAATTATACATTGAAGATCCAAGAGATGCCATTACACGAAAAATCCTTGAAGGCGAAGGTTTATAATAGGGGAGATTATATTTTCTACATCTTGTAAAACCCTTGGATCTAAGCTCAAGTTATATCTCTCACACTTGTCATGCATGCACGAAAAACGTTTTCATTTAGAATGTCTTGTGCTTTGAAAACCTTAGTTTTGATCCTTCGATCAACAATGTTAAAATGTGTTTAAAAAGGTTTTTCAAAGGTTTGATTTTTAGCACAAATGATTTTGGCATGAGTTAGAGTACATTTGCATTGAGACTTAGCGGAAAATCCATTTATGACCATCACCTAGGTCCACCGAGCCTAAATCTCGGACAACCTGATGAAGGTCGGTCGACCTGTTTGGTAAGGTCGACCGAATTGTGAAGTTCTACTTAGTCAATTTGAATGTTCTTGAACTCCAACCACTAGTTTGTCCTGTTGACCTTTGTCATAGGTCGGACGACCGAGGTTTGACTCCGGCTGACCAAGGTCCCTACTTAGGTTTATTACATGTATACATAATACCACTTAATATGTCTAGATGAACCACAAACGACCTGAAACATATGTTGGCCAACCGGAGTGTCCAATCGGGTGGTAGATACTAGCCGTTGAAGCATTAATTGCAACCTGATTTTGAACTTCCTATATATACTAAATCTGGATTTATTGCAAAACAACCAAGCTATTAAGTGAATTTAGGTTCTACTATTTTCTACAAGCATTCAATATACATTTAATACACTTTCATGTGCTAAACATTGTGATCATTATCATTTGAGCTTAGAAATGTTTACCTATACACTTGTATTTATCCATCACATAAAGTGTGATAAGTTTGGTTAAACTTTTCCCTCATCTCTTTGTGAGTTGCTATCTTTGTGAGATTGTAAAAAGCGATTTGTAGCGGTTGTTGTGTAAAACTCTTAGTGAGTTAGCCACTTGTGCAATATTGGTTTGATCCCACCGTCATTAAGTTGTAAAGGAAAGTTAGTGTATTGTTGAAATACTTGGGTTAGTGTCAAGGTAGTGGACATAGATTCTTAGTGAGTCAAACCACTACAAATCGCTTGTCCTAGATCTTCTATTTCTAGCTTTCACATCTTGTTTTTTCACCTCATTTCTTTTCATCCGGAAGAAAGTTTTAAAAGCTTACAAAAACTCAATTCACCTCTCTTCTTAGGTTTTTCGTTTGGTATTGGAGTCTTGTCTTCCCTTTTTGGTTTAATCACCCCAAAGTGAACATCTCTGGTTGGGCATTCAACTCTTTTTTAGAGGGTCCTACACAAACCAACCTCCTTTCTTTGATGGAACAAACTACATTTGTTGGAAGAATCGTTTTCGTATCTATGTTTGTTCCATTAACTTTGAGTAGTAGAGTGTGATTGAAGATGGACCTTACGTCCCAATGAAAGAAGAGAATGGTGTTAGAGTAAAAAATGCAAAACATGAGTTTTTTGATTTCAAAGTAAAAAAGATGGCCATGAACTTCCAAGCTATGAATATCATAAGTTGTGCTCTTCATCAGAATTAGTACAACTATGTAAGTGGAAGGGACACGACACATAGCATGTGGAAGATTCTTAAAGTTACCCATAAGAGTACAAAACAAGTAAAAGAGTCTAAGCACAATATGATTGTGTGAGATTATGAATTGTTCTCAATGCGACCAAATGAAAGCATTAGTGACATGAACATATGATTCAACAACATCATTAATGGTCTAAAGGCATATGGAAAGAAATACTATATTGGTGAAGTAAATATGAAAATTCTCAATGCCCTTCCAAAAGCTTGGGAAGCAAATGCCTTAGCCATTGAAGAGACTAAAGATTTAAAGGCATATCCAATCAAATAACTTATCGGTTCTCTTATCACTCTTGAGATTAAGCTTAAACAACAAACTAGCTTGGAACATGGTGACAAAGCACCAAAAGGAATTACTCTAAAAGCTAGTGAGAATAAACATGATACTGAGGAAAATATAGTGATGATGAATATGTTGATCTTGATGATGAGACCATGGCTATGAGAAGGATGAGAAGAGTATTTTATGGAGGAAAAGGAAAAAAGCCTTTTCAAACCAAGAAAGCCCAATTCTCTCAAAATCCTAATTGCAGACTCAATTAGATTGGGCAGATTAATACTGGATTAATCAAATCAATCCGGTTGAACCAGACCCGGTCGACTGAGAATCGTTTCTGATCGACCGAACCGAGCTGTCAATCCGGTTGGACGAGAACCATTTCTCAGGTCGACTGAACCAGTTTGACAAAGTCAAAATCTCGGCCATGTGAGGGGTGTGTGTAGTGGGCATCATAGAAGAGATAATGGAGGGGAAACTTAAGTACTGGGTGAATTAACTTTTACCCCACTATTCATTTTCTCCATATCATCAAGTGTTGATGAATTAACTCCTTCCAAGTCTCTCTATTCTCAGCCGAAATTAAGAGTGAATTTTAGCCACAAAACACATCTCCAAAACACATAAAAATGTAGAAGAAAAATAGTTTTTATTGCTTTCTTTTTCGGGATTTTTTAAACCTATATACCAAACATCCCGAAGATTGTCTTCAACATTCGACATACTCGTGACTAGCATCAGAGGCTCGACGAACAAGCACTAGGTTTATTTTGTGGATACCGTTAGAGACGGGAGTTTGACACGCTGTCGTTGGTGATTCAAAGTAGCAAAATTCGGGCAGAATTTTGGCTCTTTCGATTAACGTAAACGTAATATTCATATTCACAAGGTACTGGTTCTTTCTCGTGAAGAGATCTTGTAAAGGAACGAAATCCCATTTTATTTCATATTCTCTAGGGATTCTGAATTTCTTCCTTTCAGTGGTATCAGAGCCTATCTAGAATAGACTTTAATGTACTAAGCTCCTAAAATGCCCTTTAGCAATTTATCCTTCCAATTGTGCACTTTGCCTTCTAAAGAGATTAAATGGATTTGATCTTTATGTCTTGCATTCTTTGAAGGTTTCTTTGTCCCTTGAACCTTTAGATTAAATGTTTTAAGAACTTGACTCATAGGCTTTCTTCGGGAACATGGACTTGGAATGAACGAGTTAAGAACTTGGACATTTGGATGAATGACCTTGGTTAGCTTTAGATATGAGTCTTTTAGCTTCATGGATGGATCCTCATCATTCGCCCCTTCTTTAAAGAGATTCGTCCTCGAATCTTCTAAGTCTTGTAATGCAAGTGTAAAATCACTCTTGTTTTTCAACACATCTCTCATCATTCTTTTCTTGTCTAGAATGTTCTCGACTTGTTTCTTTTCTTCTTGACTATCCCAATTTCCATCATCTTACTTTATCATCTTACTTTTATTTGGACAATCCATATCAAAATGGCCTTGTTCGTGACACTTAGGGCATTCCGTTTGAATTGAAGATGAACAATTTGTTAGTAGTGTTGTAGGACCATTGGCATATGTTGTACGTTTTATATCTTTTGAGAATGTCATTTGAATAGTTAATTTTGCTTCTAAACATCAAATGCATGATTTGATAGTAAAACTCATTAGCTTATGTAATTACTATTCTAGTTGTCCCTAGTTTTATGTAAGGTTCTTTACAATGAAATAAAACTAGTATGATGTTTGATTGATGATTATGTTTTACTAATCATGCGTAATGAATACAAATCATATCATAGATGCAATATGTTGGATATATTGTATCGGACGTGATCCATTAGAGAAGTAATACTTAATGGTCCTTAGTCATAAGTATTACTTCCTCAATACTATTTTGGAATCCTCAGACCTTATGTCTCCATTGATTCTAGCATGAATGGAGCCACGTTTTAACTCAGTCGGACGTTACTTTTAATCGAGTAATCAATACGACTGATGATCGAATGTAGTATCCTATCATGGCTTGAATGTGAGAGGCGTTGTAAGGAATTTGTCCCTCTCTTATTAGAGAGAGATATCCATGGCCTCTCGATAGGGAAAGACTGTTTAAATGCATGGCTGTGCTCAAATATATTTAATAAAGTGGTTATTAAATATTGTTTGTTGGAACAGTCTACCTGGAGATCGAGCATAAATACAATTAAGATTTATAAGGGTGACGACTACCATGCCTTATGCTTAATTAGGATATCGCAAGACAAAGGGATCAAATAGTGGATTGATATTAGGTTCCGTTGTACATTCATTCACTCTGGGTAGTCACAATGTCCTGCTAGGGACCGCTTGTGATTTATGAACACATACTACTACTAAGTGTGTTTTCATTACCATTGTGATATGAACCTACAGGGTCACATGCATAGACGAGTTAACGAGCTTCATGCCCAGGCTCAATGAATCTAGAACGTGTCTAGGTTCATTTTATCTGACAATTATTTTTCTGAGAATAATAAAACGTTACTATTAGAATTAGAGATTAAGGAGGGGCATTTTCGGTATTTGGTTATAGCTGGGATTACGTGGGAGTTATTATGCGATAAAGACTCCCACTACCAGTAGAAGTGTAGAGAACGTGGGAGTTAAAGACTCCCACTGCCAGAAGAAGTGGAAAGGACGTGGGTGTTGTGCTTGAAACAACCTCTCACACCCTATATAAACTTTTCTTGGCCAAAACCCTAGATATGGATTTTTGAGCCGCAAAAACCAAAACGACTCTGAAATTGGATTTGGGTTTTCTGCCTCTCATTTTCTCTCTAAATTCCCGAAACTCGAAAAAATGAAGAGCTAGCAATCGCTGTTCATTTCGTCGCGTGGATACCGTAGAGGGTAATTCCGTAAAGGGAAAGCTATTGGTGGCAGCAACACAAACTCTGAAAGTCCAAGAATCAGAATCTTTCATTCAAGAATCAGATTCTTTAGCCGAAAAATGTAAGCTTTAGTTTTAAATTTTGATTCCCATGGTATGAGCTGATTCTTCGGGGGAGGACTCATGAGTGTTTAGAACGAGTTTCTGCCTGTAAATCCCTTCACAATTTGTCCTCCAAGTTGAAGAAGAAATTGGTGCGGTTTGGACAGCCCCTATTTGAGCCGTGCATGTTTTTGCAACATCTATTGGCTCTTTATACTCTATCTTGCTCGACCAATAAGGTGAATTAGAAGCGGGTTGATTTGGTATATTCCAAGATTGGAACTTGGCAGAATTTCCCCCTCTCTTTTTCTCTTGTATTCGTCTTTCAATTTACCCCACATAATACACCATATCATGAAACTCAATGTGATGAGCTCTTTCCACCTTTGACCTTATTTCAACATTTAAGCCAGACAGGAATCGATTCAAAATAGCTTACATATCTACTTGGATATCAGCCCAAATTATGGCTTTTTGCATCTCTTTATAATAATTATCTATTGATTTAGTACCTTGTTTAAGCATTTGTAAACGATTGACATGTTCCCTAAGGTAATGTTGGGAATCAAATATTCGTTTCATCTCAGCTTTTATATCATTCCAACTATTAATAGGTCGTTGACCAGCCCTTCTCCTAAGGATACTCTCTTGTTTCCACCACTTTGACGCATTATTATAGAATCCCATGTTTACCAATTTTACCTTTTTACCCTTCGAATAATTATGGCTAGCAAAAATATGATCAAGTTTTTGTACCCATTCTAAAAAAGATTCAGGATCATTCTTACCTTCAAAAGATGGAATATTGATCTTGATTGTACCAAGATTGTTGTCAAATATCTAAAAATTCCCTCCCATTCTCGGCCTCATAGGTTCATAAGCAAGATTGTCATCAGACCTTTTCAATTCACAAGTATCTAAGGAATAACCGTACCAAATATCATATATCTAACGTAAATAATGAGTTGGCCAAATTGTCCTTTTGTTAGCCCGAAGGGCAAAATATTCTATGTTGTTTTGATGATAACAAACCATTGTTAGTTCTAATGTTTGTGTGAGCATGTTCTTTGTAATAGGATCCTTAGCACTCACATCGACATTGATGAAAATGGTAAGTTAGCTTCTTGTGTAAACTAAGGTATGTATATTACACACAAGAATGCTATTTTATGGAAGGAAGGAGGCAAGGAGGTTGGTTGGAAAATAGGGCTCTTCAAAGAGTCCCTAATGCATATGGCAAAAGAACTTAACATGCTAGTGCTTATGTTTCTCGTTCTATCTTGGTTTATCCTTTAAGCACTTAGCTTTACACTTAATTGTTCTTATATTCTTTTGCCATGCTTCCTTGTACTTAAAATTGTCCATATCCTATCTAATTACATCAAAGTTTGACATAATCAAAAAGGGGGAGATTGTTAGCCCTAAGGGCGATCAAACTCGGTTTTTGATAATGGACAAACACTTGATGTTGTGTCTAATGTTTATATCTTTGTGATAGAATATCGGAACATATATTGGAAGCTCTAAGTACTTCAATCAAGCCATGATCAAGATTCAAAGTCATATCATTCAAGGCTCATCTATCAAGATTGAAGATTGAAGACTTAGGTTTGGTTAGATTAGCTTGGTCATTATAAGTCTTGATCTTATTTAGCTCTAACCAAAGCTCTCATGAACATAAGCTCTACACTCTAGTCTTGCATGTTTTCACAAACACGTTTTCAAAAGGCTTAAGTTTCAAAATGATCTTTACATATGTTCTTATCCAAAAAGCCTTTGATTTCATAGATAAGTCTTTTAGAAAAGTTTTCCAAGTGTTCTTACTTGTTACCTTTTAGGAAAACCTTTTTAGACTTTAATAGACTTCAAAAGATTTCAAAACGTATGAAAAATCACTTTGGAAGTTCGGTCAACCGAGCTCAAGTTCGGTTCAACCGTCGAGAAACTGAGAGCATAACAAAGGAAGGTCGGTCGACCTCTACACTACCTCGGTAGACCTAATGGGTACTTCGGTCGACCGAAGTGATGCTCGGTCAACCGAAGCTTGGCTAGTGGATCCGAAGTGTCCTGTTTGGTCCACCGAACTCTGTTTTTACTAGCCGTTATTTGACCGTTGGAAACTCGATTTTCAGCCAAATTTGAAATGTATTTATACTCCAAAGCTAGAGAAACATTCCAAGACTTGCACATACATTATAGATTGATTTCTTATCAAGTCTAAACACCTTCAAAGCAAAAACACTTCATGATCTAAATCATTCAAAGGTGTTCTTTTAAAAAAGCAAGACAAAGAGTGAACTTCATATGTTCAAAGAGCTTCAAATTGATATACTTCAAAGGTATCCATCTTTCACTTAGAAGAGTGAATTATCTTGTTCTTTATTCATCTTAATTCCATTTCTTAGTGATAGGGTAATTGTTGTAAAAGACCTACTTTGTGTGGGCAAGTTCTTAGTGAGCTTTTGTATTGTGGTTGTGTTGTAAAACTCTTAGTGAGTTAGCCACATTTGTAAAAAGATCTTCTTAGTGAAGTTGTTGAAATCCTTGGGTGCGGCTCAAGGTAGTGGACGTAGATTCTAAGTGAATCGAACCACTCTAAATCCTTTGTCTTGTTATTGGGTTTTACTTTGCATTGCTTTTATTCTTCTAGCTCAAACTTACAATAGCTTTGCAAAGAATCGAAAAAGTTCTCAAGTTAGTTAAAACCCAATTCACCCCCCCCCCTCTTGTGTTTTACACCTTTATATAGGGATCAATTTAGCTCAAAATAACCCACAAAGGAAGAGTCATATTATAATTAGGGCTCTTCAATCTCTAGCATAACAAACTTGCTATAAAAGAAACACTAACTAAACTCATGGACAACATGTCCTTTATCCAAGCACCACTAACATGATGCGGCCTAAAATACTTAAATATAATAAATATAAAAACTGAAAATCTAATTAAAGTCTAGACTAGACTTTAATGTACAAAGTTCCTAAAATGCCCTTTTAGCCACTTTGCTTAGTTGGGCCGTTTGTAACACTTTGGAAAGTTATGAGGTTGACTTGAACATCATCTTCCAAGCTTAGCTTGGCTTCCTCTTTAGCTTTGAATTCTCGGATGAATGTAGATATTCCTTCATAATTCTTCCTCGTCATTGCTCTTGTCATATGACCTTGAATGTTGATTAAGGGATCCTTTGAGTAGGGCGGCCCCTTGGATGGTCCCTCATCATTCCCTCCCCCTTGAAAATGATTCCTCCTCTGATCATCATCATCATAATCTGAATCAAAATCAAAATGGGACAAATCAGAAACATTGAAAGTATAACTTACACCACACTCACCTTTCAAATCTATCTTGTAAGCATTGTCATTGATATTTGCAACAACTTGAAAGGGTCCATGTCTCTCAGTTTTAACTTAGATTTTCTCTTATTAGGAAACCTTTCTTTCCTAAGATGTAACCAAACCCAATCTCCAACTTCAAAAGAAATATGCTTGCGGCCTTTGTTGGCATGTCTTGCATAACCTTCGTTCCGCTTTGCAATTGTAGATTGAACTTGTTGATGAAGTCTTTGAATATAATCTGACCTAGAATCACCTTCTACATTATAATACCCATCATCAGGTAAAGGAGTTAGATCTAGAGGTGTTAAGGGGTTAAATCCATAAACAACTTCAAAATGTGAATTATTAGTAGTAGAATGCAAAGTCCTATTATAAGAAAATTCAGCAATAGGTAAACAATCTTCCCACATTTTTAAGTTCTTTTAAATGAGTGCTCTAAGTAGAACCCTAAAGTTCTATCGGTTACCTCTGTTTGGCCATCAGTTTGTGCGTGACTTGATGTAGAAAATAGCAATTTGCAAAAGTAACTTAGGAATTTAACATCTCTATCACTCATAGTGATCTTTGGAACTCCATGTAGCCGAATGATCTCCATCATAAATAAATCTGCTACATGACTTGCATCACTTGTTTATCTAGAAGGAATAAAGTGAGCCATTTTAGAAAAACGATCTGCAACAACCATTATAATATCCATACCTCTTTGTGATCTCGGCAATCCAAAAATCCATAGATACATCAATCCATGGTGAGGATGGAATGTGTAAAGTGAAGGGATTCATGGGCGGAAACTCGTTCCAAACACCCATGGATCCTCCCCTGAAGGATCCGCTCATATGAAACAAATAAAAAAAAAAACAGCAAGAAAAGACTTACGTTTTGGGTTCAAGAATCGGATTCTTGAATGGAAGAAGCTGTTTCTTGGATCGAATGCTGCCACCGATTGATCTCCCTTTGCGGAAAGTCCCTCTACCGGTATCCACGCGACGAAACGGGCAGCAATTGCTAGCTCTTCGTTTTTCTGGGTTTCGGGAATTAGAGAGAAAAGGGAGAGACAGAAAACTGTTTTCTAGATCTCAAGGTATTTCGGCTGAAAGCATTGGATTACTAGGGTTTCGACCAAGAGATCATTATATAGGGTGTGAGAGTTTGTTCCCAGAACTAACTCTCACGTCCTCAACTTCTCTCGGCAGTGGGAGTCTAAACTCCCACGTCCTATCAACCTCTTTTGGCAGTGGGAGTCTATAACTCCCACGTGCACTAGACTTCTGCTGGTAGTGGGAGTCTTTATCGGATAATAACTCCCACGTAATTACAGCTATACCGAAAATGCCCCTTATGTCTAATTCGAATAATAACACTTTATTATTCTCAGAAAAGTGAATGTCAGATACAATGAACCTAGACACATTCTACATTCATTGAATCTGGACATGAAGCTCGTTAGCTCGTCTATGCGTGTGACCCTGTAGGTTCATATCATAATGGCAATGAAAACACACTTAGTAGTAGTGTGAGTTCATAAATCACAAGCGGTCATTGTGACTACCCAAAGTGAATGAATATACAATGGAACCTAATATCAATCTACTATTTAATCCCTTTGTCTCGCGATATCCTAATTAAGCATAAGGCATGGTGGTCGTCACCCTTATTAAGCTTAATTGTATTTATGCTCGATCTCCAGGTAGACTGTTTCGACAAATAGCATTTGATAACCACTTTATCAAATACATTTGAGCACGACCATGCATTTAAACATGCTCTTTCCCTATCGAGGGGCCCATGGATATCTCTCTCTAATAATATGAGAGACAAATTCCTTACAATGTCTCTCATATTCAAGCTATGATAGGACACTACATCCGATCATCGGTCAGTATTGATTACTCTGTTACAAGTAACGTCCGACTCGAGTAAAAGCGTGGCTCCATTCATACTAGAATCAATGAAGACATAAGGTCTAAGGATTCTAAAATAGTATTGAGGAAGTAATACTTATGACTTAAGACCATGAAGTATTACTTCTCCGACTGGATCACGTCGATACAATGTATCCTCATATATTGCATCTTTGATGTGATTTGTATCCATTACACATGATCACTAAAACAAGATCATCAATCAACAATCATACTAGTTTTATTTCATAGTAATTAAGCATTACATAAAACTAGGGACTTCTAGAATAGTAATTACATAAGCTAATGAGTTTTACTATCAAATCACACATTTGATAATCAAAAGCAAAATTAACTATTCAATTACATGCTCAAAAGATAATAAAATGCAAAACATGTGCTAATGGTCCTAGGGCACTACTAACATAAAGACATGTATAATCCATGAGCTTTGCTTGTACTTTTAGCCTGTTTACATTTAAAACAAAGTTCACAAATTTTCCTAATATCTCTTTTCATCTTGGGCCAAAAGAAGTGTTCTTGCAATATGTCTAATGTTTTAACAACTCCAAAATATCCCATTAAACCGCCACAATGTGCCTCCCTAATAAGTAAATCTAGAATTGAACAAGATGGAACACATAATTTATTCTCTTTTAATAAAAAGCCATTAAACCGAAAAAAAATATCCTTTTTTAGCCAAGAGCTTACATGCTTGAAACAAAGCTGAAAAATCTTTATCATGTTCATATAAAGATTTAAGATGTTCACAACCTAACAATTTAGCATGCATAACTGAAAGTAAAGTATACCTTCTAGATAGAGCATCAACTGCATTGTTTTCCTTACCTTTCTTGTACTTGATGATGTAGGGAAAAGTATTAATAAAGGAAACCCATTTAGCATGCCTTTTATTCAACTTATTTTGTCCTTTTATGTATTTGATGGATTCATGGTCAATATGTATCACAAATTCATTTGCAATCAAGCAGTGCTTCCATGTCTCCAAAGCTCTAACAATTGCATACAACTCTTTGTCATAAGTTTGATAATTAAGTGTAGGTCCACTTAATTTCTCACTAAAGTACGCCAAAGGTTTTTTTTGTTGTTGCAAAACAACTCCAATACCTATCCTTGAAGCATCATATTCAACTTCAAAAGTTAAATCAAAGTTGGGTAAAGCAAGAATAGGGGAAGAAGTAAGTAACTCTTTGAGCTTCTCAAAGCTCTCTTGTTGCGGCTTATCCCAATAAAAAGGAGTATCCTTCTTCACAACTTCATTCATAGGGGCAGCAATAGTACTAAAATCATGTACAAAACGTCTATAAAAACTAGCTAACCCATGGAATGATCTTACTTGACTTGCATTTGTTGGTTTCGGCCAATCAATAATTACTAGAATAGTAATTACATAAGCTAATGAGTTTTACTATCAAATCACACATTTGATAATCAAAAGCAAAATTAACTATTCAATTACATGCTCAAAAGATAATAAAACGCACAACATGTGCTAATGGTCCTAGGGCACTACTAACAATCTCCCACTTGCCCTAGGTCCAATCATACATGATCCTCAATCCCATTGACCTAGTATGACTCTCATGTTTAGGCTGTCGGAGTGGCTTGGTCAATGGATCTGCAATGTTGTCGTCTGTATGAATAGAATTAGTGCAAAAGACACACTTTTCAAGCTTAGCATAAAAATTTTGTTCCTTTAAAATAGTAAAAATAGCCCTAAGATGTTCAACATGCTCTTCTGAGTTTATACTATAAACGAGTATATCATCAAAGTAAACTACAACAAACTTGCCAAAATATGTAGTTCATTAATCTCATGAATGTACTAGGTGCATAAGTAAGACCAAAAGGCATAACAATCCATTCATATAATCCATATTTAGTCTTAAATGCAGTTTTCTATTCATCTCCTTCTTTCATTCTAATTTGGTGATATCCTTGAGTTAAATCAATTTTAGAAATATTTGTGCACTATTTAACTCTTCAAGCATATCATCTAAGCTAGGTATCGGATGTCTATATTTAACAGTTATCTTATTAATAGCGTGACAATCCGTACATAATCTGAAAGTTCCTTCATTTTTAGGCACTAATATAAAAGGACTAGCACAAAAACTTAAAGATTGTCTTGCCTGCTCCTTCTCAAGAAGTAATAAATCTATTTGCCTTTGAATTGCAAGAGTTTCATCCGGATTTTCTCTATAAGCCGTTCTATTTAGAAGCATTGATCTTTAGATGAAGTCGATTTGATGCTCAATGCCCCTAATTGGAGGTAGACCTTTCGGCAACTCCTTGGGAAAGACATCCTTGAATTCCTGCAATAGATCATAAACAAGACTAGGTAGAGAAGAATTTGTTAGCTCAAAAGTGTTAGTACAATAGGAGCTTTCGGCTCCTTTAAAATTAGCAAAACAATTGTTTGTTTTGCTCGAATAGCCCTAACTACCTTTTTCGGGTTTATAAATAAACACTCTTTCCTCACTTTTTGGAGCACTTGCCTTTTTTCTCACATTTGGCTAAGTTTTTTTATCCTTTTTTACATCGACTTTTACCTCAAGGGTGCGATCACTCTTCTTTTGCAACTCATCTCTCATTCTTTTCCCTCTATTCTCGGCCATTTGTTTGTGAACCTCACTTGCAGCATTTGGTGTTAAAGGATGCAATGTAAACCGTACTTTATCCATGGTGACATGATAAACATTTTTCCTCCCAATACGATCTGCACACCTATCATATTGCCATGGTCTCCCTAAAATAACGTGACTTGCAATCTTTGGAACCACATCACATAACACTTTATCCTTGAATCTCCCAATTCTGAACTCTATCTCAACTTGTTTATCCACTTTGATTTCATATCTATTGTTTAACCAAGAAAACTTATAAGGATTTGGATGAGCTTTCCAAGGTAAATCAAGAGCGATGACCATATCAAGAGAGCAAACATTAGTACAACTTCCATTATCAATAATAAGTAAACAAAGTTTTCCTTTAACATTGCACTTTGTTTGGAAAAGATTGCTCCTTTGTTGATGTACATCATCCAATGGTGGAGTATGTAGAAGTTCCATAGTCACCAAAAGTTGATTTCCCTCCTCGGGTTGTTCCTCTAGAAGATCGGTTTCTTCATCCAAAACATCATCCTCGGCTTCTCCATCACTTAGCCATGTTTCATCATCTTGCATGATCATTACGCTTTTATTTGGGAAGTCCCTATCAAAGTGACCATTCATGTACACTTAAAACATTCCTTTGCAAGGTTATGAGTGGTATTTAACTTCGAATTGGATGAATTTGGTGTAGAAGATGTCTTGGCTGCCCCACTTGATGTCGTGGTTGATTTGGCAGCTCCAAAAGTCTCCTTTGCTTTGTTTAGCCTCGACAACGGTGATGAATTATTTAGGGGCTGATTCGTCTTTTTCCAAGATTGGAAATTTGTCAAATAAGTCCTTTAACTCTTCTCCTTTTGTTGCCTTTCAATTTGCTCTGCATAATAGACCATTGAAATAAGATTACCAAGGTTAGCACGTTCTACCTTTGGCCTAATTTTGTCATTTAGACCCGCCAAGAACCGTGCCAATGTAGCCTCATCATCTTCTTGAATATCCTCTCTAATCATGGCAATCTCCATCTCTTTGTAATACTCATCCACCGATTTAGTGCCTTGCTTCGATCTTTGCAAACGATTGAAAAGTTCCCTGGTGTAATTTTGGGAAACAAATTGACGCTTCATGACCGCTTTCATCTCATCCCAAGTATCAATTTGATGTTGACCAAACCTTCTCCTTGTTTCGGCCTCTTTATCCCACCAAATTGAATCATCATCCAAAAATTCCATGGCTGTCAACTTAACCTTTTTCTCCTCCAAATAATTATGCACGACAATAATTCGGGATCATTTGTACCTTGAAAAGAGGGAATCTTGGTCTTGATGGCACCAAGATTATTTTCAAACCTTTGATAATTATCTCCCCTTCTCGGCTAAAAAAAACATTATCCTCTAACTCTAAATTGTTGCTTTGCTCTCGGCTAAGGTGGATTAAAATCCATCATTGGCCGATTGTTGTCCCTTCTTGGCTTATTGGTGAAGGAACCCAAGAGGGGGGGGTGAATTGGGTTTCTAATAAATCTTGTAAACTATTTCCAAATTAACCAATGATAGTGCAAGTTTAACAAATGCTAAAGCAAAAACCCAATCAACAAGACAAAGGATTTAGAGTGGTTCGATTCACTTAGAATCTACATCCACTACCTTGAGCCGCACCCAAGGATTTCAACAAACTTCACTAAGAAGATGCCCACACAAAGTAGGACTTTACAATTGTGGCTAACTCACTAAGAGTTTTACAAACACAACCACAAACAAAAGCTCACTAAGAACTTGCCCACACTAAGTAGGTCTATTACAAAATTAACCCTATCACTAAGAAAGGGAATAAGATGGAATTCAATACAATGAAGTTCACTCTTCTAAGTGAAAGATATAATACCTTGTGAAGTACAACAATGTAGCTCTTGAACATAAGAAGCTCACTCTTTGTCTTGCTTTTATAAAATGCACTTGAATCATCTAGATCATTTGCAATGAAGTGCTTTTTTCTTTTGAGAGTGTTTTGGCTTGATAAGAAATCAATATAACTTTGTTGTGCAAGCCTTGAAATGTTTCTCTAGCTTTGGAGTATAAATACATTTCAAATTTGGCTGAAAAAACGACTCTTTAACGGTCAAATAACGGCTAGTAGAAACAGAGTTCGGTTGACCGAAACAAGTCTCGGATGACCGAACTTGAGCAACTTCGGTTGACCGACCAAAAAGCTTCGGTCGACCGAACCATCATCTCGGTCGACCGACCCAAGCTTAGGTCGACCGAACTTTGACGAGAACAACTCTCGGTAAATCCTTCGGTTGATCCAGAAAATCTCGGTTGACCAGACTTTTCGAGTATGAGAGATGATGTTTTGACCTTTGTTTTGAAATCTCTTGAAGTCTAAAAGGTTTTCC
Source organism: Vinca minor (assembly GCA_026122235.1). Taxonomy (NCBI): domain Eukaryota; kingdom Viridiplantae; phylum Streptophyta; class Magnoliopsida; order Gentianales; family Apocynaceae; genus Vinca; species Vinca minor. Next base: position 1,522,899 of record JAOCZM010000210.1, on the reverse strand, counting down.
CAAATTGTAATAAATAAGAATACTTGGAAAACTTTTCTAAAGGACTTATCTATGAAATCAAAGGCTTTTTGGATAAGAACACATGTAAAGATCATTTTGAAACTTAAGCCTTTTGAAAACGTGTTTATGAAAACATGTATGCAAGACTAGAGTGAAGAGCTTATGTTCATTTGAGCATTGGTTAGAGCTTAATGATAAAGACCAATAAAGACAAAGCTAATCTAACCAACCTAAGTCTTCAATCTTCAATCTTGAAAGATAAGCCTTGAATAGTATGTCTTTGAATCTTGAACATGGCTTGATTGAAGTACTTAGAGCTTCCATATTGAGTTCCAATATTCTATCACATAGATGAAAACATTAGACACAAACATCAAGTGTTTGTCCATTATCAAAAACTGAGTTCGTTCGCCCTTAGGGCTAACAATCTCCACCTTTTTGATTATGACAAACTTTGATGCAATTAGATAGGATATGGACAATATTAAGAACAAGGAAGCATGGCAAAAGGATATACGAACAAGTAAGAGTAAAGACTAATGCTTATAAGATAAACCAAGTAAACATGGAAGCTAAAAGCATTAGTAAGAATACTCCTTTCGCCATATGCATTAGGGACTCTTTGTAGAGCCCTAATTCCCAACCAACCTCATTGCCTCCTTCCTTCCATCAAATAGCTTTCTTGTGTGTATTATACAAACCTTAGTTTACACAAGAAGCTAACTTACCATTTTCATCAATGTTGATGTGAGTGCTAAGGATCCTATTAATAAGAACATTGCTCACACAAACATTAGAACTCTCAATGGTTTGTTATAATCAAAACAACATAGAGTACCTTTGCCCTTAGGGCTAACAATTGGATTCTTGTGATTCAATCTCATCAAGATCGGCCTCAACGTGATCATCTTGTGTCTCAACTTGTTTACCTCTCCTAGGTACATATGGCTGCCTTTGTGCTTCAACAAGAGTCAATCTTTCGGTTACCTCCTCAAACTTTTACAAAATTTGGTGCAACACTTGTGGTGTGGCTTCCCAAAGGAGTTTATCATCTCTAACGATCTCATCTTGCTTTGAAGATCCTTCCTGTTGAGATATATTTACTAAAACCAGTCAAACTGTTAGATAGAAGAAAAAAATTCACTCTTTATTTCAACAATACTCGTAAAAGGACTCCAACTCTAGATGAATTAAAGGTTCCTAAATTTGTTGCGTTTAGACAAAGCTGAAAAATAAAGGAATAGAAATCCTAGACCTAAACAAATAGCTTAAAGAAAGAAAATATAGAATAATCTTGAAATCCTAGACCTAATCAAGCAAAGAAGATACGTTTTAGGTATCCTTTTGTGTTTAGGAAAAGGAAGATCTCAATCTTTACGCTTCTTGATTCTTGTTCTTGAATATTTTCTTTCTTTCTTTTAGTTTTGGTAACCCTTTTTCTTGGCCGAATATTATCAAGAATAAAGGCTCGAACGCTATCAATTCTTGATTTTGGGATTGTATTTCACGGCTAAAAAAAACAAAGGGGTTACTTGTGCCAATTCTTGAAATGAGGCTCGAAGCACTTGGGATCAGGAAGTTTTCTTTTGTCTTATGTTCACTTCAAAAAACAACTCTCGACCTTCTTTAATTTATTTTTACCTTTTTGATTTTTTTTTAACCAAGCAAACAAGAAAATTTTCAAGAAAGCAGTAAAGGTACACCAAGAAAGAGATCAACCTAGAGCTCTGATACCAACTGATGAGGAACCTTGATAACTAGTATCAAAATTCAACAACAAAAGGGTTGAACAGATCTTTCTCTTCTTGAAATAGTTTCAAAGGGGAATATAATCAACGCAACTCTAAGAAGGTTAATTATCAATGGGGGCTGAAACACCACAACAAGTGAAACTAGCTTGTTGATACAGTAACTCATGAATGAATGAAAATCTAAATAAAAGTTCAATTCACAAGTATCTAAGGAATAACCTTATTATATATCATATATCTAACGTAAATAATGAGTTGGCCTAATTTTCCTTTATGTAGGGATCAATTAGGCTCACAATAACCCACAAAGAAAGGGTCATATTCTAATTAGGGCTCTTCAATCTCTAGCATAACAAACTTGCTATAAAAGAAACACTAACTAAACACATGGACAACATGTCTTCTATTCTAGTACCACTAACATGATGCGGCCTAAAATACTTAAATATAAAAGCTGGAAATCTAATTCAAGTATAGAATAGACTTTAATGTACAAAGTTCCTAAAATGCCCTTTTAGTCACTTTACTTAGTTGAGCCGTTTGTAACACTTTGGAAAGTTATGAGGTTGACTTGAACATCATCTTCTAAGCTTAGCTTGGCTTCCTCTTTAGCTTTGACTTCTCGGATGAATATAGATATTCCTTCATACGTCTCCCTCGTCCTTGCTCTTGTCATAGGACCTTGAATGTTGATTATGAAGGGATTCATGGGCAGAAACTCGTTCTAAACACCCATGAATCCTCCCTTGAAGGATCCCCTCATACCATGGGAATCGAAAAACATATGAAAAATACTTATGAATTTTTGTTAATGGATTCTGACTTCGAATGCTGTGCAGCGACCACCAAAGCCATCTCTTGCAGAATTGCTCTATACTGGTATCCACGCGACGAAATGAGCAGCGAGTGCTAGCTCTTCGTTTTCTGAGTTTCGGGAATCTAGAGAAAAGAGAAGGGAAAAAATCTTATTTTGGGTTGTGTGCTTTTGCGGCTCAAAAAGTGTCTAAGGTTTCTCCCTAAAAGAGATTATATAGGGCTTGAGAGTTTTTTCCGAGAACTAACTCCCACATAATCCCAACCTCTTCTGGTAGTGGGAGTTCTTATTGCATAATATCTCCCACGTAATCCCAGTGAAAGACAAATACCGAAAATGCACATCTTTAATCTGTAATTCGAATAATAATATTTTATTATTCTAAGAAACATAAATGTCAGATACAATGAACCTACACACATTCTAGATTAATTGAATCTAGACACAAAGCCCGAACTGGTCTATGCGTTTGACCCGGTAGGTTCATATCACAATGGAAATGAAAACACACTTAGTAGTAGTATGTGTTCATAAATCACAAGCGATCCCTAGCAGGACATTGTGACTACCCAGAGTGAATGAATGTATGGTGGAACCTAATATCAATCCACTATTTAATCCCTTTGTCTCACAATATCCAAATTAAGCATAAGGCATGGTAGTTGTCGATTAAAAGTAATGTCCGACTAAGTCAAAACGTAGTTCCATTCATGCTGGAAACGATGGAGACATAAGGACTAAGGATTCCAAATAGTATTGAGGAAGTAATAATTATGACTAAGGAACCATGAAGTACTAATTCTTTTTCAGATCACGTCTAATACAATATATCCTAATATATTATATCTATGATATGATTTGAATCCATTACACATGGTCAGTAAAACATAATCATCAATCAAACATCATACTAGTTTTATTGCATCGTATAGAACATTATATAAAACTAGGGACAATCAGAATAGTAATTGCATAAGCTAATTAGTTTTACTATCAAATCACGAATTTGATGTTCAAAAGCAAAATTAACTACTCGAATGACATGCTCAAAAATATATAAAATGTACAAAATATGCTAATGGTCCTAGGGCACTACTAACAGATTAAGAGATCCTTTGAGTAGGGCAACCCCCTGGATGGTCCCTCATCAGAACTTTTGCCAATTCTTGAAACAAGACTATGATGTCTATGCTCCAAGAAGTTTTCTTTTTGGCTTATGTTCACTAAAAACTCTAGGCCTTATAATCTTTTTTTTACCTTTTGATTTTTTTGATTTTTTTTATCCAAGCAAACAAGAAAAATTTATCAAGAAAGCAATTAAAGGTACACCAAAAAAAAGACCAACCTTGAGATCTGATACCAACTGATGAAGAACCTTGATAACTTGTATCAAGATTCAACAAGAATGTTGAATTCCGGATCTTTCTCTTCTTGAAATTAGTTTACGAGGGAATATAATCAACGCAATAATAAGTATATTGATTATCAATGGAGGCTGAAACACCACAATAAGAGAAACTAGACTTTCTTTTTATGTCACGATGGGCGATTGCCCCATATTGGGGAGATTACAGCCCCACAATGGGGAGATAGAACACCCTAGATAAGGTAAAATAAAGCTTACCGCAACGCCGGAGGAGGGTATCAAACCCGTGACCTCCCGGTCATGGGCCGACCAATGCCCCACTGGGCTATTGGCCTCTTTGATGAAACTAGACTTATTGATACAGTAACTCAAGAATGAATGAAAATCTAAATAGAAGTTCAATTCACAAGTATCTAAGGAATAACCCTACCAAATATCATATATCTAACGTACCAATAAAAGGTGGCCGAATTCCCCCTTTATATAGAGGTGGAATTTGGCTATTAAGCATTACAAATAAGAGTCATATGTGAATTATGACTCTACCTAATTTCTAGAATAGTAAACTTGCTATAAAAGAAACACTACCTAATAAATGGACAACATGTCTTTTATTCTAGCAACACTTAGTCTACTCGGCCATAACTAATAAAAAGACTTTAAAATAATAAATATAAAGCTGAAAACTAATTAAAGTCTATTCTCCTAAAATGCCCTTTAGCAATTTTCCTTCTAATTGTGTACTTTGCCTTCAAAAGAGATTAAATGGATTTGATCTTTGTGTTTTGCATTCTTGGAAGGTTTCTTTGTTCCATGAACCTTTAGATTAAATGTCTTAAGAACTTGACTCATAGGCTTTCTTTGGGAACTTGGACTTGGAATGAATGAGTTAAGAACTTGGTCATTTGGATGAATGACTTTGGTTAGCTTTAGATATGAGTCGTTTACCTTCATGGATGGATCCTCATCAGTTTAAGTGTTAAACGAATATTGGAACGAAGTTTTGTTCGTGGTTTTTGATGTATTATGCTTTCTAGAAAATGTTCGGTCAAACAGAAGAGGTTCTCGACATACCAAACAGGTTCTGGAAAATCGGATTTTGCTTTTTCCTCGAATTTGGACGGCCGGTGAGCAGTCCCGATCGACCGAGGCTAGTTTGTTTTTGGGTCGGTCTATCAGAAGCGTTCTGGGTCGATCGATGTGGCCTAGTTTTACACTGTTTTGGATACTGCCTTTATCGCGGTCGACCGGAGTATGGCCCTAGTTGACCGGACTGGGGCAGGCAGTGTGTATTTTGGAATTTGAGCATGATGCATTGTAATAGCCAAAGACCAAGCGATTTTATTATAATACGGCATGCATGCCGTGCCTTATCTCTTTATTCTTGTTGTAATTTAAATCTCGAATGTAACTCGAGAATTCTTTCCAATTATGTAAAAGTATAGAATAGGATTTAACATGTTACATATGTAACAAGTCATGGGAAAAGGCGTCCATCAGATGGAGGAAATCACAAGGAGGCAGAAGACAATAAATAAGATTTATTTTTTTTCACCTTTGATTGACTTTGGATTTTCCGTTGGCTCGGAAAATACGTATTGGGGCTATTACTATGTCACGATTTATTTACTGTTTTGATGCATGTGATGCATGTTTTACAGTTTTTATAGCATATGACGCATGTTTATTTAGTCGTATAATCAGATTATACACCGTTTGGTGAGACAATTAAAATCACTAATTTTAACATATTAAGTCGATGCCTTCCAAGATTGTCCCTTGTTAAGGCCAAGATCGACAGTAGTGTGAACTTGTGAGTGCAATAAGCGCATATCTATCCCGGTGAGGCTCAAAGGATAAGTTAGTGATATCTGTCGGTACAATCTTGGGTCATACTTAACCGCATTACCTCAATCGTTGAGAATTTGGAGGCAAAAGGCTTGAGATGTGCATTAATGTACTAAGGGTAATTGTTACCTACTTAACCAACCAAGAGTCACATAATTGATGTGATTAGCAAATGTTACTTACCTAAACAGCCGTTTTTGAGTATACCAGCCAAAGTTACCTTGGGAATGGTGATATATGGATCTTGGCCTACTAGAAAGTTTTGAACTTTCCGAATGAAAACTTGAGGATTATTCGTTTGAAGATAATAGTGGGAGAATCATTAAATAAAGTCCTATTAATAATTTTAAAATATGACAACTAAAACTTTGAAAACTCTCCTCTGTAGATATAATAACAATTGCAATTGTTGCATCAACCTCTTTATCATTGTTATCCGTCCTTAAGAAGGAAAAACCCGAGGGAGGAAACTTCCTTGGCTGGTACAGGAACTTGAGAATCATTCACAAACACGAAAAAAGTTTTATGTTCTTGAAAATCCTATTCCTGAACAACCAGCCACTTGTCTTTGGCCGCTGAAAAGAAATACTTATCGAAAGCACTTAGATGACGCATTAGATGTGTCAAGTCTTATGTTGGTGACCATGAACTCTGAGCTTCAAAAGCAACATGAGGAAATGGGAGCTTTTGACATGATTAATCATCTAAGACAACTCTTTCAGGGTCAAGCTCGCCAGGAGAGATTTGATGTGTCGAAGACTCTGTTTCATTGCAAAATGACAGAGGGAACACCAGTTAGAACTCACGTTCTGAAGATGATAGGCTATATTGAGATACTCAAAAGATTGAGATTTCCTCTTGGCCAGGAACTATCCACTGACTTGATTATGCAATTGTTGCCTGAATTATCCAGTCAGGTTCTATTAAACTACAATGTGAACCAGATAGACAAACCCCTCCAATACTTGTTAAATCTGTTGAGGACTGCCAAGAAGGAAATAAGCAAGTCCAAGGCCATTTATATGGTCAATAACAGGGGCAAGGGCTTTGGTAAGTCTAAAGGAAATCCTTCGGGCAAACCTAACCATTCTGGGAAAACACTGAAAGCCAAGGGCAGAGTGGCTAAGGATGGTACTTGTCACCATTGTGGTGAGCGAGGACATTGGAAAAGGAACTGTAAGAGCTATCTTGTAGGGAAAAAGCTTGGAAATGGAGCAAATGTTGCTTCTGGCTCAGGCATTTATGTTATTGAGATCAATCTGTCTACTACTACTTCCTCATGGGTATTAGATAACGGGTGTGGTTCTCACATTTGTATGAATTTGCAGGGACTACAACGGAGTAAGGAGCTGGCAAAGGGCGAAGTAGACTTACGTGTGGGCAATGCAACAAGAGTTGATGCATTAGTTGTAGGAACATTTAGTCTTAGTTTGCATATGGAATTGTTCTAGAATTAGACAATTGTCTTTATGTACCTACTTTAACTAAAAATATTATTTCGATATCTTGTTTAGACAAGATGGGTTTTGATATTCATATTAAAAACCAATGAATGTCATTATTGTTAAATGATATCTTTTATTGTAGTACTACTTTGGTGAATGGTTTATATTTGTTAGACCTTTTTGTATCCGTAGATCTCAACTCACTATTGCCAAGTCTTGATACTCTTATCATAGAGGACTGTAGGAAACTTGTGTCCTTTCCAATTAATCGCATGCCCGCTACATTGAAACGACTCGGTGCACGCGGTTGTAGGAGTTTGGAATTGGGGAAGAACGAAATGACATGCGTGTCCATTGAACAGTTAGATTTAATTGACTGCTCTGATTCTATAAAAAACAATCTCTCGTTGGGTTCTTTTCCAAACCTTCACGACGTTAGTATAAATGGAGATAGAGTTCTTGAAGAGGTGTCAATTCCACATGGGAATCAAACTCTCACTTCACTGCAATCCTTGGAGATAATGTATTGTGACAATTTCATGTCATTTCCTGTAGGAGGGCTTCCCTGCTCCCAATTTAACCTCTATTACTCTTTTGAATTGCCCAAAGTCGAAGTCATTGCCGGAAAGGATGCACGCTCTCCTCCCATCTCTTCGAGAATTAAAAATATGGAAATGTCTAGAAATTGAGTGCTTTCTAGAAGGGGGGTTTGCCCTCTAGCTTAGAGGAACTTACCATAGACAGGTTGCGAAAAGGCTTTGGAGTAGCCACGAGAGTGGGGTTTGCACGAGACTCCCCGCTCTCCCGGGATTTTGAGTTATCGGGTATTGATGAAGGATAGACATTTCCACCGGGAGGATTTGCTATTGCCTTCCACTCTTAGGTCTCTCGATGCAGGGAAAGCATAAGGATCTGAAAACAATCAACTACGAGACTCCCAAACACATCACATGCCTTCAATCTCTCTACATCTTTCATTGCGATAAGCTGCAGTCGCTGCCAAAAGAGGGGCTGCCCGCCTCCCTCAGTGCTGTTGGGAAATGATTTGGAGGGAGTTTGGTGTATGCGAGGGAGAGTTTATAGGAGTTTCCTTTTAAGGAAGGTTATGAATGAACTTCTTATGACAAGGGGTCTATTTATAGTAGGGTTCAAACCCTTCTTTGCAATTTCATTATTTATAAGGACTAAAGTGTAATTTATAAAATTTTCCTTGTGTAAATAAATGTAATTCTCGAGCTTCTTATGCAATTATTATTATTATTACTGTCTTGGGCTCCAAGTACTTTTATTATTATTTTTTTTATTTTAATATTAAAATTACTATTATACCCTTATCTTCTAATAAAATTACCAATCTATTGTTTGGACTATTTTACCCCTAAAAATTAATTTAAAAGACACTTCTAACCTTATAAAGTGAAAAGACAATATAATACTAACATTTAAATTGGTACTGAAATAACCGGTCGTCACTATCTTACCCATTAAAAAAGTTTCGCATGTACAATATGATTTAAAATCAAATGATTCCAACAATCCATCTTTATAGAGTTTGGAAATGCGGTTCTCATTTTTGTGGCCTAAGAAACAATACCAGAGGTATGTAGTATTAGACTTTTTAGTCTTTATCCTCTTTGTATTTATCATCATCATAAAAGAAATACATCTACAAAGTCCTTCAAGCCTATCGCTTTAATCTCAGACATAATCAAACCAAAGCTATACTACCCCTCATATCCTACTACTAACTACTTACTTCATCACAAATATAGAATTAGACTATTACCTATTACTGGTTACTGCTATCCTTCAAGTAAAGAATCAAATCAAATATCAATCTTCAAACAGGTAATCATCTTCTCATCTTCATCCCCTGCAATACACAAACACAACACATATATTACTCATCCCCAACACACATACTCATAAGTATCAAGAATTTAATTATCGAACAGTGATTTCTTCGAAATCAATTTGTTATACTATTGGCTCATGTAAAAAATTAGATTATATTCCTTTGAGCTTGTTATTGCCTGCGAATTTTGGAAATGGAATTCGTGGGAACACCTGTATACCTACCAACTGGTAGAGAAGTACTAATCGGACTTTTGTCGGTTCAAGACGGGTGACCAGAGGAATATAAGTCTAAATTTTCTTGATCCAATTAGCATAACAGAAATGAAATTGAAGAAACCATGTTTGAAAATTAAAAGGATGTTTCGGCTAAGTTTGGTTCATGAAGAAAATGGAACAGGGGTATGAATTAGTTATGAACCTTTCATAGACAAATAAATTGGTAAGTTTAATTGATTCGTTAATGAAACTTTTCACAAGTCAAAAGAAATTGATTAAATTAAGAAACTTTAAAGAACTTTGATTTACTGAAAAGTTTTAACATAATAAAAAGGAATTGATAGATTCGATTTTAAACTTTTCAACAGAAACATAAATTTGTTAATCCTCAAAACAACAAGAAATTGAATGAAAAAATTGGGTTATTCTCTGTAACCTTTAACAAGAAAATTATTGATTCTACTTTTGAAACTCTTAACAGAAGCTAAAATTTGGACTAAACTTTTAATAGCAAAATAAATTGATTGAATTGGGGTTTTGCAATTTTAACAAAAGAAAAAGGAAATTGTATTTTGAAAACTCTAACAGAGGGTGGTAAAAGATAAATAAATAACAGAATATATGATATTACTTTGGGGAGTGGCGCTGGCCATCGACGGCGACCGGAGACCGGAGACAGAGAAGACAAGGCTGAGAGAGAAAAATATAATTGATGAGGAACCTTGATAACTTATACCAAGATTCAACATCAAAAAGGTTGAAAGGATCTTTCTCTTCTTGAATTAGTTCCAAGGGGAATAGAATCTAAGCAACTCCAAGTAGATTAGACTCTCAATGAAGGATGAAACACCACGATAATCGAACTATTCTATCGATACTGTAACTATGAAAATAAAAGGTTGAACAATCCCATAGAGTTCAATTGAGCAAAATATTTAAGGAATATACCTAAATTATATATCGAATATATCTAATTTGCTAACGATTGTTGGAGCCAAGTTTGGTCCTTAAATAGGAGCCAAATTCGGCTCAATGTAAGTACAATCATAATAGGATTTAAACTAGGAAATAAAATAGAATCCTGAGTAAACTAGTAAATCAATAACTTCCTTAAACTAAACAACTACTTGGACCACATGTCCTTTATTTAAGGAAGCTGTTATAACTAATAATAGTAAAGCCTAAAAATAGCAAATAGCCGATTTAGTCCTCCCTTATGTTTGGGCCGGCAAAGACTAGGTCAAATGTTAACATGATGACCTCTTGATCTTTTTTATGGGCTCAATAGGTGGGTGCCCCTAATGAATGTATTTAAGGCCATCATTGTCTTATGGGTTTGGGACCTTGTCTTGGGCCCTTGAATATGGATCAATTGATCCTTGGACCTTGGCGTTGAAAACAATGTACTTGGGTCCTCATCAACAATAATAGTAATGATAATTGCTGAAAAACAAAAGAGATAAAGAGGAAGAGGGAGACGGACCAACAGTCAGAAGAGAGAGAGAGAGAAGGGAGAGAAAGAGACTCACCAGAATCGGCGTTGATAGGCAATGCCGTCGTCGGTGATGGAGAGAAAAAGGGGGAAATTAAATTAGGGATTTAGGGTAATAAGAACTGGGGGAAAATAAATAAAAGAGAGAACAGGGAGATTGGAGATGGGATAAGAAAGAGAAGGATTGAGAGAGAGAGAGAGAGAGTGACTTACCGCGCGGCGGCGAAGAGTAACGGTGGAGACGATATAGAGAGAAAAAGGAAACGGTGGAAACAAATAAAAATAAAAAGAATTGAAGTCTCTTTGAATCTCGGAAATATCGAGAGATGGGGAGTAATCTAGTGTGGTAGGATTTTTAGAAAAAATGAGTTTAGGAAATATCTAAAAGTGTATAAAAAGTAAATTATTACATAAGTCCTTAAATTTAACTTATACTACATAAGTCCCATTTGTTTATTTTGTGTTCTCAATAATTAGTTGGACATAAAAATAAAATAAAACATTCACGAGAATAGTTAAAATAAAATATATCAGGGATGACACAGATTCGAAGTCACGAAATAACTTTTACAAAATACATTTTAGTCCCCATAAGTTTATAATTTACTTTTAAGACCAATTAAGGTTTATTAACTATCCCGAGCAATTTATAAGACTAATAATAATATATATAAGATATGTAAGCCTTCAAAAGATTAGAAAATGTCATAGGATAAATATTTGCACTTTATTTGGAATGATTTAAAAGTTGAGATGAAACGGAGATTTGTTTCACCATATTACTTTAAGGAACAAGTCAAACAATGCTTACACAATGTTCTAAATCAATAGATAAATATTATGAAGAGATGAGATTAGCCATGATTCGAGTTGACATTCAAGAAGATATGGAAGCTGCATTGAATCGATTCTTGGCAGGTTTGAATGATGATATTAGGCCAAGGGTGGAAAGAGCTAATCATGTTGATATTATGGAGATGGTGAACCATGCGGAGCAAATTGAGAGGCAAATCAAAGAGAAGAAGAAAGGGACTAATTCAGCTAAATTTTCAGCTTGGAAAACGCCAAATTAGCCACCTTCAAATTCTGATTTTAGGCAGCGGCAATGCGTGAATAAGGGGCGTTTTGGGGCTGCCAAAACAGCAACACCTCAACTAAAAGAAATTTAAACAGCCGCCATTCCATCGTCAAAGTGGGAACAAATTTGGATGAACTCCGAAAACTCATGGATCGAATGGATAAATTGATCAACAAAAAGACTCTTGTTGAAGAACCAACATTCACCCTAACAGCCACGGATTCATCTACAAAGTGCGAGACAAATACGAACCATCTTGATAGTGGCTGCCTAATTCAAAATATAACGATACATGATTATGAAAATTGGGAAAGTCGAGAAGACAAGCATGAAGCCGAGACCATCTTTGAAAGCTTGCCAAATGATGAGTTTAAAGAAGAGAGTGATTTTACACTTACATCCCACGATTTAGAGGTTTCGTCCTCCCATCTTTACAAGGGGAAGGGGATGATAAGGAAAATTTTCAAGAAGGAGAGAATGATGATGGATCATCCATGAAAATAAAAGAGGTCATTCATCCGAATGACCAAGTTATTAGCTCATGCATTCCAAATACGAGTTTCCAAGTAAAGCCTTTGTTCCGGGTATTTAAATTAATTAATATAAAGTCTCAAGAGACAAAGAAGCCTTCCAAGAATGCAAGGCACAAGGATCAAATCCACCTAATAGCATTTGAAGGCAAAATAGGAAGGAAAGCGGTTGAAGGGCATTTTAGGAAACTTGTAAATTAAAGTCTAGAATAGACTTTAATTAGAATTTCAGATTTATGTAATTTATTTATTAAGTATTTAGAAGCATTTATTTTAGTAATGCTAGAATAAAGTACATGTTGTCCATGTGTTTAGTTAGTGGTTAAGTTTTAGTTATCTAGGAGTTGTAGAGTCCTTATACTTATATGACTCTTATTTGTGGGTCATTAGGCAATGAAATTCCACTCTATTTAATAGGGAGTTCAGCCATTTTATTGGTAGACTTGATATGATATTTTAAGGTTATTCCTTAGTTCCTTCTGTTGGAGTACATTTAATCTAAGGTGCGCCAATTCGATTGGGCCGGGCCGGGCCGGGCCGGGATTGGATTGGGCCCTTAATCGGGTTGGGCCGACCAATATGATTGGGCCGACCGACCCGTTTGGACCCGACCTTATGGCTGGAATGTTAGACATAAATTCAACCCTCTTGATGGTGGTTGAAGTGGTGGAGAGAGTGGAGGAGTAATTCTCTCCATGATCTCCCACTTCCCCCATTATCTCACCCCACTCTCTCTTGATAGACTAGAGGAAAAATTCAGATTTTTCCTATCATTCTAATCAGTTTTCTCCAGCCTTTTGAAGCTAAGAGAATAGAGAGAAAAGTGAGTTTTAGAGAGAAAAAGACAAGACAAATTTCTGGACTTTTTTCTTGCATTTTTGCTAATAGAAAAGAAGTTAGAAAGCTTGTTTCTTGTTCTTGAAAAGGTCGTTCATACTCCATCCATTGAAGAGTGTCTTCAAAGCTTCTACAAGGCGTTGGCTAGCACCAAGCAGTAGAAGACCATCTCCGGAAGATCGAGTGGATACCGGAAGAGACGGAGCTGCAAGCGTGGTGTTTCGTTCGTTACAACAAACCGCTGAAAGCGTTTCAGCCATTCTAGCATCCATATAAGGTAAAACACTATCCCATAGTCGTAGGTACTTACTCGTGAAAGATCCTGATAGAGGCGGGTCAAAGTTATTTACGCTGCGCTTATGTGTATGACCCGGTTATTCCTCTAACAGTGGTATCAGAGCCACTCACGAGTACCCTATAGACTTTTTGTGTTTATAGTGTTTATATATAGATTTTGAATCTATGTTATGCATGACTTAGGATTGCTAGAAATGTTGTAAATCATGTATGACATGCTTTTCCAGCTTTTTGTATGTATATCTGTTGAGAATTTCCAGTTTTGAAGTCATTCAAAAGCTGGAAAAACTCTCAGTTTCTAGCACTTCGGTCGACCGGGACTCAGTTTCGATCGACCGAGGCAAGACAGAAACTAAATTATTTGGGTTCGGATCAACCGAGAGGGTGTTCGGTCGAACCGAGTTGATTTTCGGTCGACCGAAGTTCCTGTTTGATCGACCGAGGTACTCTCAGTACTTTTTCGGTCGACCGAGCTTGATGGTCGGTCAACCGAACCCAGGCAGAATATGAAATGTTCATTTTACTGTTTTGCTCATTATTTTTCATAAGTTGTTATGTTAATTGAGCATGATGCATAGTAATCGCCTTTAACCTGTTGGTTTTATTTTATAATACGATCTGCGTATCGTGCCTTTTAAATATCAAAAGTTGTAATTTTTCCTTTGAATATCCCCTCGAATGTAACTCGAGGTTTCCTTAGAAATTTTGTAATTCTAGATTAGGAGAAGGTACAGCTGAGATGATGAAGATTTGGAGGCAACCAACTGAGGGTCAAGATGGTGTAGAATAGATGTTTTTTCTTTTTACACCTTTAGATTGACTTCACGGTTTTTCCATTGGCTTGGAAAAACCGAATAGGATCTTGGCGATTACTATTGCATTTTATTTTATGTATTGGATGCATATGTATATAAGCATAAACTGTTTTATTTATGCTTTTCTGGTGAGATTGTTAAAAACAAAATCCCTCATTTAAAATATTAATTAGTGCCTTCCTAAGTTTGGCCCTCGTCAAGGGCTAGATCGACATTAGTATGGGACATGCCAAAGCTGTGCATACATGTCTATCCGGGTGAGGCGCGAAGGATAAGTTGTGATATCCGCCGGCTAAAACTTAGGGTCCTAATTACCTGGATTATCTCAATAAATGGATTGAGGATCTAGAGGCAAAAGAGTTGAGAAAAGTGTATAATGATACGCTTGAATAAATGTTATTCACTCAACTAACCAAGAATTACATAATTTGATGTAATTGGCAAATGTTGCCTACCTAAATAACTAAGTTTTGGGCGATCAGCCAAAGTCGACTTCGAACGAGGTGAAATATGGATCTTGGCCCGCTAGAAAGTTAACGAACTTTCCGAGTTGATATTGAGGGTTATTCACTCGAAGAAAATAGTGGGAGAAATCATTAAAAAGATAAAGACCTAATAATGATTTTAATCGGTACTTTACTTTTGTATATGCATATTTTTGTTGTAGAAAAATGGCAAATTCAAACCAAACACTATCATCGCGTTCCGTCCCTTGAGAAGGACAAATTAGAGGGAGTTAACTTCCTCGATCGGTTCGAGAACTTGAGAATCGTTCTCAAGCATGAAAGAAAGTTGTATGTACTTGAACGTACCTATTCCCTGCTATACTGCGAGGCTCGCGCTCGACTGCCGATAGAACCGCTTATCGAAGCATGTAAGTGATGCTTTAGATGTGTCTAGCCTCATGCTTGTCACCATGAATTCCCGAGCTTCGAAGCAACATGAGGACATGGGGGCTTATGAGATGCTCGGCTCATCCGAAGCAACTATATCGGGGGACAAGCGCGCCAGAGAGATTCGATGTGTCAAAATCTCTCTTTCAGTGCAAAAATGTCCGAGGGAATGCTAGTAGGAACTCACGTTCTTAAGATGATAGGTTATGTTCAAAACCTTGAAAAACTCGGGATTTCCTTTGGGGACAAGAGTCGTCGATCGATTTGATCTTGCAATCGTTGCTCGAATCATTCGATCGACTTCATTCTAAATTATCATATGAATGAAATTGACAAGCCATTGCCTCGAATTGTTGAATATGCTAAGGACTGCCGAGAAGGAAATAGGCAAGTTCAAGCCCAACACCATACTCGATGGTGCAAAAGGGCAAAGGCAAAGGTTTTGTGAGATCCAAAGGCAAACCGAATGGTAAGCCCAAGGGCAAGCAAACCACTTTCAACAATGCACCGAAACCTAAGGGTGGTGTAGCCAAAGACTCTATCTCGTCATCACCGTGGTGAGAAGGGTCACTGGAAAAGGAATTGCAAGAGCTATCTTGCAACAAAAAAGGTCGCAAAAGGAGAAAGCAATTGTTGTTTCGGCTCGTGTATTTATGTTATTGATGTTAATATGATTGATATCAATTTAAATACAACTACTTCTTGGGTATTTGATACCGGATGTGGTTCTCACATTTGTACTAATGTGCAGGGACTTCAAAGGAGTAGAGAGTTGGCAAAGGGTGAAGTGGAACTACGAGTAGGCAACGGAGCACGTGTCGCGATTCCCTAGTCTGTAGGGACTTGTACTTTTACTTTGCCTTCGTGGCTTGTTTTGGGGTTTAGAAAACTGTTTCTATGTACCTAGTTTAATTAAGAATATTATTTCAGTTTCTTGTTTGGACAAGAAAGGTTTTGAGATTTCGATCAAAAACCAACGATTGTCGTTATTTCTGGATAATATGTTTTATGCAAGTGCCTCTTTGATTAATGGTCTATATGTTTTAGATCTTGATATGCCAATATTAAATATAAATACCAAAAGGATTAAGACTAATGATTCTAATCCGACATACCTCTGGCATTGTCGCTTAGGCCACATAAACGAAGATCGCATATCCAAACTCCATAAAGATGGGCTATTGGAATCATTTGACTTCGAGTCTTATGATCGATGCGAATCTTGTTTGTTGGGTAAGATGACAAAGCATCACCTTTCACTAAGCTAGGTGAGAGAGCCGATGCTTTATTAGGACTAATACATAGTGATGTATGTGGCCCCTTTTAATATACATGCAAGGGGTGGTTACCTCTACTTCATTACCTTTACTCGATGACTTCAGTAGGGTATGGATATGTGTTCTTGATGAAACACAAATCCGAAGCATTTGCTAAGTTTAAAGAGTTTAAACTTGAAGTAGAAAACCAACTTGGCAAGAGTATTAAGATTCTTCGATCTGATCGAGGAGGAGAATACTTGAGTCAAGAATTCTGTGACTATCTAAAAGCTTCGGAATCGTTTCACAACTTTCTCCTCCAACTACTCCACAATGGAATGGTGTATTCGAAAGGAGGAACAGTAACCTTATTAGATATGGTTCGTTCTATGATGAGTCACACGAGCCTCGCCCAATTCCTTTTGGGGACACGCACTAGAAACAAGCAGCTTTAACACTTAACCGCGTTCCATCTAAATCGAGTTGCAAAGACGCCATACGAAAGTTATGGACTCGGGAAGCGTCCCAGTTTGTCTTTCCTCAAGATTTGGGGGCTGTGAAGCGTTGTAGAAACGCTCGCCTTCCGATAAGCTGGCTCCGAAATCGAAAAGTGCATATTTGTAGGTTATCCTAAGGAAACTAAAGGATACTACTTTTATATCCCTAACGAGAACAAAGTGTTTGTTGCTCGTACGGGAATCTTTCTAGAAAAAGAATTTGTTTCTAGAAACACAAGTGGGAGTAGCGTAGAACTTATCGAAGTTCCGGACTCTCAAACTAGCACTAATGATGAGATGGAAATTGAACAGACTCCACAAGTTGTTGTGCAAAGAAAAGTGCCACAAACAGATTTAGTGCAGCCAAAGCACCATTCAAGAAACACAAGAATTGCGTGAGTCCGGTAGAGTTCGTCGTCCACCTCCGGAAAAAATTTGGATTTTTTCATAACAGAACATGGTGATGTTATGTTTGTGGATCACGATGAACCTTCAACCTACAAACAGTGCAATTAATAGCCCTGGGATCTCGAGAAATGGCTTGAAGCCATGAGATCCGAAATGGACTCCATGTACACTAACCAAGTCCTGGATCTTGGTTGATCCACCCTGAAGGGGTAACTCCCATAGGGTGCAAATGGGTTTTTAAGATTAAAACCCGACAAGGAAGGGAATGTACAAACATACAAGGGGCGACTTGTCGCGAAAGGTTTCAAACAAATTCATGGTATTGACTATGATGAGACTTTTTCCCCTGTAGTTATGTTCAAGTCCATTCGGATTTTGCTTGCTATTGCAGCTTACTATGACTACGAAATCGGCAAATGGATGTCAAAACCGCTTTCCTTAATGGAAAACTTGATGAGGATGTGTATATGACACGACTCGAAGGTTTTGTCACTCCGCAGAATGCTCGAAAAGTATGTAAGCTTCAGAGATCCATTTATGGACTCAAGCAGAGCTTCTAAGTCGAACATCCGCTTTTAATGATGCCGTCCGTGAGTTTGGCTTCATTAGAAATGAGGATGAGCCTTGTGTTTACAAAAAGGTTAGTGGGAGCTCAATCGTATTCCCGGGTTTTGTATGTAGATGACATACTACTCATTGGAAACGACATACCAACCTTAAAGTCCAGCAAAGGCTTGGTTGAGTACGTGTTTCTCTATGAAAGACTTAGACGAAGCCGACTATATTCTGGGAGTCAAGATCTATAGAGATAGATCCAGGAGACTCATTGGCCCTACGTCGAGTACATATATAGACAAGGTGCTAAAGCGGTTTAGCATGCAAGAGTCTAAGAAAGGACTTTGTCCTATGGCACATGGTACTTGTTTGCGTCGAAGGAACAAAGTGTTCTAAAACGCTCGCCGAATTAGAACGCATGAAGGGAGATTCCCTTATGCTTCGCCATATGATCCATCATGTACGCCATGATATGTACTCGCCCTGGGATGTCTCGTTTGCTTTAAGCATTACGAGCGAGATACCGACCTAATTACGGTGAACGCCATCGGATCTCGATCAAGAATATCCTCAAGTACTTGCGAAGGACTAAGGATACATTCTTTATTTATGGAGAGGGCGAATGAGCTCGTTGTAAGTGGTTACACCGATGCTAGTTTCCAAACCGACAGAGATGATTTCCGATCGCAATCGGGATATGTGTTTAACTTGAATGGAGGTGCTTGTGAGTCAGCGCAGCTTCAAAGCAATCAACCATCGCAGATTCTACGACAGAGGCCGAGTACATAGCAGCTTGCGAAGCGGCTAAGGAGGCAGTTTGGATCTGGAAATTTATTTCCGACCTCGATGTGGTTCCTAGTATTGCGAACCCGATAGACCTCTATTGTGATAACAATGGGGCTATTTCCCAATCTAAGGAACCTAGATCTCACCAGAGGTCCAAACATGTACTACGGCGATTTCACCTAATCCGCGAGATTATAGAGAGAGGTGATGTGCATATATGTAGAGTAGACTCGGCAGACAATGTCGCCGATCCACTGACGAAGCCACTGTCGCAGCAGCAGCATGATCGTCACACAAGCTCCATGGGTATCCGATATCTGGAGGACTGATCTTTAGAGACAGTCATTAGTATGCCCTAAAGACCATTTATTGTAATTTGGGTCTTTAGTGCAAGTGGGAGATTATTGTACCGTATTTAATGTAATTTTCATTTTGATGAATAAAAGGCAATTAATTTCAGTATTATTCATTATGTTTCTGCGTTCTTAACAACATAAATAAATAATATGTCCTTAGAATAGTATTTATTATTGTTATGAGATACTATTCTGAAACGTCCCTAGTCGAACATTATTATGGAATCTTCGAGGACAATAATAATGCGTAAGACTAGTATGTGCAAGTGAATCAGTATATGATATTGATGTCATTTGATTAGTCTACTCGCGAATCAAGAAACTAAAAGATTGGACAATACAAGTGTGACTTTTTCCATGACTTGTGTTCAATCTAGATATCAAGGACAAAAGGATTTAACTACAAATGTCAAATGTTGTGATTATGATAAATCACCAGATATTTATGAATTGGGGGTAATGATGCGTTGCTAGATACCTCTCATTACCTGTGATATATGATGTCATGGCCAACATCATAGATACCTCTTGGGTCGCACTCATAGATCAACTGGATTGGGCTTGTTGGAGTACATTTAATCTAAGGTGCGCCAATTCGATTGGGCGGGCCGGGCAGGGATTGATTGGGCCCTTAATCGGGTTGGGCCGACCAATATGATTGGGCCGACCGACCCGCTTTGGACTCGACCTTATGGCTGGAATGTTAGACATAAATTCAGCCCTCTTGATGGTGGTTGAAGTGGTGGAGAGAGTGGAGGAGTAATTCTCTCCATGATCTCCCACTTCCCCCATTATCTCACCCCACTCTCTCTTGATAGACTAGAGGAAAAATTCAGATTTTTCCTATCATTCTAATCAGTTTTCTCCAGCCTTTTGAAGCTAAGAGAATAGAGAGAAAAAAGTGAGTTTTAGAGAGAAAAAGACAAGACAAATTTCTGGACTTTTTTCTTGCATTTTTGCTAATAGAAAAGAAGTTAGAAAGCTTGTTTCTTGTTCTTGAAAAGGTCGTTCATACTCCATCCATTGAAGAGTGTCTTCAAAGCTTCTACAAGGCATTGGCTAGCACCAAGCAGTAGAAGACCATCTCCGGAAGATCGATGGATACCGGAAGAGACGGAGCCTGCAAGCGTGGTGTTCCGTTCGTTACAACAAACCGCTGAAAGCGTTTCAGCCATTCTAGCATCCATATAAGGTAAAACACTATCCCATAGTCGTAGGTACTTACTCGTGAAAGATCCTGATAGAGGCGGGTCAAAGTTATTTTCGCTGCGCTTATGTGTATGACCTGGTTATTCCTCTAACACCTTCGTGAATTGATTTTTTATGTAGAACTTCATTCAACCTTGAGTTACTGTATCAATAAGTTTAATTTACACTTATTGTGGTTTTTCAACCTACATTGATAATCAACCTTCTTGGAGTTGGATTGATTATATTCCCCCGTAAACTTTTTTCGAGAAAGAGAAAGATCCGAAAACCTTTTCGTTGTCGAATCTTGGTACTTGTGTTATCGGTTCCTCATCAAGTGGTATCAGAGCAAAAGGTTTATCTATTTCTTGGTGTATCTTCACAGCTTTCTTTAAATTTTTCTTGTTTTCTTGAGAGACAAAAAAAAAGAATTCGGCTTTAATAATAAAAAAAAGGCAGTCGTGAGTTTTTTAGACAAGTGATTAAACCAAAAGAAAACTTCTTAGTTCCTAGGGAGCATTCAAGAATTTATTTTTCACCCCATGCTCTTGTCATTTCCGTGCACATAACCAAATATCAAGGATTGAAGCGTCTTCAAACCTGAGTTCTT
Source organism: Vinca minor (assembly GCA_026122235.1). Lineage (NCBI taxonomy): Eukaryota > Viridiplantae > Streptophyta > Magnoliopsida > Gentianales > Apocynaceae > Vinca > Vinca minor. Next base: position 1,502,004 of record JAOCZM010000210.1, on the reverse strand, counting down.
GATAACGTGCGGCCAAGAAAAGGGTAAGTCTACAAGAAAAAGATTTAAGAACAAGAATCAAGAAAAGTAAAGATTGAAGTATCAACAAATTCATGCCCAAGATGAGGCAACAATTTGAACAAGAAGATGACAACTTTGATTGTGATGATAAAAGGGATGATAAATTTCAGCAAGTTGACAACTCTATTGGTGCAATCAAGATTCCATCTTTTGAAGGTACGAATGATCCTGAATCTTTATTTGAATGGATACGTAAACTTAATGATATGTTTATTATTCATGATTATTCGGAGGGTAAAAAGGTAAAGATGGCAGCCATTGGATTTTATAGTTATGCATCAAAGTGGTGGAAAGAATAAAGTATAATTAGGAGAAGAGAGGGTCAACGACCAATTGATAGTTGGAATGATTTGAAAGCTGAGATCAAACGAAGATTTGTTTCCCCATGTTACTTTAAGGAACAAGTCAAACGTTTACAAATGCTTACACAAGGTTCTAAATCAATAGATAAATATTATGAAGAGATGAGATTAGCCATGATTCAAGTTGACATTCAAGAAGTTATGGAAGCTGCATTGAATCAATTCTTGGCAGATTTGAATGATGATATTAGGCCAAGGGTGGAAAGAGCGAATCATGTTGATATTTTGGAGATGGTGGACCATGCGGAGCAAATTGAGAGTCAAATCAAAGAAAAGAAGAAAAGGACAAATTCGGCTAAATTTTCAGCTTGGAAAGCGCCAAATCAGCCCCCTTCAAATTCTGATTTTGGGCATCGAAAATGTGTGAATAAGGGACGTTTTGGGGCTGCCAAAACAGCAACACCTCAACTAAAAGAAATTCAAACAACATCCATTCCATCGTTAAAGTGGGAAACAAATATGGATGAACTCCGAGAACTCATGGATTGAATGGATAAATTGATCAACAAAAAGACTCTTGTTGAACAACCAACATTCACCCTAACAGCCACGAGATTCATCTACAAAGTGCGAGACAAATACGAACCATCTTGATAGTGGCTATCTAATTCAAAATATAACAATACCTGATTATGAAAATTGGGAAGTCAAGAAGACAAGTATGAAGCCGAGACCATATTTGAAAGCTTGCCAACTGATGATTTTAAAGAAGAGAGTGATTTTACACTTACATCCCACGATTTAGAAGGTTCGAGGATGAATCCTTTACAAGGGGAAGGGGATGAAAAGGAAAATTTTAATTAAGGAGAGAATGATAACGGATCATCCATGAAAATAAAAGAGGTCATTCATCTGAATGACCAAGTTATTAGCTCATGCATTCCAAATACGAGTTTCTAAGTAAATCCTTTGTTCCAGGGTATTTAAATTAATTAATATAAGTGCTCAAGAGATAAAGAAGCCTTCCAAGAATGCAAGGCACAAGGATCAAATACAATTAATAGCATTTGAAGGAAAAATAGGAAGGAAAACGGTTGAAGGGCATTTTAGGAAACATGTAAATTAAAGTCTATTCTAGACATTAATTAGAATTTCAGATTTATTTTATTTATTTATTAAGTATTTAGCACATTTATGTTAGTAGTGCTAGAATAAAGGACAATTTGTCCATGTGTTTAGATAGTGATTAAGTTTTAGTCATGGTTTTGAAACCCGGACCGGACCGCCCGGTCGGACCGGTCGGACCGTCGACCGGACCTCCGAGCGGTCCGGTTAGGTGCCAAAACCCGGAAGCTTCAAAAATCGCTCTATTTTGTTTGACTCGGTTGACCCGGCCGGTCCGACCGTCCGACCCAGAAACCGTACCGGTTATGACCAAACCGGCCGGGTCATAAACATATACCATTTAGGGGTGGTTTTCGCCGGAGAAGATGAAGAGCCGCGACGCCGGCCGAAAGAAGGGGACAGAGGCGGCGGCGGTGATGGAGTTATGATTGAAGAGGCGATGATGGAGTGGTGATTGAAGAGGCGATGATGGTGGAGTGGTGATTGAAGCGGCAATGATGGGAAGATGAAATAAAAGAAAAGTCAACAGTGGCGCCTGTGTGAAGAAGAAAGAAAAGAAAAGTTATTGAAGGGTTTGTTTTCTACTTTTCTGAGGATAAGGACACACACACGCATATATATATATATATATATATATATATATATATATATATATTCAAAGGACTAAAAAGACAATATAAATATTATCACACATATTCAAAAAAAAAAAATTATTATCACACAAACCCTATAAAATAATTATATTACAAACAAGTCCTAAATGGTCTACTTTGTATTTTCATTATTTAATTGGAGCGAAAATATAAAAGAAAACATTTAATATCTTCAATAGATTGGAAATATCGTATGATAAATATTTTCACTTTAGTCCCTATATTTGTAATATTTTTAATTTTTTAACATTAATATTAATATCCAGGTTTATATTAACGAGATGTTTATTTGGAAAATTTTACATTAACTTTATTTTTTATTAATAAGTATATATTATATATTTTTTAATATTTATGATGTCACCGGGTCGATGAACGGGTCAATGACGGTCCGACCACCGGTCCGACCAGTGACCCGTGACCCAGCAACTTTTCCGGGTTGATGTCCGGTCCGGGTTTCAAAACATTGGTTTTAGTTATCTAGGAGTTGTAGAGTCCTTATCCTTAAAGGACTCTTATTTGTGGTTCATTAGGCAACAAAATTCCACTCTATTTGAGGGGGATTTCAGCCATGTTTTTGGTAGACTTGATATGATATTTTAAGGTTATTCATTAGTTCCTTTGTGAATTGATTTTTTATGTAGAACTTCATTCGTCCTTGAGTTACCGTATCAATAAGTTTAGTTTACACTTATTGTGGTGTTTCTGCCTCCATTGATAATCAACCATCTTGGAGCTGCCCAAGATCATTCATCCAAATGACCAAGTTCTTAACTCATTCATTCCATGTCCAAGTTTCCAAAGAAAGCCTATGAGTCATGTTCTTAAAACATTTAGTCTACAGGTTAATGGGACAAAGACGCCTTCAAAGAATGCAAGACATCAAGATCAAATCCATCTAATCTCTTTTGAAGGCAAAGTGCACAATTGGAAGGAAAATGGCTACAATGCAATTTTAGCAAGTTTGTCAATTAAAGTCTATCTCAGACTTTAATTGTAATTTCAGATTTGTTATTTAATTCCTTTTTTTTATTAATTTCGAATTTATCTTTAATAAAGGACATGTGGTCCATTTATTTAGGTAGTTGTTTCTTTTATAACAAGTTTTATTATTCTATATATTGAAGAGCCCTGATTCAAAGAGGACTCTTGCATTGTAAGGCTACATAGCCGAATTCCACCTCTATATAAAGGGAAGTTCGGACACCTTATTACTTAAGTTAGATATATGATATTGTGTAAGTTATTCCTTAGATACTTGTGAATTGAACTTCTATTTAGATTTTCATCATTTTTGAGTTACTATATCAATAAGTCTAGTTTCGCTTAATGTGGTGTTTTAGCCTCTATTGATAGTCAAACTGTTGTTGTTGCAAGGATTATATTCCCCCGTAAACTAATTTCAAGAAGAGAAAGATCCGAAATTCAACCTTCTTGCTGGATCTTGATACAAGTTATCAAGGTTCTTCATCATGTGTACTTGTCCAGATGTCTCGTATGCTTTGAGTATAACGAGCAGATACCAGTCAACTTTCGGTGAACATCACTGGATAGTCATCAAGCAAATCCTAAAGTACTTACGAAGGACTAAGGATACGCTCTTAATCTATGGTAGGGAAGACGAGCTCATTGTAAGTGGCTACAGTAATGCTAGTTTCCAAACCTATAGAGACGACTTTAGATCGCAATCGGGATGTGAATTTTGCTTAAACGGTAGTGTTGTGAGCTAGAGAAGTTCAAAGCAGGAAACCGTTGCTGATTCTACAACCGAAGTCGAGTATATAGCTGCATCAGATGTTGCTAAGGAAGCAGTTTGGAAACGAAAGTTCATTTATGAACTTGGTGGGGTGCCTAGCATTTCGAATGTGATTGATCTCTATTGTGACAACAATGGGGCCATATCTTAATCAAAGGAATCATAGTCTCACCAAAGGTCCAAACATATACTGCGGCGGTATTATCTAATCCGTGACATCATTGATAGAGTAGATGTGAGGATTTACAAAGTACATACGGACGATAACATCGCCGACCCACTAACGAAGCCCTGACACAACAATAGCATGATCGTCATACTTGTAGCATGGGTATTAGATACCAAAAGGACTGGTCTAAAAGATAGTTCTTATGTACAGTATGCACTAAAAGGCAAGGTTGTTGTCTTCAGTGCAAGTGGGAGATTTTTTTGTATTTTCTTTCATGTGATGAAATATTAAAGGCAAGAATTCCATTATTATTGCTTTGATTACGGTTGTGTAATTATATTAAAACACAATAGCGTCCTTAGATAGTTATCTAATTGTTACATTGAACTATTCTAAAATGTCTATAGTCAATCATTATTGTGAAATGACGAGGACAAGAATAGTGTGTGGAAACTAGTATGTGTTGTGATTAAATATGATTATATTAAGTCAAACACATGGGTATTTGATACTGGACTGACCCGCATATAAGAACACTTCATGAACTATTATACAAGTGTCAACAGTGTTCTTATAATAATTCTGTTTGTATCTGAATCCTTCGACTTGAGATCATATTGTTAGTAGTGCCCTAAGACCATTAGCATATGTTGTACGTTTTATATCTTTTGAGCATGTCATTTGAATAGTTAATTTTGCTTCTGAACATCAAATGTATGATTTGATAGTAAAACTCATCAGCTTATATAATTACTATTCTAGTTGTTCCTTGTTTTATGTAAGGTTCTTTACAATGAAATAAAACTAGTGTGATGTTTGATTCATGATTATGTTTTACTAATCATGTGTAATGAATACAAATCATATCATAGATACAATATATTGGGATATATTGTATCGGACGTGATCCGTTAGAGAAGTAATACTTCATGGTCCATAGTCATAAGTATTACTTCCTCAATACTATTTTAGAATCCTTAAACCTTATGTCTCCATTGATTCTAGCATGAATGGAGCCACGCTTTGACTCAGTCGGACGTTAATTTTAATCGAGTAATCAATACGATTGATGATCGGATGTAGTGTCCTATCATGGCTTGAATGTGAGAGGCGTTGTAAGGAATTTGTCTCTCTCTTATTAGAAAAAGATATCCATGGGCCCCTCGATAGGGAAAGTCTGTTTAAATGCATGGTCATGCTCAAATATATTTAATAAAGTGGTTATTAAATATTGTTTGTTGGAACAGTCTACCTGGAGATAGAGCATAAATACAATTAAGCTTTATAAGGGTGACGACTACCATGCCTTATGCTTAATTAGGATATCGCGAGACAAAGAGATTAAATAGTGGTTGATATTAGGTTCCACCGCATATTTATTCACTCTGGGTAGTCACAATGTCCTGCTAGGGACCGCTTGTGATTTATGAACACATACTACAACTAAGTATGTTTTCATTGCCATTGTGATATGAACCTACAGGGTCACACACATAGACGAGTTAACGAGCTTCATGTCCAGATTCAATGAATCTAGAATGTGTCTAGGTTCATTGTATATTACATTTATTTTCTGAGAATAATAAAACATCATTATTCGAATTAGAGATTAAGGAGGGGCATATTTGGTATTTGGCTATAGCTGGGGATTATGTGGGAGTTATTATGCGATAAAGACTCCCACTACCAGTAGAGGTTTATGGAATGTGGTAGTTAAAGACTCCCTTTGCCGAAAGAGGTTGAGGACGTGAGAGTTGGTTCTAGGAACAAACTCTCACACCCTATATAAACCTCTTTTAGCCGAAACCCTAAAAATTGGTCAATTGAGCCGCAATCCAAAAGTACTCCAAAATTAGATTTCGTTTTTCTGCCTCTCTCTTTCTCTCTAATTCCCGAAACTCAGAAAAATGAAGGGCTAGCAATCGTTGTTCGTTTCATCGAATGGATACCGGTAGAGGGAAATTCCACAAAGGGAAAGCTATTGCTGGCAGCAACACAAACTCTGAAAGTCCAAGAATCAGAATCTTTCATTCAAGAATCATATTCTTTAGCCGAAAAATGTAAGCTTTCATTTTAATTTTCGATTCCCATGGTATGAGCGGATCCTTCGGGGGTGGACTCATGGGTGTTTAGAACGAGTTTCTGCCCATGAATCCCTTCACATACAAGATTTCCTACTTGGCTAATAGTATGCTTTGTGTTAGAGGAATAACCGGGTCAAAACAGTTTGTGCAACGGAAATAAAGTGACCCGCCTTTAATAGGATCTATCACGAGTAAGAACCTAAGACTATGGGATAGTATTATACCTTTAGAAGTGCTAGGATGGCTGAAACGGTTTCAGCTGCAGTTTGTTGTCACGAACGGAACGCAGGCTCCGTCTCTCCCAATATCCACTCGATCTTCCGGGGATGGTCTTCTACCGCTTGGTGCTAGCCAACGCTTCGTAGAAGTCTTGAAGACACTCTTCAAGATGAAGTATGAATGTATGACCTTTTTTGGAAGAACAAGAAAAACAGTTTTTTCTTTTCTTACTCAATGTTCTCACTCTTTCTCTCTTCTCTAAGCTTCCAAAAGCTGGAGAAAACTACTTAGAATGCTAAGAGAAAATCAGTATTTTCCCTAGTCATTCATAGGATAGAGGGGAGAGTGAAAGGGGGAAGTGGGAGATCATGGAGGAAACCACTCCTCCACTTTCTCTACCATTTCAACCACCTTTCTAAGAGATAAAAGGGGCTGGAAAATATCTCTAATTGTCCAGCCATAAGGTCGGTCCAAATGGGTTGGTCGGCCCAATCATATTGGTCGGCCCAACCCGATTAAGGGCCCAATCCAATCCCGGCCCGACCCGGCCCAATCGAATTGGCACACCTTAGATTAAATGTACTCCAACAAGCCCAATCCAGTTGATCTATGAGTGCGACCCAAGAGGTATCTATGATGTTGGCCGTGACATCATATGTCACAGGTAATGAGAGGTATCTAGCAACGCATCATTACCCCCAATTCATAAATATCTGGTGATTTATCATAATCACAACATTTGACACTTGTAGTTAAATCCTTTTGTCCTTGATATCTAGATTGAACACAAGTCATGGAAAAGTCACACTTGTATTGTCCAATCTTTTAGTTTCTTGATTCGCGAGTAGACTAATCAAATGACAACAATATCATATACTGATTCATTTGTTCATGGCCATGAATTAGTCAGATTCCATCAAGGGGCCCAAGATATCGCTCCCCTGCATATAGGAGGGACAAATCCTTTCTCGCATCCCACTCATCCCGAACAAGATTCGTGATATACCCAATAAATGCCTTTATTGCTCACCCTGTTACGGATAGCGTTTAACATTATCAAAGCATAACACTAGCCATGCAAGAACTCTTGTGAGACCTCAAGTCGAAGGATCTCATATACAACCCAGTCAAAAATTTGAGAAACACCATTGACTATTATATAACAACCCATGGTGTGTTTCTCATGTCGGGTCTGTCCAGTATAATGATTCTCTAATCATATATACCCATGTGACGATCCGATATCTTATATCAATCACTGCACATACTAGTCTTACGCATTATTATTGTCCTCGAAGATTCCATAATAATGTTCGACTAGGGACGCTTCAGAAGAGTATCTCATAACAATTATGAATACTATTCTAAGGACGCTTAAGGCAAACGAGACATCTGGGCGAGTACATACCATGGCGTACATGATGGATCCTATGGCATAAGCATAAGGGATCTCTTTCATGCGTTCTAATTCGGCAGAGCGTTTTAGAACACTCGTTTGTTCGACGAAACGAGTACTCATGTGACATAGGACAAAGGCCCTTCTTAGACTCTTGCATGCTAAACCGCTTTAGCACCTTGTCTATATATGTACTCGACTTAGGCCAATGAGTCTCCCTGGATCTATCTCTATAGATCCCCGACTCCCCTGAATATAGTCGGCATCGCCTAAGTCTTTCATAAAGAAACACGTACTCAACCAAGCCTTGACGAGACTTTAAGGTTGGTATGTCGCTTTCCAATGAGTAGTATGTCATCTACATACAAAAACAAGGAATACGATTGAGCTCCCACTAACCTTCTCTTAAACACAAGGCTCATCCTCATTTCTAATGAAGCCAAACTCACTGACGGCATCATTAAAACGGATGTTCCAGACTTTCGAGAAGCTCTGCTTGAGTCCATAAATGGATCTCTCGAAGCTTACATACTTTTCCAAAGCATTCTCTTAAGTGACAAAACCTTCAGCTGTGTCATATACACATCCTCTTCAAGTTTTACATTAAGGAAAGCGGTTTTTGACATCCATTTGCCGATTTCATAGTCATAGTAAGTCGCAATAGCAAGCAAAATCCGAATGGACTTGAACATAACTACAGGGGAAAAGGTCTCGTCATAGTCGATACCATGAATTTGTTTGAAACCTTTCGCGACTCAGCCGCCCTCATGACGCTTTGTACATTCCCTTCCATGTCGGTTTTAATCTTAAAAACCCATTTGCACCCCTATGGGAGTTACCCCTTCAGTGGATTAACCAAGATCCAGACTTGGTTTGTGTACATGGAGTCCATTTCGAATCTCATGGCCTCAAGCCATTTCTCGAAACCGGGCTATTAATTGCTCGCTTTGTAGGTTGAAGGTTCATCGTGATCCACAAACATAACATCACCATGTTCTGTTATGAAAAATCCAAATTTTTCCGGAGGTGGACGACGAACTCTACCAGACCTACGCAATTCTTGTGTTTCTTGTGAAGGGATTCATGGGCGGAAACTCGTTCCAAACACCCATGGATCCTCCCCTGAAGGATCCGCTCACATCAAACAATTCGAAAACAGCGGTAAAAACTTACAATTTTTCGGATTCAAGAAGCTACTTCTTGAATGGAGGATGACGATTCTTGGAAGTTTTCTTTTTCACCAACGGAATTCCCTTTGCGGAATTTCCCTCTACCGGTATCCACGCGACGAAACAAGTAGTGATTGCTAGCTCTTCGTCTTTCTGAAGTTCGGGAATTTAGACAGAAAAGGGAAGAGCAGAAAGAAAACTTTTTGCCTTTCTTGTATTGGTATTTCGGCTGAATGACTTAATCTTCTAGGGTTTAGGCTAAGAGATGTTATATAGAGTGTGGGAGTTTGTTCCCAGAACAACTCCCACGTCTACTCAACTTCTCTCGGCTGTGGGAGACTATGACTCCCACGACCCCTAGACTTCTGCTGGTAGTGGGAGTCTTTATCGGATAACAACTCCCACTTAATCCCAGCTATAGTTAAATACCAAAATTGCCCCTATCTCTAATTCGAATAATAAACACTTTATTATTTTCAGAAAAACAAATGTCAGATACAATGAACCTAGACACATTCTAGATTCATTGAATCTGGACATGAAGCTTGTTAGCTCGTCTATGCGTGTGACCCTGTAGGTTCATATCACAATGGCAATGAAAACACACTTAGTAGTAGTGTGAGTTCATAAGTCACAAGCGGCCCCTAGCAGGACATTGCGACTACCCAAGGTGAATGAATTTACAACGGAACCTATTGTGATACGGTACCAGCCATGAAGCTTAGAGAGGTCATTTGGATAAATGACCTCATCCTTAACTCATACATCCCAAATACGAGCTTCAAAGTCAAGCCTTTGTTCCAATGCGAAACCGTTGTACGAATACCAAGGTTCGGCTAAAGGCCCGATCTTTCTCTATCTCGAATAGTTTATGGGGGAATATAAACAACCTTTCTCCCGCAAGGTTGAATATCAATGGGGGCTGAAACACCACAATAAGTATAAACCAAACTTATTGATACAGTAACTCAAACATGAATGAACTCTACCTAGAGAATCAAACACAAAGTAACTAAGGAATAACCTTAAAATATCATATCAAGTCTAACAATAACATGGCTGAAATCCCTCTTAAATAGAGTGGAATTTCGTCCAAAAATAACCCACAAATAAGAGTCCTTTAAGGATTAGGACTCTACAACTCCTAGATAACTAAAAACACTACCTAACATCAAGGACAACATGTCCTATTATTTAGCTAGCTTATTTTGGCCAACATGGCTAATTAAACAATATAATAAATCTGAAATATAATTAAAGTCTAGAATAGACTTTAATTATCAAATGACTAAAATACCCTTTCAACCGTTTTCCTTCCAATTATGTATCTTTCCTTCAAATGATATTCGATGGCTTTGATCCTTGTGTCTAGCTTTCTTTGAAGGTTTCTTTACCTCTTGAACCTTTAGATTAGAGACTTTAAACACTTGGAACAAAGGCTTGACTTTGAAGCTAGTATTTGGGATGTATGAGTTAAGGATGAGGTCATTTATCCAAATGACCTCTCTAAGCTTCATGGCTGGTACCGTATCATGCTCTCCTTCTTGAAAAACTTTCATATCGCCTCTCCCTATTAAAGGATTCGTCCTCGAATCTTCTAAATCACAGGATGCAATTACATGATCAATATTTTCTTCTAAATCTTCACTCTTTTCTTTCAACTCCTCATTTGGCAAACTTTCTAATTTTGTCTCAGCTTCATCCTTGTCTTCTTGACTTTCCAAAATTTGTTTCATCCTGTATTGTGTCATTCTTTGAGCACACTTCGTAGATCAATTCCCGTAGTTCATCCATATCTATCTTCCAAGTTGAAGATTTAATGGCGGCTGTTTGGCTATCTTTTTCTTGAATTGTGGCGGTTTTGGAAGCCCCAAAATAGATATTATCTTCACTTTGCCGCTGCCCAACACAAGAATTTGAAGGGGGCTGATTTGGCCGGTTCCATTGTGGAAATTTAGCCGAATTAGTCCCTTTCTTCTTCTCTTTGATTCGCCTCTCAATTTGCTCCGCATGATCGACCATCTCCATAATATCAACATGATAAACGCATTCTACCTCTGGCCTAATATCATCATTCAAACCGGCCAAGAATCGATTCAATGTAACTTCTTCATATTCTTGTTTGTCAAGCCAAATCATGGCTAATCGCACCGCTTCATAATATTCATCTACTGATTTAGAACCTTGTGTAAGCATTTGCAAACGTTTAGCTTGCTCCGTAAAGTAATTTAGGGAAACAAACCTTCGTTTCATCTCAGCTTTCAAATCATTCCAAGTATCAATAGGTCGTTGCCCCTCTCTTTGCCTAATTATAGTTTCTTCTTTCCACCACGTTGATGCCTTACTATAAAATCCCTTGACTGCCATCGTTACCTTTTTGCCCTCCGAATAATTATGAATAGAAAAAATATTATGAAATTCATGTATCCATTCAAATAATAAGTCGGGCCTATTCGTACCTTCAAAAGATGGGAGCTTGATCGCACTAACAGTAGTCGTCAACTTGCTGATTTTTGTAATCCCTTTGCGGCTCACAAGAAAACAAATAGGAATCATCATATCTTGAATTTGTTGTATGTTGTAAGCCATACCTTTTATCATCATAATCAAAGTTGTCATCTTCTTGATAAAAATGTTGCCTCATCTTTGCATGAATTTGTTGAAATCTTTAAAAGGATGGAGTCTTTATGCTTCTTGATTTCTTGAAAGTTGATCTTCTTGAACTCACGGTTGCCCCTTGAAATTCGAATCAATATTGACGTTTCTTGATTTTCTAGATTCTTGATTTTCAATCCGGACGAACAGAAGTGAAAAATCTGATTTTTCCCACAGATGAACAGTAACGTGAACAGTGCCGATGAACAGTAATCCGCAAACAATAAATTTTTTTTGTAATTTTCTGCCCAAAAAATTTAAAGAAAGCAATAAAGATACACCAATATAGAGATAAACCTTTTGCTCTGATACCACCTGATGCGAAACCGTTGTACGAATACCAAGGTTCGGCTAAAGGCCCGATCTATCTCTATCTCGAACAGTTTATGGGGGAATATAAACAACCTTTCTCCCGCAAGGTTGAATATCAATGGGGGCTGAAACACCACAATAAGTATAAACCAAACTTATTGATACAGTAACTCAAACATGAATGAACTCTACCTAGAGAATCAAACACAAAGTAACTAAGGAATAACCTTAAAATATCATATCAAGTCTAACAATAACATGGCTGAAATCCCTCTTAAATAGAGTGGAATTTCGTCCAAAAATGACCCACAAATAAGAGTCCTTTAAGGATTAGGACTCTACAACTCCTAGATAACTAAAAACACTACCTAACATCAAGGACAACATGTTCTATTATTTAGCTAGCTTATTTTGGCCAACATGGCTAATTAAACAATATAATAAATCTGAAATATAATTAAAGTCTAGAATAGACTTTAATTATCAAATGACTAAAATACCCTTTCAACCGTTTTCCTTCCAATTATGTATCTTTCCTTCAAATGATATTCGATGGCTTTGATCCTTGTGTCTAGCTTTCTTTGAAGGTTTCTTTACCTCTTGAACCTTTAGATTAGAGACTTTAAACACTTGGAACAAAGGCTTGACTTTGAAGCTCGTATTTGGGATGTATGAGTTAAGGATGAGGTCATTTATCCAAATGACCTCTCTAAGCTTCATGGCTGGTACCGTATCATATTGTCAATCCACTATTTAATCCCTTTGTCTCGCGATATCCTAATTAAGCATAAGGCATGGTGGTCGTCACCCTTATTAAGCTTAATTGTATTTATGCTCGATCTCCAGGTAGACTGTTTCGACAAATAGCATTTGATAACCACTTTATCAAATACATTTGAGCACGGCCATGCATTTAAACAGTCTTTCCCTATCGAGGGGCCCATGGATATCTCTCTCTAATAATAGAGAGGGACAAATTCCTTACAATGTCTCTCACATTCAAGCTATGATAGGACACTACATCCGATCATCAGTCGTATTGATTACTCTGTTACAAGTAACGTCCGACTGAGTCAAAACGTGGCTCCATTCTTACTAGAATCAATGAAGACATAAGGTCTAAGGATTCTAAAATAGTATTGTAGAAGTAATACTTATGACTTAAGACCATGAAGTATTACTTCTCTGACGGATCACGTTCAATACAATGTATCCCTATATATTGCATCTATGATGTGATTTGTATCCATTACACATGATCAGTAAAACAAGATCATCAATCAACAATCATACTAGTTTATTTCATAGTAATTAAGCATTACATAAAACTAGGGACTTCTAGAATAGTAATTACATAAGCTAATGAGTTTTACTATCAAATCACACATTTGATAATCAAAAGCAAAATTAACTATTCAATTACATGCTCAAAAGATAATAAAACGCACAACATGTGCTAATGGTCCTAGGGCACTACTAACAATCTCCCACTTGCCCTAGTTCCAATCATACATGATCCTCAATCCCATTGACCTAGTATGACACTCATGTTTAAGCCGTGAGAGTGGCTTGGTCAATGGATCTCGCAATGTTGTCGTCAGTATGTACTTTTGCAAATACTAACGCCTCCTCTCGTCGATGATCTCTCTAATCGGATGGAAACGCTTTCGAGAATGTGTTTGGATCGTTGGTGAGATCTAGGTTCCTTAGCTTGTGAAATGGCACCAATACTATCACAATAGAGGTCCACCGGGTTCACAATTCTAGTGGACGACACCTAGTTCATCAACAAACTTCCCCGATCCAAACAGACTTCTTTAGCTGCTTTCGGAGGCAGACTAGATACTCAAACTTCATTGTAGAGTCAGCCACGATTTCTTGCTTTGAGCTCTTCCACTCACAAGACCTCCATTCAAACAAAACACAATACCAGATTGCGATCGATAATCATCTACGTCGGTCCCGGAAGCTTTCACGTCCGTGTAACCATTTACTACTGGACTTCCTTCCCCGACCTCCGTAAACTAAGAACATATCTTTAGTCCTTCTCAAGTACTTAAGAATGCTCTTGATCGTAGTCCAATGTGACTCTCTAGTGGTCATATTGATATCTGCTAGTCATACTTAAAGCAAATGAGACATCCCAGGGCGAGTGCATATCATGGCGTACATAATAGACCCAATTGCTCGAAGCATATGGGATCTTACTCATGCGCTCTTGGTCCTCCTCGGGAAGGTCCTCGAGTTCTCGCTGAGTTTAATGCCATGTGACGTGGGCAAGAATCCCTTTTTGGGAGTCTTGCAAACCGAACTGCTTTCAAGTACCTTGTCAATGTATCCACTCAGCTCAGAGCCAATCATTTTGTTAGATCTATCTCTATAGATTCTAATACCCAAAATGTATGTAGCCTCGCTTTAAGTCTTTCATGGAAAAGCACTTCCCCAACCAAGCTTTTACGCTTTGTAATGTGGGGATGTCATTTCCAATCGCAAGATGTCGTCCCACATAAAGCACAAGGAACACTACTGCATTATTAGTTACTTTCTTATAAACACAAGGCTCGTCTTCGCTTTTTGATGAAACCGAATTCTTTAATACGTTCATCAAAGCGACGATTCCAAACTTTTCGAGATGCTTGCTTCAATCCATAAATGGACCTTTGAAGCTTACACACTTTGCTAGGATTTGTTGGATCAACAAACCCCCTCAGAGTTGTGTCATATACACATCCTCGAGAAGGTTTCCGTTAAGAAATGCGTCTTAACATCCATTTGCCATATCTCATAGTCATAATATGCGGCTATGGCAAGTAAAATCTTAATTGACTTTATCATCACGACAGGGGAAAAGGTTTCGTCATAGTCAATACCATGAACTTGTCTATAACCTTTAACTACTAGTCGCGATTTAAAAAGTGTGTACATTACCATCCATGTCGGTCTTCTTTTTATAACACCATTTGTTATCAATGACCTTGCACCCTACGGGTGGGTCAACCAAAGTCCATACTTGGTTGTCGTACATGGATTGCATCTCAGATTTCATAGCCTCTAGCCACTTATCTAACTCAGAACTACGAATTGCCTCTTTGTAGGTAGAGGGTTCATCTTGATCAATCAGCTCAACTCGATGATCATCGATCACAGAAATCCATATCTCTCAGAGCTATTGATGTACCCGACTCGACCTCCTCGGGCCTTGTGTCAAAGATTGAAGCTCGATGATCGCGACGTGAGCTTGCTTGAACTTCTAAAGTTGGTTCGGGATGTTGTTTGGGGGATCCCTGAATTTCCTCAAGACGGATCTTACTCCCACTATCCTCTTTGGAAATAAATTCCCTTTCAAGGAATAAACTATTACGAGCAACAAACACTTTGTTCTCCGATTGAAGATAGAAGTAATATCCTTTAGTTTCTTTAGGATATCCCACAAACAAACACTTGTCGATTTAGGGGAGCGAGTTTATCGATAACAAGCGTTTTACGTACGCCTCGCATCCCCAAATTTTTGAGAAATGACAAACTAGGTCGTTTCCCATCCCATATCTCATATGGAGTTTTCTGAACCGCTTTAGAAGGAACTCTATTTAATATAAATGCAGCAGCTTTCTAGGCGTAGCCCTCAAAAAGGAAATTGGAAGACTTGTTTGACTCATCATAGATCGGACCATATCTAATAAGGTGCGATTCCTCCGTTCTGACACGTCATTTCTTTGTGGTGCGCCAGGAAGAGTTAATTGTGAAGCAATTCCACAACCACTAAGATGTTCGTCAAACTCTTGGTTAAGGTATTCGCCACCTCGATCTGATCGAAGTATCTTAATACTTTTACCAAGTTGATTTTGTACTTCATTTTGAAATTCTTTGAATCTTCCAAAAGATTCGATTTATGTTTCATTAGATAGACGTAGCCATATCTACCTGAAATCATCTGTGAATGTGATGAAGTACTTAAACCCTCCTCTAGCACTAGTGTTTATTGGTCCACAAACATGTGTGTGTATGAGGCCCAATAAATCGGAAGCTCTCTCACTTTGTCTAGTAAAGGGAGCTTTAGTCATTTTGCCTAATAAGCAAGAATTGTTAGTAGTGCCCTAGGACCATTAGCACATGTTGTGCGTTTTGTTATCTTTTGAGCATGTAATTGAATAGTTAATTTTGCTTTTGATTATCAAATGTGTGATTTGATAGTAAAACTCATTAGCTTATGTAATTACTATTCTAGAAGTCCCTAGTTTTATGTAATGCTTAATTACTATGAAATAAAACTAGTATGATTGTTGATTGATGATCTTGTTTTACTGATCATGTGTAATGGATACAAATCAAATCATAGATGCAATATATAAGGATACATTGTATTGGACGTGATCCGTCAGAGAAATAATACTTCATGGTCTTAAGTCATAAGTATTACTTCCTCAATACTATTTTAGAATCCTTAGACCTTATGTCTTCATTGATTCTAGTATGAATGGAGCCACGCTTTTGACTCAGTCGGACGTTACTTGTAACAGAGTAATCAATACGACCGATGATCGGGACGTAGTGTCCTATCATAGCTTGAATGTGAGAGACATTGTAAGGAATTTGTCCTCTCTATTATTAGGGAGAGATATCCATGGGCCCCTCGATAGGGAAAGACCGTTTAAATGCATGGCCGTGCTCAAATGTATTTGATAAAGTGGTTATCAAATGCTATTTGTCGAAACAATCTACCCGGGAGATCGAGCATAAATACAATTAAGCTTAATAAGGGTGACGACCACCATGCCTTATGCTTAATTAGGATATCGCGAGACAAAGGGATTAAATAGTAGATTGATATTAGGTTCCGTTGTATATTAATTCACTTTGGGTACTCACAATGTCCCGCTAGGGGATCGCTAGTGATTTATGAACTCACACTACTACTAAGTGTGTTTTCATTGCCATTGTGATATGAACCTACTGTGGTCACACGCATAGACGAGCTAACGAGCTTCATGTCCGCATTCAATGAATCTAGAATGTGTCTAGGTTCATTGTATCCCGACATTCACTTTTCTCAAAATAATAAAGTGTTTATTATTCGAATTAGAGATAGGGGCAATTTCGGTATTTTACCTATAGCTGGGATTACGTGGGAGTTATTATCCGATAAGGACTCCCACTACCAGATGAAAATCTAGGGAACGTGGGATTCCGAGACTCCCACCGCCGAGAGAAGTTGAGTAGAGGTGGGAGTTGTTCTAGTAACAAACTCTCACACTCTATATAACATCTCTTAGCCGAAACCTAGAAGGTTAATGCTTCAGCCGCAATTAAACAAGAAAACCGAAATCAGATTTCGATATTCTCAGCCTCTCCCTTTTCTCTCTAATTCCCGAAAATCAGAAAAGACGAAGAGCTAGCAATCGCTGCCCGTATCGTCGCGTGGATACCGGTAGAGGGACTTTCCGCAAAGGGAGATCAATCGGTAGCAGCATCCGATCCAAGAAACGTCATCCTCCATTCAAGAAGTAGCTTCTTGAATCCAAAAACGTAAGTTTTTCTTGCTGTTTCTTGCTGTTTTCGAATTGTTTCATATGAGTGGATCCTTCAGGGGAGGATCCATGGGTGTTTGGAACGAGTTTCCGCCCATGAATCCCTTCAAGAATCACAAGTCTCATAAGACTCTAAGTCAAATGATGTCAAAATTCCATCTGAATGGAGTTTGATATGCGTTTCTCATTTATGTGGCCCAAACGACAGTGCCAAAAGTAGGTCTGGTTCAATTCATTTGATTTAAACCTCTTAGTATTAATGTTATAGATGGGCCTTTTATTGGAATCATCGAGGTTAAGAACATAAAGCCCATTCATCAAAGAGGCATCTCCATAGAAGATACGATCTTTATGAACGGTGCAAATTTTATTCATAATATTAATTTCAAAACCATCAATATCCAAACAAGAAACTGAAATAATATTCCTACTCAAAGGGGGCAGCGGGCGGGGGGTCAAGGGGGCAGCGGCCCCCTTGCGGGGCTTTCCAGAGGCAGCGCCCCTGGAAGGAAAATCTGATTCTACATCAGCTCATCGAATGAGTTTTTCCTCCCAGATTTACCCCTCAATTGCCTAATCGGATTATGCATTGGGTTAATCGAATTAACCGAATTGATAACCGATTCATAAGCAGTTTATGCATATAATCAGATTCATAAACAGATTCATAATCGTAAACAGTTTATGCATATTACCGAATTAATCTAATTAATTACAGATTCACAGTTTATGCAATTTTAATCGAATTAAATTTCAAACCGAATCATGTTAAGGCAGTTCATGCAGAATCATGAAACCGAAAACTGTTTATGCCTATATCAATTAAAAAGATACAATCTTTAAATGCAGTTAAACAGTTTATGCATTTATCATGATCAAAGAAACGTTTTTTCTGTTTTTCAAACATACACATATCAAATCGGAATTGATAGTGTTATTGTCTGATGAACAATATCGAAATCGAGTCGTATGAGCAAGGCTCGATACCACCGAGGGATTCATGGGCGGAAACTCGCTCCAAACACCCATGGATCCTCCCTCAAGGATCCGCTCATATCAAACAATTCAAAACAAAGTGATAAAAACTTACAATTTTTTTCGGATTCAAGAAGCTACTTCTTGAATGGAGGATGACAATTCTTGGAAGTTTTCTTTTTCACCAACGGAATTCCCTCTGCGAATTTCCCTCTACCAGAGATCCACGCCGACGAAACAAGCAAAGTGATTGCTAGCTCATCGCCTTTCTCAAGTTCGAGAATTTAGAGAGAAAAGGGAAGAGCAGAAAGAAAACGTTTTTCCTTTCTTGTATTGGTATTTCGGGTCGAATGACTTAATCTTCTAGGGTTTAGGCTAAGAGATGTTATATAGAGTGTGGGAGTTTGTTCCCGGAACAACTCCCACGTCTACTCAACTTCTCTCACTGTGGGAGACTATGACTCCCACGTCCCCTAGACTTTCTGCAGTAGTGGGAGTCTTTATCGGATAACAACTCCCACTTAATCCCAGCTATAGTTAAATACCAAAATTGCCCCCTATCTCTAATTCGAATAATAAACACTTTATTATTTTCGAGAAAAACAAATGTCGATACAATGAACCTAGACACATTCTAGATTCATTGAATCTGACATGAAGCTTGTTAGCTCGTCTATGCGTGTGACCCTCGTGAGGTTCATATCACAATGGCAATGAAAACACACTTAGTAGTAGTGTGAGTTCATAAGTCACAAGCGGCCCCTAGCAGGACATCGTGACTACCCAAGGTGAATGAATTTACAACGGGACCTATTGCCAATCCACTATTTAATCCCTTTGTCTCGCGATATCCTAATTAAGCATAAGGCATGGTGGTCGCCACCCTTATTAAGCTTAATTGTATTTATGCTCGATCTCCGTGTAGATCTGTTTTGACAAATAGCATTTGATAACCAATTTATCAAATACATTTGAGCACGGCCATGCATTTAAACGAGTCTTTCCCTATCGAGGGGCCCATGGATATCTCTCTCAAATAATAGAGAGAGACAAATTCCTTACAATGTCTCTCACATTCAAGCTATGATAGGACACTACATCCGATCATCGGTCGTATTGATTACTCATACAAGTAACGTCCGACCGAGTCAAAACGTGGCTCCATTCATACTAGAATCAATGAAGACATAAGGTCTATGGATTCTAAAATAGTATTGAGGAAGTAATACTTATGACTTAAGACCATGAAGTATTACTTCTCTGACGGATCACGTCCAATACAATGTATCCCTACATATTGCATCTATGATGTGATTTGTATCCATTACACATGATCAGTAAAACAAGATCATCAATCAACAATCATACTAGTTTTATTTCATAGTAATTAAGCATTACATAAAACTAGGGACTTCTAGAATAGTAATTACATAAGCTAATGAGTTTTACTATCAAATCACACATTTGACAATCAAAAGCAAAATTAACAATTCAATTACATGCTCAAAAGATAATAAAACGGACAACATGTGCTAATGGTCCTAGGGCACTACTAACATCTTGAACTGGTGCTGGCTGCACAACTTGTGGAGCCTGTTCAATTTCCATCTCATCATTAGTGCTAGTTTGAGAGTCTGGAACTTCAGTAAGTTCTACGCTACTCCCACTCGTGTTTCTAGAAACAAATTCTTTTTCTAGAAAGACTCCCGTGCGAGCAACAAACACTTTGTTCTCTTTAGGGATATAAAAGTAGTATCCTTTAGTTTCCTTAGGATAACCTACAAATATGCACTTTTCAGATTTTGGAGCCAGCTTATCAGAAGCTGAGCGTTTTACAAAAGCTTCACAGCCCCAAATCTTGAGGGAAGACAAACTGGGACGCTTCCCAGTCCATAACTCGTATGGCGTCTTTGCAACTGATTTAGATGGAACGCGGTTAAGTGTTAAAGCTGATGTCTCTAGTGCGTGTCCACAAAAGGAATTGGGCAGGCTCGTGTGACTCATCATAGAACGAACCATATCTAATAAGGTTCTGTTCCTCCTTTCAGATACACCATTCCATTGTGGAGTAGCTGGAGGAGAAAGTTGTGAAACGATTCCACAAGCTTTTAGATAGTCACAGAATTCTTGACTCAAGTATTCTCCTACTCGATCAGATTGAAGAACCTTAATACTCTTGCCAAGTTGGTTTTCTACTTCTAGTTTAAACTCTTTAAACTTAGCAAATGCTTCGGATTTGTGTTTCATCAAGAACACATATCCATACCTACTGAAGTCATCAGTAAAGGTAATGAAGTAGAGGTAACCACCCGTTGCATGTATATTAAAAGGGCCACATACATCACTATGTATTAGTCCTAATAAAGCATCGGCTCTCTCACCTAGCTTAGTGAAAGGTGATGCTGTCATCTTACCCAACAAACAAGATTCGCATCGATCATAAGACATGAAGTCAAATGATTCCAAAAGCCCATCTTTATGGAGTTTGGATATGCGATCTTCGTTTATGTGGCCTAAGCGACAATGCCAGAGGTATGTCGGATTAGAATCATTAGTCTTAATCCTTTTGGTATTTATATTTAAAATTGGCATATCAAGATCTAAAACATATAGACCATTAATCAAAGAGGCGCTTGCATAAAACATATTATCCAGAAATAACGACAATCGTTGGTTTTTGATCGAAATCTCAAAACCTTTCTTGTCCAAACACGAAACTGAAATAATATTCTTAATTAAACTAGGTACATAGAAACAGTTTTCTAAACCCAAAACAAGCCCTGAAGGCAAAGTAAAAGTACAAGTCCCTACAGCTAGGGCTGCAACACGAGCTCCGTTGCCAACTCGTAGTTCCACTTCACCCTTTGCCAACTCTCTACTCCTTTGCAGTCCCTGCACATTAGTACAAATGTGAGAACCACATCCGGTATCAAATACCCAAGAAGTAGTTGTATTTAAATTGATATCAATCATATTAATATCTACAACATAAATACCTGAGCCCGAAACAACATTTGCTTTCTCCTTTTCCAGCCTTTTCCCTGCAAGATAGCTTTTGCAGTTCCTTTTCCATTGACCCTTCTCACCACATTGATGACAGATAGAGTCCTTGGCTACACCACCTTTAGGTTTCAATGCATTGTTGAAAGTAAAATGCAATAGTAATCGCCATATCCTATTCGGTTTTTCCAAGCCAATGGAAAAACCGTGAAGTCAGTCTAAGGGTGTGAAAAGAAAATACTCTATTCTACACCGTCTTGACCTTCAGGTGGTTGCCTCCAAATCTTCATCACAGCTGTTCCTTCTCCTAATCTAGAATTACAAAATTCTAAGGAAACCTCGAGTTACATTCGAGGGGATTTAATGAGAAGAAAAATTACAACTTTTGATAGAAAAATAGGCACGATACGCAGATCGTATAATAAAATAAACCAACAGGGTAAAGGCGACTACTATGCATCATGCTCAATTAACATAACAATTTATGAAAAATAATGAGCAACCAGCAAACAGAACATTGCATATTCTGGTCAGTTCGGTTGACCGGCCACCAAGCTCGGTCGACCGAACAAAGTACTGAGAGTACTCGGTTGACCAAACAGGCACTTCGGTCGACCGAAGACCAACTCGGATGGACCGAAGACCAACTCGGTTGATCCGAACCAAATATCGGTAGCCCGTCTGTCTTCGGTCGAAATCGAACCGAGTCCCGAGTCGACCGGGTGGCTAGAAACCGAGAGTTTTTCCGACTTTTGAATGACTTCAAAATCGGAAAATCTCGATTCTCATACATTCAAAATGATGAAAAACATGTCATACATCATATACAATATTTCTAGCAATCCTAAGGCATGCAAAACATAGATTCATAATCCATATTCTAATACTATAGCACATTAAGTCTATAGGGTACTCGTGAGTGGCTCTGATACCACTGTAAGAGGAATAACCGGGTCGAATCACACTGTGCAGCGGAAATAAAGTGACCCGCCTCTACCAGGATCTATCACGAGTAAGAACCTAAGACTACGAGATAGTGTTATACCTTTGTCGATGCTAGGATAGCTGAAACGGTTTCAGCGGTATGTTGTCACGAACGGAACGCCACCAACGCAGGCTCCGTCTCTCCCAGTATCCACTCGATCTTCCGGGAATGGTCTTCTACTGCTTGGTGCTAGCCAACGCCTTGTAGAAGCCTTGAAGACACTCTTCAAGATGGAGTATGTATGTATGACCTTTTAGAAAAACCAGATACAGTTTTTCTTACTTCTTTTCTATTAGCCAAAGCTAGAAAACAAGTCTAGAAAAAGCTGCCTTTTCTTTTCTCTCTAATGTTCTCTCTTTTCCCTCTTCTCTAAGCTTCAAAAGCTGGAGAAAATCTGACTTAGAATACATAGGAAGATCAGTATTTTCCCTTAGTCTATCAAGAGAGAGTGGGGAGAGATAAAGGGGAAAGTGGGAGATAATGGAGAAAACCACTCCTCCACTTTCTCCACCACTTCAACCTCTAGATAAGAAATATGAGCTGAAAATATGTGTCCAATTTTCCAGCCATAAGGTCGGTCCAAATGGGTTGGTCGGCCCAATCATATTGGTCGGCCCAACCCGATTAAGGGCCCAATCCAATCCCGGCCCGGCCTGAAGCCCGGGCCAGCCCAATTGAATTGGCGCGCCTTACATTAAATGTACTCCAACAAGCCCAATCCAGTTGATCTATGAGTGCGACCCAAGAGGTATCTATGATGTTGGCCGTGACATCATATGCCACAGGTAATGAGAGGTATCTAGCAACGCATCATTACCCCCAATTCATAAATATCTGGTGATTTATCATAATCACAACATTTGACACTTGTAGTTAAATCCTTTTGTCCTTGATATCTAGTTTGAACACAAGTCATGGAAAAGTCACACTTGTATTGTCCAATCTTTTAGTTTCTTGATTCGCGAGTAGACTAATCAAATGACAACAATACCATATACTGATTCATTTGTTCATGGCCATGAATTAGTCAGATTCCATCAAGGGGCCCAAGATATCGCTCCTGCTATATAGGAGGGACAAATCCTTTCTGCATCCCACTCATCCTGAACAAGATTCGTGACATACCCAATAAATGCCTTTATTGCTCACCCTGTTACGGATAGCGTTTAACATTATCAAAGCATAACACTAGCCATGCAAGAACTCTTGTGAGACCTCAAGTCGAAGAATCTCATATACAACCCAGTCAAAAATTTGAGAAACACCGTTGACTATTATATAACAACCCATGGTGTGTTTCTCATGTCGGGTCTGTCCAGTATAGCTGAAAATATATCCAATTTTCCAGGCATAAGGTCGGTCCAAATGGGTTGGTCGGCCCAATCATATTGGTCGGCCCAACCCGATTAAGGGCCCAATCCAATCCCGGCCCAGCCTGACCCAATCGAATTCGCGCACCTTAGATTAAATATACTCCAACAAGCCCAATCCAGTTGATCTATGAGTGCGACCCAGGAGGGATCTATGATGTTGGCCGTGACATCATATGTCACAGGTAATGAGAGGTATCTAGCAACGCATCATTACTCCCAATTCATAAATATCTGGTGACTATCATAATCACATCATTTGACATTTGTATTTAAATCCTTTTGTCATTGATATCTAGATTGAACACAAGTCATGGAAAAAGTCACACTTGTATTGTCCAATCTTTTAGTTTCTTGATTCGCGAGTAGACTAATCAAATGACATCAATATCATATACTGATTCATTTGTTCATGGCCATGAATTAGTCAGACTCCATCAAAGGGGCCTAAGATATCGCTCCTGCTATATAGGAGGGACAAATCCTTTCTGCATCCCATTCATCCTGAACAAGATTCGTGATATACCCAATAAATGCATTTATTGCTCACCCTGTTACGGATAGCGTTTAACATTATCAAAGCATAACACTAGCCATGCAAGAACTCTTGTGAGACATCAAGTCGAAGGATTCTCATATACAACCCAGTCAAAAATTGAAAAACACCGTTGACTATTATATAACAACCCATGGTGTGTTTCTCATGTCGGGTCTGTCCAGTATAATGATTCTCTAATCATATATACCCATGTGACGATCCGATATCTTATATCAATCACTACACATACTAGTCTTACGCATTATTATTGTCCTTGAAGATTGAATAATAATGTTCGACTAGGGACGTTTCAGAATCATAACAATTATGAATACTATTCTAAGGACATATTATTTCATTATGTTTTTAAGAACGCAGAAACACAAGAATAATACTGGAATTTATTTCATCTTTGTCGGTTTGGAAACTAGCATCGGTGTAACCACTTACAACGAGCTCATCCGCCCCTCCATAAATCAAGAATGTATCCTTAGTCCTTCGTAAGTACTTGAGGATATTCTTGACTGAGATCCAGTGACGTTCACCGTAATTAGACTGGTATCTGTTCGTAAGGCTTAAGGCAAACAAGACATCTGGGCGAGTACATAACATGACGTACATGATGGATCCTATGGCTGAAGCATAAGGGATCTCTTTCATGCGTTCTAATTCGGCAGGGCGTTTTAGAACACTCTGTTTGTTCGATGCAAACGATTACCATGTGCCATAGGACAAAGGCCCTTCTTAGACTCTTGCATGCTAAACCGCTTTAGCACCTTGTCTATATATGTACTCGACTTAGGCCAATGAGTCTCCTGGATCTATCTCTATAGATCTTGACTCCCGACGATATAGCTGGCATCGCCTAAGTCTTTCATAGAGAAACACGTACTCAACCAAGCCTTGACAGACTTTAAGGTTGGTATGTCGTTTCCAATGAGTAGTATGTCATCTACATACAAAACCAGGAATACGATTGAGCTCCCACTAACCTTCTTGTAAACACAAGGCTCATCCTCATTTCTAATGAAGCCAAACTCACTGGACAGACTTCATTAAAAGCGGATGTTCCAGACTTCAGAAGCTTTCGCTTTAGTCCATAAATGGATCTCTGAAGCTTACATACTTTTCCAAAGCATTCTCTGAAGTGACAAAACCTTCAGGCTGTGTCATATACACATCCTCTTCAAGTTTTCCATTAAGGAAATGGGTTTTGACATCCATTTGCCAGATTTCATAGTCATAATAAGCTGCAATAGCAAGCAAAATCCTAATGGACTTGAACATAACTACAGGGGAAAGTGTCTCGTCATAGTCTATACCATGAACTCGTTTGAAACCTTTCGCGACCAGTCGCCCCTTGTACGTTGTACATTCCCTTCCATGTCGGTTTTAATCTTAAAAACCCATTTGCACCCTATGGGAGTTACCCCTTCAGGTGGATCAACCAAGATCCAGACTTGGTTTGTGTACATGGAGTCCATTTCAGATCTCATGGCCTCAAGCCATTTCTCAGAATCTGGGCTATTAATTGCTTATTTGTAGGTTGAAGGTTCATCGTGGTCCACAAACATAACATCACCATGTTCTGTTATGAAAAAACCAAATTTTTCCGGAGGTGGACGACGAACTCTACTAGACCTTTCGAAGAACAAGAAACAGTTTTCTTACTTCTTTTCTATTAGCCAAAGCTAGAAAACAAGTATATAGAAAAGCCGTCTTTTCTTTCTATTCAATCTCTATTGAATGCTCTCTCTTTTTCTCTCTTCTCTAAGCTTTCAAAAGCTGGAGAATAATGACTTAGAATTCTAGGAAAAATCAGCATTTTTCTTAGTCATTCAAGGGATAGTGGGGAGAGAGAAAGGGGAAAGTGGGAGATCATGGAGGAAACCACTCCTCCACATTCTCCACCACTTCAACCTCCTTCTAAGAGATAATAGCTGAAAATATATCCAATTTTCCAGCCATAAGATCGGTCCAAATGGGTTGGTCGGCCCAATCATATTGGTCGGCCCAACCCGATTAAGGGCCCAATCCAATCCCGGCCCGCCCCAATCGAATTGGCGCACCTTAGATTAAATGTACTCCAACAAATACTTCCTAACAACATGTGTAACACGGTGAAAAATATAAATACATATAACTATGTATGCATTAACAAGTTTGTAACTTGGATTAAATCATACTAGCAAAACAAAATTTAATTAACAAAACTAATAACATGTATATGTATAAGAATGTTGAACCAAACTATTGATATTACCATTCAGGTTGTAAGGTAAAGATAGAGTAATATGCATATTAAAATTGGATATGTTAAAGTATTGTAAAGTTTCCTTAAGAAAAAGAAAACGTTCATGACAAGATACATGTTGGTCATAAAACTGTGAAAATATAATATGCGAATTAAAAAATATCATGTACATATATAGTAATATCAATACAACAATTATTGCGTTGAATGTTGAATACATAGTATGCCGTGTGAAGTTAGCAAATTGACACTCAAGTTACTGTTAACATTGAATGTTGTGACGTCCCCAGCTCCTCCCCTAGGTACAACTGAGGCTAAGTAGGGCCTCTACCTACCTCTTGGCAGTAACATAAAGTAACCTTTCACTATATAACGCTTAAAAGACTAGATCGTTCAGGAATATAATATCAACATCTATAAACTGTACATCTCAAAATCTATTTAACAGTATAAGTTGTTACGAGACAGCGGAACTACCAAAAAATGATGCTTATAACTATGTAAGCTCTTCAGTAGGTTTATATACATACATGAGCCAAAATACAATAAACCAAAATAAAGGGCAAGTTCAAGAACCACTACGAATCAAAACATGTACTCCAGGTTCCACAAAACAAGTCTCATTCGAACTTTCTAGTTGCACTTCATACCTGCATTTAAGATGCAGTTTGAAAAAAAAATGTGTGAGCTAACACTCAATAAATTCCTGGGTGTGTGCCAGAGTATATATGCAATGTAAAAATTCTAACATACAAGATGCTCATACAATTTTTTAAATCATGTAGTTTTTTTTTATGGATATGAAATAATAGCAATTGATCCAGTTTATAGAAACCCAGATTTTAAGAAAACCAGGTACAATAAGACCAGATACCAACCGAATACCAGATATGCACGATTTACTACCTTATCCATCTGAAACATAACTGGTGAATAGCAGGGTAAGGTACCTACTAGGCCTAGATCTGACTATCCCGAGCTAAACCTCCTAACCCAGAATTGGCCAACCTCAATTAGTACTGTAGAGCCATACGCCAAAGGTCGTTAGCCCTTGTTTTCCCGACAATGGCGTAAGACATTCACAGCATTCGTTAATTCCATGAGTAACAACTGGCCGACTCGGGGTTTTATTTATTATGATATTTCTCAATACTAATTCAACACCCGGTCTGGACCTACACAGAATGTATGTAACTTTAAAAAGACATGCAAGAATGTCCAATGTCTGCGCATGGCTAGAAGAAAGCAATTCCAAATTCAATATAGAAATATTTTTTTGGATCTCACATGTCCCTAAATATAATTTCAAAATATTTTCGAAAACTAAGGAACTCACCTGACAGGTTCGACTCTTCTAATACCTTAAGAGTTGTTTGTATAATCTGTTTCAGTACCAAAAGATTGAAATTCAAACTTGATGATTATGTGGCTTAAAAGAAAGTATTTGCTAAAGGGATCAAAGAGAAAGAGAGAGCCATGAGAGATTGAGAAAGAGAGAAAACGAAGAGAGTGAAAATGAGATGGCTACGGGATAAAAGAGAAACAGAGAAAGAGTTTTGTTTGGATGGGAAGAAGAAGTTAGTTAATATGTCAAAATCTCTATATCTTAAATGACATATGTTGGATGAAGATTAAACAACCTGTTGAATCAGCCGCACTCACCTATCAATTCCTATTTCTATCCCTAAACTATTAGAATACTCCAATATAGGTCCTTAACGTTTATTGTTTGTTTGTTTGTTATTATTATTATTATTTAAAGCTTAAGTTTGGGTCTCTCAATTCTCTTCCCCTAAAAGAAATTTCGTCATCGAAATTTATTGTTAATACCTCGTTGTAATCCGGGGTACTTTTGTTGGATATACTCTTTAGTTTCCCAAGTGGCTTCTTCAATTCCATAGTGCTTCCATAGGACTTTAACATCGAGTATCCTTTTATTTCTCAACTCTTTTACACTTCTTTCTAAAATCTATACCAGATTCTCTTCAAAAGTCAGGTTTTGGCGTAAGTGTAAAGATTCCTCATTAAGCCCATGATCAGATGTTGGATGATACTTCTTGAGTTAAGAAATGTGAAACACATCGTGTAATCCACCATGTTCCACTGGTAATTCTAAATTATATGCAACATTTCCAACTCTATCTAAAAGAAATGTGGCATATGTTTATGCTTGGACTGAGTTTTCCCCGTCGGTTATGTTTATGCTTCCCTTTGTGAG
Source organism: Vinca minor (assembly GCA_026122235.1). NCBI lineage: Eukaryota > Viridiplantae > Streptophyta > Magnoliopsida > Gentianales > Apocynaceae > Vinca > Vinca minor. Next base: position 1,473,239 of record JAOCZM010000210.1, on the reverse strand, counting down.
GCGTTAACTTTAAAAATACAGCACCCCTTTCTTTAAATTCAATATCCAATCAGCGATGATCTGTATAACTTTTTGACGACTTTGTGCTGCAAGTAACCGTTCTCGAATAAGCTTAACCTTACCATTCATTTCCTCTAATTCAGGGAAAATATGTTATTTTTTAAAGGTTTTTCGTTCACCAACTTCTCCTAGTGCAAAGGTGTCCTGCATTTTCGTCCATATAATGCCTCATATGGTGGCATTCCGATTGAAGAGTGATAACTGTTATTATATGCGAACTCAGCAAATGCCACATTATCCACCCATTTATTTCTGAATTCCAATACACAGGCTCGCAACACATCTTCTAATATGTGAATGGTTCGTTCTGATTGCCCATTAGTCTGTGGGTGAGCCATAGTACTAAAACTCGATGAAGTACCAATGGCCCAATGGCCTCTTAAAACTTGGGCAAAAATGGTGATGTGAATCTAGCATCTCTATCCGAAATAATGGTCAAAGGTACTGAAGGAAACCCAAGAGGGGGGGTGAATTGGGTTTATATAAATCTTGCAAACTATTTCCAATCTTTTCTAGGTAAGTACAAGTTTAACAAAAGCTAAAGCAAAACCCAATGCAAATCACAAGACAAGAGATTTAGAGTGGTTCGATTCACTAAGAATCTACCTCCACTACCTTGAGCCGCACCCAAGGATTTTGCCAACTTCACTAAGAAGAATGTGCCCACACAAAGTAGGACTTTACACTAGTGGCTAACTCACCAAGAGTTTTACAAACAACCACTATAAACAATTGCCCACACTAAGTAGGACTTATACAATAATAACCCTATCACTAAGAAAGGGGATAAGATGAAAGGTTTAGAGTACAAAGTTGTTCACTCTTCTAAGTGAAAGATACATACATTTGAAGCTCATCAATTGTTGGCTCTTTGAACATAATAAGCTCATTCTTTGTCTTGCTTTGCAAATTCACCTTTGAATGCATTTAGATCATGACAATGAAGTGCATTTGCTTTCAAGGTGTTTAGACTTGATAATGAATCAATAAGAATATGTTTTGCAAGTCTCTCAAATTGTTAGAGTCATTCTAAAGCTTTGGAGTATATATACATTTCAAACTATGGCTGAAAAATGACTCTATAACGGTCAGAAAACGGCTAGTAAAAACAGAGTTCGGTGGACCGAACAGGACACTTCGGATCCACTAGCCAAGCTTCGGTTGACCGAGCATCACTTCGGTCGACCGAAGTACCCATTAGGTCGACCGACCTCATATTTCGAAACTCTCAGTTTCTGGTCGGTTGATCCGACCTTAGTTCGGTTGACCGACCTTCCTGAGCATTCGGAGAGTTGTCTTAACACACGTTTTGAAATCTTTTGAAGTCTAAAATGTTTTCTTAATATGTAACAAGTAAGAGCACTTTGGAAAACCATTTTACAAGACTTATACTTTGAAATCGAAGGCTTTTGAAATACGAACACTATTTGAAACTTAGCCTTTCAAAAACGTGTTTATGAAAACATGCAATGCAAGACTATAGTGTAGAGCTTATGTCCAAGAGAGCGTTGGTTAGAGCTTAAGGATAAATACCATTTTCAACAAAGCTAATCTAACCAACCTAAGTCTTCAATCTTCAAGCTTGACGAATGTGTCTTGAAAGAAATCTTTGAAGCTTGATCAAGGCTTGATTGAAGTACTTAGAGCTTCCATATTGAGTTCCAATATTCTATCACATAGATGAAAACATTAGACGCAAACATCAAGTGTTTGTCCATCATCAAAAACGAGTTCGTTTGCCCTCAAGGCTAACAATCACCCCCTTTTTGATTATGTCAAACTTTGATGTAATTAGATAGGATATGGACAATATTAAGTACAAGGAAGCATGGCAAAAGGATATAAGAACAAGTAAGTGCAACGACTAATGCTTAGAATATAAACCAAGTAATTATGGAAGCCAAAAGCATTAGTAGGATTACTTCTTTTGCCATATGCATTAGGGACTCTTTGAGGAGCCCTATTTCCCAACCAACCTCCTTGCCTCCTTCCTTCCATAAAGTAGCATTCTTGTGTGTAATATACATACCTTAGTTTACACAAGAAGCTAACTTACCATTTTCATCAATGTTGATGTGAGTACTAAGGATCCTATTATAAAGAACATTGCTCACACAAACATTAGAACTCTCAATGGTTTGTTATCATCAAAAACATCATAGAGTAACTTTGCCCTTAGGGCTAACAATCTCCCCCTTTTTGATGATGACAAAACATTGATGCAAATGGGAATAATATACAAAAGATAAATCTTTAAAGTATATAAACATGAATGCATGAGATAAGGATATTAAGAATCTAGACAAGTAGATAACAAATATTCTACTCCCCCTATTTTAGAGAATCCCTTATCTCTCCCATTTTGCAAAGTTCTAAGCTTTCTCCTTTTTGTAAAATACTTCTCATGGCACATTTGCAACACTAAAAATTCTCCCTCTTTTTGTCAACATCAAAAAGGGATATCAGAGCGCCAATAAGAAAAGCATTTAGCGAAAAGTAAAGATTAATATTGGAGAAGCTTGAAGAAATATACGAATTCTCCCTTTAAAAAAAATGATACCAATTGAAAAAAAATTTAATACCAATTGAAAACAAAACTGATATCAATTGAAGAAAAAACTTTTAAAAACAAATGAGAATCCGTAATGGTTTAAAAAATCAATCTTAAAGATCATAAATCATTTTGAGAAAGGATTGATCAAGAATAAGCTTGGTTGATTTCTAAACAAAGAGGAGTGCATAATAACACATAAATCAAAAGATGGTCATATATGGCTCAAAAAGAATATCAACCTAAGCTAAAACAAAGGAGATGAGGAATAAACCTTAAAGAACAATCTCCCCGTTTATCAAACAAAACATGTTAGCTCTTTAAGATGAAAAACAAATTGAAAATATAGCTAACAAGAGTGGGATGTGATACTAATTGTTAAAACATAAAAAGTTAAGCATATGTATCACAACCAAAAAAATTTAGAGGAAGTGTAAGATACCAATTGTAGTACATTCCTCTAATAAGTTAATGGTTAGCTAAATGAGTATAACACTCTAGAAGCAAGACTAACCAAAAAGCTTAAATGAGATCACAAAAGAATAATACCAATATCAAAGTATATGATCTCATAGTTATTTAGGGAAAACACATGTAGAATATGAACATGTATAACATGTATAACTCCCAAAAATAACTAACACAAATTGGCTATAAGATAAGAAAGTTGAAAACCAAGCCAATAAGTGATGTGATGATGTAAAATATGAAAAATTGAGAATACATCACATATAAGGGGGGTATAAGATAAAAACATATGAAGACTCCCCTATATCTCTTAATGATGCAACTTCTTAACATGATACTCAAAAAGCGATAAAAATCAAGCGCATCATGTTAAGCATATGTAAATGAAGTTCAAGCACCAAAGAGATATAATATGTGCATTCTAGAATATCTAGATACCAATTGTGATAGTGTTTGTACTCTAAGCATAATAAGGTCTAGAGATAGCACAAAACACATTATCAAGATAAAAGAACCCATGCACATAAACAAGAGAGTTTAAATAGACAAGTTTATGCTTTTAAGCCATCATTCTTGTCAAGTTTGGAATACACTTTTAGCATGTTGACAAGCAAAACATGATGTACATAAACCATAATCCAATAAGCACAAACTCTCTAGTCAACTACTTAACTCATCAAGTAATAGCCCATAAGGATCAAAAACACATAATGACCCCTAATAAGGAATGAGTTAAGCCTTGTACCTCAATGCTCTTTGAGCTTGGACTTCTTACCATTTTGGTAGATCTTCTTTGTCAATCAAGTCCATTGAGGCATCTCGTGTGATCCTTTGCATTTGACTCTTTTCTTGGAGTCTTAGCTCATTTGTGCCTTCCTTGTAGTTCATATCTTCTTCTTGAAGTTTTAGAACTCTTTGTTACCTACAAGGAATTCTTGAGAACTAATTTGGTACCTTTTCAAAGGTCCATCAAGATTAGCTCAAAATCTCAAGTAACACAAATATGCATAAGGATCAAGGTTATCAAAAACCAATACAACTAGATGGATTCTTAAATGAATATGGCATAACAAAACAAGAATCAATCAAGTTGCATATGCTACATCTCATCATAGATACCTTAGCTAAACATAAGCATGAATAAACAAGAGCGTGCTAAAGGTTATCTATTTGAATATAAAAATCAAGAATTGGAGATGCAACAAGTATAAGAGCAAGCATATAAAAATATATATACCAAAAACACTTAAACACATTAACTAAAGTGTTAAGATAAAGTGATTTGATACCTTTGCTTTCTTACCAAGTGATGAAGACATTGGATTGACACTTTGGCTCTTGTCATCACTTGATGCTTTGCTCTTATTATCTAACCAACTTGGTTTTCCAATTGATTGTAATTTGAGCTTTGAGAAACCAAGTGTTGAGGAGTGCTTTTGAATTTCTTCTTTTGGCACATCTCCTTTTACTTCTCCCCAATGCCACTTCTTTTTTTTAATCAAGTCCATTGAAGCTTGATGGCATACATCTAACTTATAAGATCCTATAAGATCAAGGGAAGAGTAGCTTTTGGTACCCATTTTTGTTTGGGTCCATTGGGGTTAGTCAAAGTACGTTTGATTCTCCAAACGGTTTTTACCCCTTTTTCAATCTTCCTCTTTACATGGCATCTATCACAAGTGTGACCATGTTTTCCACAATATGTGCAATGAATGTGTGGCTTGGAAGATTGGTGAGCATGCAAAGGATAACTACTTGGCCTATGTGACATACTAGCATTTACAACAACATTCTTAGAAATATAAGAAGAGCTAGCACAATCAACATGATTTGCAATATAAACAAGGCCATTTTTATCATGTGAAGCACATTGCATGTCAAAGTGATTCTTATGCAACTTAGAGGAGCTAGCATGATCATTGTGATTAGCATTATAACCAAGACCATGTTTATCATGTGAAGCACGTTGCATACCAAGAATTTGATCAAGATTCTTCTTACCCTTTGAAAAGTTTTCAACAAGAAGGGTAAGGTTTTTAACTTTGTTTTCCAAAAGATCAAATTCAACAAGCTTGTTTTCTAAAGATGACACTTTAACACAAGCTTCTATGTGTTGTAATGAAGATGAATTGCAAGTAGTAATAAGATCATCATTTTCACTTTTCAAGCAATTAACATCATCACACAACTTTTTATTCTCAACAACCAACTTGGCTTTTTTCTTCAAGCAAGTATTCAATTTTACGCTTCATTTCATGGTTTTGCTTTGCACATTTTTTTCAATTGATCATACATATCAATTAAAAGCTCATTAGCATCATCCTCCTCATCATAAGAATTTGAAATAGAGGGAGAAGGATGTACCTCATTACCAAAAGCCATGAAGCACAAGTTGGCGTATTCATCATCACCGTTGTCACTTGAAGAGCTTGATCCTTCATGAGTATCTTCAAGCGTTTTCCACATGGAGTGGGCGGATTTGCTTCCAAGGACACGGTTGTACTCCTCCGGACTCAAGGCACAACTAAGAAAATTCATTGCCTTGTAATTTTGAGTCATCATCTTGAACTCAACTTCATTTAGCTCATTGTCCTTCTTTGGAGTTTGAACACCTTCCACCATCTTCTTGGGTACATAAGGACCTTCTTCAATTATATGCCATAAAGATAAATCAATGGAGCACACATATAACTTGAATCGATCCTTCCAAGCATCAAAATGATTTCCATCAAAAAGTGGTGGTCTATCGGTGGAAGACCCCTCTTGGTAGGCTAATGCGGAATAACCGGCCATACTCTTTTCTTCAAGCGGTTAAGCTAAATATGAAGACCGTGCTCTGATACCAATTGAAGAAAACCCAAGAGGGGGGGTGAATTGGGTTTATATAAATCTTGCAAACTATTTCCAATCTTTTCTAGGTAAGTACAAGTTTAACAAAAGCTAAAGCAAAACCCAATGCAAATCACAAGACAAGAGATTTAGAGTGGTTCGATTCACTAAGAATCTACCTCCATTACCTTGAGCCGCACCCAAGGATTTTGCCAACTTCACTAAGAAGAATGTGCCCACACAAAGTAGGACTTTACACTAGTGGCTAACTCACCAAGAGTTTTACAAACAGCCACTATAAACAATTGCCCACACTAAGTAGGACTTATACAATAATAACCCTATCACTAAGAAAGGGGATAAGATGAAAGGTTTAGAGTACAAAGTTGTTCACTCTTCTAAGTGAAAGATACATACATTTGAAGCTCATCAATTGTTGGCTCTTTGAACATAATAAGCTCACTCTTTGTCTTGCTTTGCAAATTCACCTTTGAATGCATTTAGATCATGACAATGAAGTGCATTTGCTTTCAAGGTGTTTAGACTTGATAATGAATCAATAAGAATATGTTTTGCAAGTCTCTCAAATTGTTAGAGTCATTCTAAAGCTTTGGAGTATATATACATTTCAAACTATGGCTGAAAAACGACTCTATAACGGTCAGAAAACGGCTAGTAAAAAGCGAGTTCGGTGGACCGAACAGGACACTCGGATCCACTAGCCAAGCTTCGGTTGACCGAGCATCACTGGTCGACCGAAGTACCCATTAGGTCGACCGACCTCATATTTCGAAACTCTCGGCTTCGGTCGGTTGATCCGACCTTAGTTCGGGTTGACCGACCTTCCCGAGCATTCGGAGAGTTGTCTTAACACACGTTTTGAAATCTTTTGAAGTCTAAAATGTTTTCTTAATATGTAACAAGTAAGAGCACTTTGGAAAACCATTTTACAAGACTTATACTTTGAAATCGAAGGCTTTTGAAATACGAACACTATTTGAAACTTAGCCTTTCAAAAACGTGTTTATGAAAACATGCAATGCAAGACTATAGTGTAGAGCTTATGTCCAAGAGAGCGTTGGTTAGAGCTTAAGGATAAATACCATTTTCAACAAAGCTAATCTAACCAACCTAAGTCTTCAATCTTCAAGCTTGACGAATGTGTCTTGAAAGAAATCTTTGAAGCTTGATCAAGGCTTGATTGAAGTACTTAGAGCTTCCATATTGAGTTCCAATATTCTATCACATAGATGAAAACATTAGACGCAAACATCAAGTGTTTGTCCATCATCAAAAACGAGTTCGTTTGCCCTCAAGGCTAACAATCACCCCCTTTTTGATTATGTCAAACTTTGATGTAATTAGATAGGATATGGACAATATTAAGTACAAGGAAGCATGGCAAAAGGATATAAGAACAAGTAAGTGCAACGACTAATGCTTAGAATATAAACCAAGTAATTATGGAAGCCAAAAGCATTAGTAGGATTACTTCTTTTGCCATATGCATTAGGGACTCTTTGAGGAGCCCTATTTCCCAACCAACCTCCTTGCCTCCTTCCTTCCATAAAGTAGCATTCTTGTGTGTAATATACATACCTTAGTTTACACAAGAAGCTAACTTACCATTTTCATCAATGTTGATGTGAGTACTAAGGATCCTATTATAAAGAACATTGCTCACACAAACATTAGAACTCTCAATGGTTTGTTATCATCAAAAATATCATAGAGTAACTTTGCCCTTAGGGCTAACAGGTACACCATGTAATCGTACAATATCCTCGATGTAAAGTTGATCCAATTTATCTAATGGGTAGGTCATGATACATTTCCTGGATGGATAGTATTTCGACTTCGATGAGCCTAGTCCAGAATACTTTTTCTCAATTTTTCATCATCAGGAATGCAAATTCGGTCTAGAAAACACATAATTTCATCACTTTCTCGCGAGTAGAATCCATGCATCCCTTTTTTTTAAATTCTTTTCTTTGAATTGCTGAAATCGTTTTTCGTTCATTTGAGCTTATCTTATACATTCATGAAGATCAGGTGTAACCGTGACATTTGCAATCATAAGCCTTCTTTCTTTTACTGTTACAGCTGCTCCAACCAACTCCTTTAATGGTTTTACCTACAAAGTTCTCAATTCAGCCATTCTCACATTTCGACTCAGTGCATCAGCCACCACATTTACCTTGTCTGGGTGATAATTTATAGGGCATTTATATTCTTCAAGAAATTCCATCCATCTTCTTTGTCGCAAATTAAAATCTTTCTGAGTAAACAAGTATTTCATACTCTTATGGTCGGTGTAAACTTTAAATTTAGAACCATACAGATAGTGCCTCCATTTCTTTAAAGCAAACACAATAGCAACCAATTCGAGATCATGGGTAGGGTAATTCTGCTCATGTGTCTTTAATTTCCTTGAAACATAAGCTACTACTCTCATGTCTTGCATCAAAACACCACCCAAACCTTATTTGGACGCGTCTGTGTTTATCTGATAGATTTCTTCGGGGTGTAGGAGTATCAGAATAGGCGTTGAAGTCAATCTTCTTTTAAGTTCCAGGAAGCTTTGCTCGCACTTATCATTCCACTAAAAATCCACTCTCTTTTGGTTCAATCAAGTCAAAGGTCCGGCAATCTTAGAAAAATCTTGTATGAACCGCCGATAATATCCTGCCAATCCAAGGAAACTCCTTATCTCGGTTGAATTCTGCAGTCTTTTCCAATGAGTTACCACATCTACTTTAGAAGGATCAACAGATAATCCACCTTTAGAAATTACATGTCCTAAAAATGATACCTTCTCCAACCAAAACTCACCATTACTGAACTTGGCATATAACTTATGTTCCCGTAGAGTTTGCAATACTTGCCTCAAGTAATTTTTATGAGCCTCAAAAGTCGATGAGTATACTAGGATATCGTAGATAAAAATGTCCACAAATTGATTTAAGTACAGTCTAAAGATGCGATGCATAAGGTTTATGAAAGTAGCATGTGCATTTGTTAACCCAAAAGGCATTACTAAAAATTTAAAGTGACCATACCTTGTGTTGAATGTCGTCTTGAGTACATAATCCGCTCGAATTTTCACCTGATAGTATATTTGCCTCAGATTCAATTTAGAATAGCATCCAGCTCCTCGTAGCTGATCAAATAATTTATCAATAAGTGGAAGAGGATAGTTATTCTTAATTGTCACATTATTCAGACTCGCGATAATCGATGCACATTAGCAAAGTTTTATCCTTTTTTTAACGAACAATACCGGAACTCCCCAAGGGGATGTGCTTGGTCGGATAAATCCTTTCTCAAGTAGTGTTTGCAAATGATTTTTTAATTCTTTAACCTCAGTTGGTGCCATTCAATATGGAGATTTAGATATTGGTTCTGTTCCTGGTATTAAATCAATCGAGAACTCCACTTCCCTATCTAGAGGTAAAGATGTTAACTCTTCCAGAAATACATCTGGAAATTCTTGCACTACAAGTACTTTTCCTAGCTCAGTTTATTCTTTGGGCCTATTTATCAAATGTGCCCATATTCCTTGAAAACCTTTTTTGTAACATCTTTGTTGCCTTTGTCCCTGTTATCATAAAGTTTACATCTCTTGCTTAACTTCCCTGGATCTCCAAGATTGGCTTACCATGTTTACAAAATCTCACTATTTTACTACGACAATCCACTTGAGCATATAATTCTTTGCTAACCAATCCATTACTAGTGTAACATCATATCCTTTAAAAGGTAAAGTGCTAAGGTCTCCCTCTAAGGTAGTTTTCCTAATAGTAATATCGCAACTAACGTATATCATTTTTGCAATATCACTATTACCCATAGGCGAACTAACCAACAATTTATAGGGAAGCTCAGCAGGTATGCAAGTTAAATATTGATTAAAATGAGGTGCAACAAATGAGTGTGAAGAAAAAGGATCTATCAATACTCGTGTTACTTGTGAAAATATAATTTAGGTACCTTCCACTACGTTTGCATCGTCTACCATATCTTCTCCATCCAAAGCGAACACCCGTTCCTAACTTGTGGCCTTCCTGTTTTCCAACAGATATTGTATTAGCATTTCCAAAGTTTGGATTATTACGATTCCTTGGGTTTCGGGTTGGATAGTGGTATTCCCGGAGATTCCACATATTAGACATAATTGACTATTCGACCTGTGTCCCTCTGTTCCACAATAGTTACAAAATTGACTATTCCACCGTTGTAACGAAGCATATCTACATCTCCTTTGACCTCCAACTACGTTGGCAGGCGGGCCATCAGTCTCCTATTTTGGATATTGGCTAGTTGTCGCTTGAAATTGCCGTTGTGTATATTTCACCTTATCACTTATCTCAGTTCGTGTAGCTAACTTAACAGCTGCGCCAAAACTCATTGGGGTAGTGGTGCCAAAGCTCTTTGTAGCTCAGGTCGCAGTCCTTTAGTGAATTGCCCTGTCTATGTCGTCTATGTTGATAAGGTGCAGACAATACTTTGATTACCGATTAAATTTAGCCGCATATTGGTTCACCGTCATCATTCCTTGACGAAGGTTTTAGAATTCATCTTCGCGTTGCTCTCTGATCCGTCTCGGTACGAACTCCTTGTGGACATTTAATAAAAATACCTAGAGAATTTTACCCATATAAAGTTCAATCTACTAATCGTGGTGGTAAAGTAGTTTGGGAAAAAAAAATTAAGATAAGTAGTAAAAATAAGGAAATAAAAGTAATAAATATAGACAAAATAAAAGAATTACTTAGACAATCTTATAATGTTAACCCATTAGCATTTTGGGATAAATATCAAGAAAAGGCAATATTAAAAATTAAAAAAAATACTATAATAAGAGTTAGACCTATGGAATATAGTCTAGAAGATAAAGAGGAGTTTCATAAACAAATAAATAAGTTATTAGAATTAAAACTTATTAGGCCATCAACTAGTCCTCATAGTAGTCCTGCTTTTTTAGTTATGAATGTAGCAGAAAGAAAGAGAGGAAAAGCTAGAATGGTAATAAATTATAAAATGTTAAATAAGAATATGGAATTTGATGGACATTTTTTACCTAAGAAAGAAGTATTACTAAATCTTGTTAAAAATAAGAAATTATATTCAAAATTTGATTGTAAATTAGGTTTTTGGCAAATAAAAATGCATGAAGATAGTATAAAATATACAGCTTTTAGTACACCTGTAGGGCATTATGAATGGTTGGTTATGCCATTTGGATTAAAAAATGCACCTCAAATATTTCAGAGAAAGATGGATAAGATATTTGGAAAATATGATTATTTGGTGGTATATGCAGATGACATATTAATTGCTTCCAATACTTTAGAAGAACATAGAGATCAACTTTTAGAATTTGCTAATATTTGTAAGGAAAATAAAATCGTTTTATCTGAAAAGAAGGCTATAATAGAGAGGGATAAAATAGAATTTCTTGGATTTATACTAAGTAGTCATGGAATAGAATTACAACCACATATAAGTAGAAAAATAAATGAGTTTCCTGGTAAATTAAGAAATACAAATGAAATACAAATTTTTTTAGGATGTCTTAATTATGCTGAAGTATTTATACAATATTTAGCTAAAAAGAAGATGAAAATACAAAAATTGTTAAGGAAAAATAATTTAGAAGGATGGCATAATGAGCATACTGATATAGTTAAAACCTTAAAAGAGGAATGTAAATCTTTGCCTAATTTAAGAATACTCGATGATAGCAATAATTTAGTCTTACAGACTGACGCTTCTGATAATCACCGGGCAGTCTTATTAAAGACTGACCTAAATGAAATATGCAGGTATAGTAGTGGAACATTTAAAGCTGCAGAAGTTAATTATGCAACTCATGAGAGAAAACTTTTAGCCATAATTAAAGGAATACATAAATTCTCTGTATTTCTAATTAAAAAGCCTTTTTCTATAGAAACCGATAATACCCAGATAAAAGCCCTCATTGGAAATAATTATCCATCCACTACCCAATACAAAAGAATACTAAGATGGCAATCATTTTTGTCACTATACAATTTCAAAGTTCATTGGATAAAAGGATACAATAATTATCTCAGTGATTTTCTTTAAAGAAATCTTGAATTTGCAAAATAGCAAATTAACGTCCTCTTGACAACGGTAAATGTCAAGGCTAGTCCGGATTACGGTTCCTGTAAATACAACATCAAATCCGTATGTGTTGCCTATTTACGAAAAATAGGAAGTAATAACTTTTTATGTTATGAAAAAGAATGAACGATAATTATAGTTCATTTACTAACAAAAAACAGTGATAATATGTAGCTGTTATTTTCTTTGCAGATAATGGAGAATATTCAGAAGAAAATGGAAAATCTAATAATACTTAATAAGGCTCTCAATGAGAAGATTGAGGATAATTTCAGAGGAACAGCTCAAATAGCATATGATATGAATGTCCTCTTACATCTACAGAATGAGATAAAGGCTGATAAAGAATTTTTTAAGTCAGCAGTAGAAGATATGAAAATAAGTTTGGAGGGATTTAAAAAGCCGAATACATATAAGGAAGTTGTTAGTCTCATTCCTATAATTCCAATTTTTTATTCAGATAAAAACCACCAAGAATAAGCTTCTAGAAAAAGATAATGATGAAGATACTTCAATAGAAAGGAAAAATAAGAATAGTTAGAGAAGGAGAAGCATCTTCGTTCATTCAGAATAGAACTAAATGTGAACAAGAGTTTCAAGGCATAGCAAATTGGGCATACACCATAATTGAAGAAGAAACCTATTACACAGCTCCGGGAAAAAATATTTATCCAATGATTATTTGTGTACAAGGATCTAATCCAGAAAACGTTAAGACATTAGCAGACTACGAATTTATACATATAATTTATTCGAGCAAAAGTTTGATAGAAATAGAAAATTTTTATATAATCTTCAAATCTACAATAAGTCAATTTGCACAAGGAAGAAATATTTTTATGAAGTTCTATTCAATCAGTCCCGAAGAAGATAATGAAGCTCAGCATCTCGTAACAGTTGGATATAATAATCAGGATCAAGAAATCGATCTAAATAAAGATTATATAAGAGTTACAATAATCTCAGAAGATTGGATTATCCGAAAACCATCAAATGGAATAAAAGTCATTAGCAGTTTTATAAGGAATTTCTACCAAAGATATTATAAAGTAATTGGTAAAAGTAATAATTGGATTCTAATTACCAATCAAGATAGCCATGGAAATAATCCCAGTAAAATTTTAAGAGATAAGATTCAAGAAACGTCAGAGAAGAAATGGCCCCATAGTACTGATAAAGTACGGAAATTAATAGAGATAGAAAAGCCAAGGACAACAATAAGTGGAGCAGTCAGATGAAGATAAGGCAGAACTACAATTATATGTTATAACTGTAGTTGTAAAATAGCAATAATGTAAATCAACTGTAGAAAGTACAATAATGCAATCGTCATTGCTTACGATGTAGCTTAATAAGGGTAGTAAGATATCTCTATATAAAGATATTTGAGAGAAGAGAGAAATCATCGAAAAACTTACATCAGAAAAATGTTAGACAAACTCTCTCCAAATCCTTGTAATAGTAATGAAATTGCGCAGCTTGGTGAAATTCTAAGGGAACTTGAGGAAGTTCCAGACACAACTGACCAGATGGAATTGGAACAAGCTACACATGTTGTTGTGAAGCCAGTTCCAGAAACACAAGAGTTTATTGATCACGATGAACATAAAACCTACAAATTCTGATAAATGTCTTGAGTCCATGAGATTCGAAATGGATTCCATGTACACTAACCAAGTATGAATCTTGGTAGATGCGCCTGAGGGGGTAACCCCAATAGGGTGCAAGTGGGTTTTCAAATTGAAAACTGATATGGAAGGGAATGTTCAAACGTACAAGGGGCAACTTGTCGCGAAAGGTTTTAAACAGATTCATGGTATTGACAATGATGAAACTTTTTCCCTTGTAGTTATGTTTAAATCCATTCGTATCATGCTTGCTATAGTTGCATACGATTATGAAAACTGGCTAAATGGATGTCAAAACAGCTTTTCCTTAGCGGAAACCTAGATGAGGATATGTATATGATACAGCCCGAAGGTTTTTTCGATCCAACTAATATCAATAAAGTATGTAAGCTATTGAAGTCAATTTATGGACTCAAGCAAACTTCTAGAAGCTGAAATTGACGTTTTGACGAAGCCGTACACTAGTTTGGTTTTATAAAGAACGTTGATGAACCTTATGTTTATAAGAAGTTAGTGGAAACTCGGTGGTATTTGTAATTTTGTATGTAGATGACATACTACTCATAGGGAATGACATTCCAACCTTAGAATCTGTAAAGGTCTGGTTGGGACAATGTTTCTCTATGAAGGACTTAGGTAAAGCAAGCTTTATCTTAGGAGTCAAGATCTATAGAGATAGATCATGTAGACTTCTTGGCCTAAGTCAGAGTACATATATAGACAAAGTGTTAAATCGGTTTTGCATACAAGAGTTCAAAAAGGGCCTTTGTCATATAACACTTGGTACGGTTCTTTTAAGACAACAGTGCGCTAAGACACTGGATGAGAAAGAACGCATCAGTGAGATTACTCGCCCAATTGTCCCATATGCTTTGAGTATAACGAGCAGATACTAGTTTACATACGGTGAACGTCATTGGATAGCCGTTAAGAATATCATTAAGTACTTGCGAAGGACAAATGACGCGTTCTTAATCTATGGTGGGGAAGACAAGCTCATTGTAAGTGGTTACATAGATGCTAGTTTCCAAACCGATAGAGACGGCTTTAGATCGCAATCGGGTTATGTGTTTTGCCTAAACGACGGCACTACGAGTTGGAGGAGTTCAAAGCAAGCGATTGTTGCAGATTCTACAACCGAAGCCAAGTATATAGCTGCATCAGATGCTGCTAAGGAAGTCGTTTGGATCCGAAAGTTCATTACTGAACTTGGTGTTGTGCCTAACATTTCGAATGCGATTGATCTCTACTTGCGACAACAATGGAGTCATATCTCAATCAAAAGAACAATGGTCTCACCAAAGGTCCAAACATATACTGCGGTGGTATCACCTTATCCGTGAGATCATTAATAGAAGAGATGTGAAGATTTGCAAAGTTCACACGAACGATAACATCGCCGACCCACTGACGAAGCCGCTGACGCAGCAGCAGTATGATTGCCATACTTGTAGCATGGGTATTAGATACCATGAGAACTGGTCTTAGAGATAGTTTTTATGTACATTATACACTAAAAGACAAGGTTGTTGTCCTTAGTGTAAGTGGGAGATTGTTGTATTTTATTTTATGTGATGAAATATTAAGGTATGAATTCCATTATTAGTGCTTTAATTACGGCTTTGCAAATGTAATAAAACATAATAACGTCCTTAGATAGTTATGTAATTGTTACATTGAACAATATTCTAAAATGTCATTAGTCAATCATTATTGTGGAATTTTGAGGACAACAATAATGTGTGGAGACTATTATGTGTTGTGATTAAATATGTGAAATTAAATGAAACACATGGGTATTTCATACTGGATTGACCCGCTCAAAAGAATACTTCATGGATTGTTATACGAATGTCATCAGGTTCTTATGATGATTCTGTTTGCACCTAAATCCTTCGACTTGAGATCACACAAGATTTCCTGCTTGGTTAATGATATGCTTTGATGGTGTCAAACGCCGTCTGTAACTAGATAGGCTATAAAGGCATTTGTTGGTTTATTGATGAACCAAGTCAGGATGAGGTGTGATCGATAGAGAATTTACCCCTCATATTTAACAGGAGTGATATCTTGGGCCCTTTGATAGAGAGAGACTAATTCCTGGCCATGACCAAATTAATTAATATGAGATATTAATGTTATTTGATTAGTCTACTAGGGAATCAAGAAACTGACAGATTGGACTATACAAGTTTGACATACTTCGTGAATTGTGTTCAATCCAGATATCGAGGACAAAGGGATAAGTTCAAAAGATCATATTTGTGGTTACTTCAATCATTAGGACTATTTTTGGATTGCAGTGTTGCAGAAGTCGTTAGTCGCTAGCCGAAAATAGAGAAGCAAAAATCTGAATTTTTTCTTCTTGATTTTGATACACTCTCAAGAACACTTAAGAGAAGAAAATAGGATTTTTGTTTTATCTTTATTGAATTTTGGTTTTTCTTTTAAATTCTATACTTTGTGAATTCCGGGAAAGGGGTTTCCAAACTTCGAAGTTCTTTAGACTAGCATCTGAGACGCGGAGTAACAAGCTCAGATGTTGGTGTGTGGATACCAGTAGAGACAGGAGTCAAGAGGTTGCTGGTGGTGGTTCTAAGTAGCGAAATCCGAACGACATCGATTAGATCGATAAAGGTATAAATCCTTTCACAAGGTTTGATTATTTCTCGTGAATCGATCATAGCAAGAAACGTAATCCCGCGCTATTTTATTCCGCTGTGTTTTGGGGATTACGAAATTTTCCTTTCAAATATGACACTATGACGATCCACCACATAACATGCAATTACACTAACACTTCATCCTTTTATGCAATGAAAACAAGTGAAATCAGTTCTTATACGCTTCTACAACATTAAACACTATTTATATGCAATTAAGGACATAAAATACAGAGGTGTAAACCCTTACCACTTACGAAAGAAAAATATATGAAAATATGCAAGAAATCTGAAATCAAGGTAGTCCTTACAAGGTAGTGAAGGGATTCATGGGCAGAAACTCGTTTTAAACACGCATGAGTCCTCCCATGAAGGATCCGCTCATACAAAAATGAATCGAAAGCATACGAAAAACTAACATTATTCGGTTAAAGAATCTGTCTTTAGGCTCTTAACAGCAATCACCTTGAGTCCTCCCTTGAGGAATTACACCCTAGCGGTATCCACGCGACGAAACGAACAATGATAGCTAGCTCTTCGTTTTTCTGAGTTTCGGGAATTAAGAGAGAAAGGGAGAGCGAAAACAAGAAATCAAATTTCCAGGTTTCTGGTATTTTTTCGGCTCAAACATTAGTCACTAGGGTTTCGGTTAAGAGAAGGTTATATAGGGTGTGAGAGGTTGTTTCAAACACAACTCCCACGTCCTTACCACCTCTCCTAGCAGTGGGAGTCTTTAACTCCCACGTCCCCTAGATTTCTGTTGGTAGTGGGAGTCTTTATTGGATAGTAACTCACACGTAATCCCAGTTATAACTAAAAACCAAAATGCCCCTCCTTAATCTCTAATTCAAATAATAACGTTTTATTATTCTTAGAGAAACAAATGCCAGATACAATGAACCTAGACACATTTTAGATTCATTGAATCTGGACATGAAGCTCGTTAACTCGTCTATGCGTGTGACCTTGTAGGTTCGTATCACAATGGCTATGAAAACCCACTTAGTAGCAGTATGTGTTCATAAATCATAAGCGGTCCCTAGCAGGACATTGTGGCTACCCAAAGTGAATGAATTTATGGTGGAATCTAATATCTATCCACTGTTTAATCCCTTTGTCTCATGATATCCTAATTAAGCATAAGGCGAGGAGGAATTCGGCTATTAAGCCTTACAAAACTAGAGTCCTATGTGATTTAGGACTTTAACAATCAAAAAAATAGTAAACTTGCTATGAAAGAAATAGCTACCTAACTAAATGGACCACATGTCCTTTATTATAGCACCACACAGCTAAACTAACTAAAAGAATTAAATTAACAAAATATAAAGATGAAATTACAATTAAAGTCTAAGGTAGACTTTAATTGACACGCTTACTAAAATTGTACTTTAGCCACTTTGTTGATTTGGTCCGTGAGTGACAATTTCCAAAGTAATGAGATGGACTTGAATAGAATCTTCTAAGTGTAGCTTGGCTTCTTCTTTAGCATGAACTTCTCTAATGAGTGTAGATAAAGCTTGTCTCACTATTACTCTTGTCATTGGACTTTGAATGTTGATTAAAGGGTGGGGTCTTTTGTGTAGGGCAGCCCCTTGGATGTGTCTTCGCATTCCCTCCCCCTTGAAAAAGATTTGTCCTCGAGTCTCCATCTTCATTAACACGATCTGTATGAAAATCTAAAGGGGGTATGTCAAAATCATTGAAAGTAGCACTTACACTATACTCACCTTTCAAATCTAGCTTGTAAGCATTGTCATTGATTTTGGAAATTACTCGAGAGGGTCCATCTCCTCTTGGGTTTAACTTAATCAATATTTCATTAAGAAATCTCTCTTTCCTTATATGTAACCAAACCCAATCTCCTACTTCAAAGGATATGTGCTTTCGTCCTTTGTTAGCATTCTTTGCAAATAAGCTTTCTTCTTTGCAATTTGAGCTTGAACATGTTGATGTAGTTTTTGTATAAAATCTACCATAGAATCACCTTCTACATTAAAATACACATCAACATGTGAAGAAGTTAGATCTAAAGGGTTTAAGGGGTTAAAACCATAAACAACTTTAAAAAGGAGAATTATTAGTAGTAGAATGTAATGTTCCATTATATGCAAATTCAGCAATAGGTAAATATTATTCCCACGTTTTAAAGTTATTTTGTGTAAGTGCTCGAAAAATAACCCCTAAAGTTGTATTTGTTACCTCAGTTTGTGGGTAACTTGATGTTGAAAACAACAATTTCGTTCCCAACATACTCCTTAATCTTCAAAAAGTAACTTAAGAGCTTGACATCTCTATCACTCACAATTGTCCTTGGTACTCCATGTAGCCAAATGATTTCTTTCATGAATAAGTCTGCTACATGACTTGCATCACTTGTTTTCTTGCAAGGAATAAAATGTGTCATTTTAGAAAATCTATCCACAACAACCATAATACTATCCATACCTCTTTATGATCTTGGTAAACCAAGTATGAAATCCATAGAAACATCAATCCAAGGTGAGGATGGAATAGGTAAAGGCATGTATAATCCGTGAGCTTTGCTTGTACTTTTAGCTTGTTTACACTTGAAACAAAGTTCAAATATCTTTCGAACATCTATTTTCATCTGGGCCAAAAGAAGTGTTCTTGCAATATATCTAGAGTTTTAACAACTCCAAAATGTGCTTCCCTAACAAGTAATTCACGTATTGAACAAGATGGAATACTCAATTTATTATCTTCGAACAAAAAGCCATTACATCGGTAAAAAGACTTTTGAACCGAGAGCTCACATGCTGCTAAATACAAGGCTGAAAAATCATTATAATGTTCATATAAAGCTTTAATATGTTCAAAACCAAGCAATTTAGCATTCATTACCGAAAGTAAAGTGTACCTCCGAGATATAGCATCAGCTACAATGTTATCCTTTCCCTTTTTGTACTTGATTATATAAGGAAAAGTATCAATAAAGGAAACCCATTTATCATGCCTTTTGTTCAACTTACCTTGCCCTTTTAGGTATTTAATGGATTCATGGTCTGTGTGTATAACAAACTCTTTCGGCATCAAGAAATGTTGCAATTTTTCCAAAGCTCTAACGATTGCATACAACTCCTTGTTATAAGTTGGATAGTTAAGTGTAGGTCCAGTTAATTTCATTCGTCACCTTTAGTCATTCTAATTCATATAAACCATACTTAGTCTTAAATGCAGTTTTCCATTCGTCACCTTCTTTCATTCTAATTTGATGGCATCCTTGAGTTAAATCAATTTTGGAAAATATCATGTCACCATTCAATTCCTCAAGCATATCATCTAATCATGGTATATGATGTCTATATTTAATAGTTATCTTATTTATAGCTCGAAAATCCATACATAATCAATAAGTTTCTTCCGATTATTGAAACTACTTTTCCCAGAATCCACAATGTATAGATTACTTAGGAAAACTGGAAATCAAAGAGATTAGGAAATCGTATTTTCTTCTCTTTTGACTGTTCTTGAGAGTGTGTTTAATTCAAGAAGAAAATTCCATATTTGGCTTGTTAATTTGTCGTCTTCTATGAAGGTGAAAACCTAGAGAGAAAATTGATTCAAGAGAGAGTTAAGAGTGAAAACCAATTTTTCATCTAATGTGGTGTAAGTGGAATTTCCCACTCACCCTACTCTCCCCTTATTTCTCTCCCACTACAAGTATTCACAACTTGCACACACACACACACACACATACTCCCTCACACATGTAGATGTGCCGGTTTTGACCTGGTCCAACTAGTCCGGTTGACCAGAGAAATGGTTCTTGTAAGCCCTAAGGGCGAACAAACTCGATTTTTGATAATAGACAAACATTTGATGTTATGTTTAATGTCTTACATCTTTGTGATAGAATAATGAAACTCATTATGGAAGCACTAAGTACTTCAATCAAGCTACAATCAAGATCTTCAAGGCACATATCAACAAGATTGAAGATTGAAGATTGAAGACTTAGGTTTGGTTAGGAAAGCTTCTAGTTTTATTTGTCGTTATCTTACAAGCTCTAACCAAAATGCTCTTATGAACTTAAGCATACAACACTAAAGTCTTGCACGTTTTATAAACTCGTTTTCAAAGGATAAAGTTTCAAAATTGATCTTATATTCAAAAAGTCCTTGATTTCAAAGTTAAGTCCTTTAGAAAAGTTTTCCAAGTATTCTTTTTATTACAATTTGGGAAAACTTTTTAGACTTCAAGAGATTTCAAAACAAAGGTCAAAACATCATCTCTCATACTCTGAAAAGTCGGTCAACCGAGATTTTCTCGGATCAACCGAAGGATTTATCGAGAGTTGTTCGTCAAAGTTCGGTCGACCTAAGCTTGGGTCGGTCGACCGAGATGATGGTTCGGTCGACCGAAGTTTTTGGTCGGTCAACCGAAGTTGCTCGGGTCGGTCATCCGAGACTTGTTTCGGTCATCCGAGCTCTGCAAAAAACTAGCCGTTATCCGACCGCTTTTAAAGTCGTTTTTTGGACGTTTTTGAAATCTATAAAGGCCCTAAAGCTGAATATTCTTCTAACAAGAACCTTGACAAATCTACATTGAATATTCTTAAAAGCTCTAGCTATCAAAAAGCATTTACTTTTTTTTGATGATTTGAAAAGTCCAAAATCAATCTTTATACAAGCAAGACAAAAAGTGTTGAATACAAAAGTTCAAGAGCATTAAAGTAAAGATCTTCAAAGGTATACTTACTCCACTTTTGAGGGAAGAACTTGTATCATTATATCTTCATCCTTCCCTTTCTTAGTGATAGGGTATTCTTGTGTCTAAACCTACTTAGTGTGGGCAAGTACTCTTTGTGAGTGTGTAAATTGTGGTTGTGTGTAAAACTCTTAGTGAGTTAGCCACTAGTGTAACAAGCCTTTTTCTTAGTGAAATTGTTGGAAATCCTTGGGAGATACTCAAGGTAGTGGACGTAGATTCTTTGTGAATCGAACCACTCTAAATCACTTGTCTTGCTCTCTTTGCTTCATTTCTACAAAGCTTCATATATTAGTTCCCTATTTCTATATCTCAAGAAAAAGAAGCAAATTTGTACAAAAACCCAATTCATCCCCCCTCTTGTGTTTTTCAGTTCTCGGCCGACCGAAGTGACAAACCAGTTCGGTCGACCGAGAGCTCCCGAGACAACTCTCGGTCGACCGGGTCCGGTTTTGCCCAATCCAATCGAACGCCCAATCCAATTGAGCACTTATATCAAATGTAAACTCTAACAATTACTTCCACCTAAAAACACTCTTAGCTAAATCTCACTTTCCCACATGGAGATCGTGGTGGTTGGCAAATGGGTAAGGCCTAAGACTGAGTGAAATTGGCTATGGAATGTACCCCCTAATGTCTAATAGTTCTATTAGGCTATATATCTCTGCCAATGTTCCTCTGGCTGGATCCAGTTACGTATCGACCAATACACCCCTTGACCTAATGCCTAGAAGGTTTCGAGAAACTTCTTTTTATGACTATTATATTTTCTTTGAACCTCAGTCGACTTTTTCATGTTTGTCTCATGAGTGGTCTTAGACATACGAGATTTTTTAGGTGTCAACATTTGACCCGATTTTTTGTTTCTGGATATTGTTTATAATTCATTATAGGTACAAAAAATTTGTTTGGACCGATCAGCTCAACTTTTGTTCTTCTTAAAAATACTTTAAAAAACCAGGTCGACTCCTTCATGTCTCTTATGCTTGAGTTTCCATTCCCTCCAAGATAGAAGTATAGTAATGCTTCAGGCATTTTATGTAGATGCTCCGGCTTTGTTCGTTCCGCTCGAGAAGGGCTATTCCGTATGCCCTTTTCTGTGATTACCTAAGTAATAAAAAAATGGGGCCTTCATAATTTGGGGACCATTGACCTTACCTAGGTCATTAGGCCCTCTTGAAAGGATGGTCTTCCAAACGAAATCTCCTTCTTAGAAGCTTATTTTCTTGACATGGCGGTTGTATGATCTGACCAAGTTTTTCTTATGGAGTCTCAAATGGTCAAACGCTAGACATTGATCTTCTTCTACTGAATCATGTTCCATGCACATGGCCTGGTAGTACTTGTCTGTTCGGAATTTGTTTTGGAAAGCAATCCTAGTTGACATGCTGGCCAACCCTAGCATGTAAAACAGTATCCCGCTCGTACGTCAAACGAATAGGTGTGAAACCAGTGGATGTTCTATTTGCATTCAAATGGCCCACAATGCTTCGTATAGAACCTCATGACATTTTCTGGGATGACCTTCCACTGCTTTCTTAATGATATCGATAAGCACATTATTCCTGGGCTCTTCCTGGCCATTTACTTGTGCAAAATACGGAGTATATTTTATGATCTTAATGTAGAATGGTTGGAAAAAGTCATTATTCGGGCCAATTCCCGGTGTATGATTTTGATGTGGAATGGTTGTCAAAAAGTCATTACCTTGTCCCTCTATTGACCATGAGTGTCTCAGGAATCCCAAATCTGTACATGAATTGATGTTTTATGAATTTTATCACTGCATCTTGGATAACCAAAACAAAAGGTTGTGCCTCGGTCCACTTGGTACAATAGTCTGCGACCACTAGTATTAAGTTTTTCCCTCTTGATGAAGTCGGCAAGAACTTTCTCATTACATTAAGTGTCCAACCTCGGAAAGGTCAAGGCTTAATGATCAGGTGTGTTTCTATTTAAGGCACTCTAAGCAAATTTCTGTGCTTTTGACAAGCTACGAATAATTTGACATACTTGTAGCAATCCGAGGTAATGGTGGGCCAATATACACCATGTTTGATGATGGTCCATCTCAACTTCTTCTCGACCTGGTGGGCTCCAAATAGTCCCTCGTGGATCTCGACCATGTCCTTTAGTGACTCATCCTCTCAAAGGCATCCTAAAATAATTCAACAAATGAGTTTTCGGTACAATTCTCCATTGGCCAAGACATAATTGATGGCCTTATTTAACCTCTCGTCGAGTGCGTGCATCCGGATTTATGATGTACGCTATAATCTTGGTTCGCTAGTCCAGGGAATCTATAGTAGCTGCTGGTTCTGCGATTGCCACTTTTTTTTGGCTTTTCCTAGGCCAAGGTCGATAACCAGAGCCATATTGGGCTAAGTCAATGGCTTGAGTTTTCATTCCTTAGAAAGTGCATAATGACCACTTGGATTTATGCACCGGTATTCTCCAGTAACTGCCAGGACACACTAAGCACTCATCGAGATCATAATTCTCAAACCAATTATGAGTGCTTAATATTCAACTTGCTTATTTGATGAATCAAATCCTAGTTTGGTCATGAACCTACCATTTTGCATGGTTGAGCTGACGATGGTGAATCCTAATCTAGCTCCTTGGCTGGTTTTGGATCTGATATGGGTCAAAATCAAAGGTTTATGTTTTACATAGTAGTAATCTTCCACCAAGAGATCAACAACCTCATCAAATGGGTATTCAGCCAAGAAGTCGGCTACGGTATGTCCTTTAACGGCCCGGAGAGGGACATACTTAAATGCGAATGTATTCAATCTTAGAGCATATTTCATCAGTATTCCTTTTTGTACCGTCTTATTTAATAATAAAAATGAATGATATCCACTATACAAAACACATATACCTCCCTTGGTATCAAATAATATTACGTATCAAATAATATTACAACATTTTACATGCATTAAAAGGGGAAATGCATAATCTCTTAACGGGTGTGTACTTGGTTTAAGGTCTGCTAAGCATTTAACTTAAGTAATAAATGGCTTTTTCTCCTACCTCATGGTTATCTTGTACAAGAAGGCCGTCAATCGATTCTTCTGCGACCGATATATAGAGTTTGAGGGGAAGTTAGATCCGAGGAGTTATGTGGTACTGGTGGTTGTGAGAGGTTATAGTTGATTTAGTGAAAAGTTGTTTATTGTTCGGGACCTGAAACAAACTGCTCATGTTTTTTTTATCTTTAATAAGGTAGTAAATTCCTTCATCCTTTCTTCATAATTGGTCACCAACCTTCGAAGGAAGTTTATTTCCCGAAGGCTTTGAAGCTCCTTCTTGTTTCGAGGCGGCCTACCTTCCAGGATTTCTTTGGCCTTGTTTTTGTCTACTTCAATCCCTTTGTGATGAAATTTGAATCCAAGGAAGATTCAAACTTTAACCCTAAATGCACATGTGCCAGCGTTCATCTTCAAGTTATGTCGCCTCTTATTCATTGCTCATTGAAAAGTGGCTCCTGCCTTTTTACACCAAAACGAATTACTACCCTTCACAAAGATCAATAGATCCTAGACAACAAAATCAATTCAAATGGCCCCATTTTCTTAATGAGTGGCATAATGTTACCTACCCATTCAGCTTACTTGGCCATTCGGATGAACCCACAGCTCAACAACCTTTCTATTTATGTTTTGATCTTTGGGATCAACTCTTGGTTAAAACGTCTAGTTGCCTATTTATAAGGTTTAAACCCATCTTTCAAAGGCAGTCGGTGTTCAAAAATCCTTCTATCGAGCCCGGGAATCTTATCATAGTTCTAAGTAAAATAATCTGGCATTCCTCGGTCAATGCTACCATTTGAGCATTTTCTTTTCGGTTAACAAGGCAGTGAGCTTGTTGTTACAAATTTCTTCTTGTTAGTAGTGCCCTATGACCATTAGCATATGTTGTACGTTTTATATCTTTTGAGCATGTAATTGAATAGCTAATTTTGCTTATGAACATCAAATGCGTGATTTGATAGTAAAACTCATTAGTTTATGTAATTAATATTCTAGTTGTCCCTAGTTTTATGTAAGCTTCTTTACAATGAAATAAAACTAGTATGATGTTTGATTGATGATTATGTTTTTACGAATCATGTGTAATGAATACAAATCATATCATAGATGCAATGTATTGAAATATATTGTATCGGACGTGATCCGTTAGAGAAGTAATACTTCATGGTCCTTAGTCATAAGTATTACTTCCTCAATACTATTTTAGAATCCTTAGACCTTATTGAAGGGATTCATGGGCGGAAACTCGTTCCAAACACCCATGAGTCCTCCCCTGAAGGATCCGCTCATACAAAACGAATCGAAAAACAGCAAGAAAAGACGTACAATTTCGGGTTCAAGAAGCTACTTCTTGAATGGAGGATGACGTTTCTTGGATGCTAATCTGCCACCAACAGAATTCCCTTTGCGGAATATCCCTCTACCGGTATCCACGCGACGAGACGGGCAGCGAGTGCTAGGTCTACGTCTTTCTGAGTTTCGGAATTGTGAGAGAAAAGGGAGACTGAAAACTGAAATCGAATTTCAGAGAGTTGGTGATTTTTGCGGCTGAAAAATTGATTGGCTAGGGTTTCGGCCAAGAGATCATTATATAAGGTATGAGAGTTTGTTCCCATAACTAACTCTCACATCCTCAACTCCTCTCGGCAGTGGGAGTCCTCAACTCCCACGTCCCTCTGAGACTCTGGCTGGTAGTAGGAGTCTTTATCGGATAATAACTCCCACGTAATTCCGGTTATACCCGAAAATGCCCCTTATCTCTAATTCGAATAATAACACTTTATTATTCTCGGAAAAAGTGAATGTCGGGATACAATGAACCTAGACACATTCTAGATTCATTGAATCTGACATGAAGCTCGTTAGCTCGTCTATGCGTGTGACCACTGTAGGTTCATATCACAATGGCAATGAAAACACACTTAGTAGTAGTGTGAGTTCATAAATCACAAGCGAGTCCCCTAGCAGGACATTGTGACTACCCAAAGTGAATGAATATACAACGGAACCTAATATCAATCTACTATTTAATCCCTTTGTCTAGCGATATCCTAATTAAGCATAAGGCATGGTAGTCGTCACCCTTATTTAAGCTTAATTATATTTATGCTCGATCTCTAGGTAGACTGTTCCAACAAATAGTATCTGATAACCACTTTATCAAATACATTTGAGCACGACCATGCATTTAGACAGTCTTTCCCTATCGAGGGGCCCATGGATATCTCTCTCTAATAATAGAGAGGGACAAATTTCTTACAATGCCTCTCACAATCAAGCCATGATAGGGACGCTACATCCGATCACCGATCGTATTGATTACTCGATTAAAAGCAACGCATGCAGTCGAGTCAAAACGTGGCTCCATTCATGCTAGAATCAAATGGAGACATAAGGTCTAAGGATTCTAAAATAGTATTGAGGAAGTAATACTTATGACTAAGGACCATGAAGTATTACTTCTCTAACGGATCACGTCCAATACAATGTATCCCTATATATTGCACCTACGATATGATTTGTATCCATTACACATGATTAGTAAAACAAGATCATCAATCAACAATCATACTAGTTTTATTTCATAGTAATTAAGCATTACATAAAACTAGGGTTTTCTTGAATAGTAATTACATAAGCTAATGAGTTTTACTATCAAATCACACATTTGATAATCAAAAGCAAAATTAAGTATTCAATTACATGCTCAAAAGATAATAAAACGCACAACATGTGCCAATGGTCCTATGGCACTACTAACACTTATGTCTCCATTGATTCTAGCATGAATGGAGCCATGTTTGGACTCAGTCGGACGTTACTTTTAATCGAGTAATCAATACGACTGATAATCGGATGTAGCGTCCTATCATGGCTTGAATGTGAGAGGCATTATAAGGAATTTGTCCCTCTCTATTATCAGAGAGAGATATCCATAGGCCCCTCAATAGGGAAGACTGCCTAAATGCATGGTCGTGCTCAAATGTATTTGATAAAGTTGTTATTAAATATTATTTGTTGGAACAGTCTACCCGGAGATCAAGCATAAATACAATTAAACTTAATAAGGGTGACGGCTACCATGCCTTATGCTTAATTAGGATATAGCGAGACAAAGGGATTAAATAGTGGATTGATATTAGGTTCCATCGTAAATTCTTCACTTTGGGTAGTCACAATGTCCTGTTAGGGACCACTTGTGATTTATGAACACATACTACTACTAAGTATGTTTTCATTGCCATTGTGATATGAACCTACAGGGTCACACGCATAGACGAGCTAACGAGCTTCATGTCCAGATTCAATGAATCTAGAATGTGTCTAGGTTCATTGTATCTGACATTTATTTTTCTGAGAATAATAAAGCGTTATTATTCGAATTAGAATAAGGGGCATTTTCGATATAGCTGGGATTACGTGGGAGTTATTATCCGATAAAGACTCCCACCACCAACAGAAGTCTCGAGGACGTGGGAGTTATAGACTCCCACTGCCAAAAGATGTGGATAGGACGTGGGAGTTCTCCATGGAACAAACTCCCACTCCCTATATAAACCTCTCTTGGCCGAAACCCTTGAGACTAATGCTTGAGCCGTAATAATACCATAACCTACAAATCTGATTTCTTGATTTCGGCCTCCTTTTCTCTTTAGACAATTCGTAACCCAGAAAAACCGAAGAGCTAGCACTCACTGCTTGTTTCGTCGCATGGATACCGATAGAGAGTAATTCCGTAAGGGAGGACTCAAGGTGGTTGCTGCTGAGAGACAAAAGATAC
Organism: Vinca minor; assembly: GCA_026122235.1. Classification (NCBI taxonomy): domain Eukaryota; kingdom Viridiplantae; phylum Streptophyta; class Magnoliopsida; order Gentianales; family Apocynaceae; genus Vinca; species Vinca minor. The sequence goes on along the minus strand of JAOCZM010000210.1, from coordinate 1,445,346 downwards.
CATCTTTAGCAAAAAACGTAAGTCATTACGGGTTTTTCGATTCGTTTTTGTATGAGCGGATCCTTCAGGGGAGGACTCATGGGTGTTTAGAACGAGTTTCTGCCCATGAATCCCTTCACTTCTCGACCTCCCAAATTAATATAAATGAGAAGGTTTTGGGGAACAAACCAAATGACATATCTTAGAATTTCCTCATCTGTCACGTCATTGTAGCCAATCTCCAATTGTGTTTTGGTCTTCTCCTTCCTAGATCTTCTATTCTGCAACCAGAATGGCTACACATTGAAAAACATCGAAGGACATAATCTCAACAAGATTTCTTCTAACTTATTGATTAGAGAATCTCTCTCTTTTCTCTATAGTTGTAGCATCCCGAGTAGTTAGAAGTCTCTTTCTCTTTTGGGGCCTTACTTTATCCTGTCCTTTTTTCAATTCCAAAATTTCAAGAACGGACTCAGGGCCCGACTGCACATGACCGCTTATTGTCCTTCTTATTTTCAATACTATGTCTAGAGGACCGCCGTTACATTGACGCTTGTCGTTCCGCTAACCTAAGACTTTGTATATGTACTCATTTTTATTTCATTATGCTTTATGTGAGTTTTAGCATGGTGAATAGAATGGCCTACTATACCCTCTCTTGTTTTACATTTAATTGGGTTGTAATTTTATTATACGACATGCGAGTCATTTTTCCAATGATGTAAAATTGTAATTTCTTTCTTAGATTAGTTTTACTACTTTACATTGAAGGCTGGGTATGCCCATGTAATTATGTAACAAGACCGGAGGACGCTGGATCAAAGACTTTATCCATGAGATGGATATTGACTTAGATTGACCCTTGGCTCCCACAAGGCTCGTGGGAGTCATCATAGGATTAGGCCATGCTATCTCACGTTTACCTTATGCTTTATATATTGCATGAGATGCTTTTATTTATTCTCTTATGGGGTTTAACAGTTTATTCACATTAAATTGTTTTAATTAAGTCTTAAAATGCCTACCATATCGTAAGCACTCCTTGAGCTTGGATCATTATTTTGTCTGCTTGCCAAAGCAACAGATAAGTGGTTATCTAAGCAAAAAGAGATGGGAAAATAGTGATTTCCATATGCTTAGACATGGTTCGACTTAACTAGGCTACCAAAATAGTTTTGAGCCTAGGGCATAAAATGGGAAATAGCCGGGACATATAGATGTCATTCCCATAGGTTGATTTTACTTTAATTACGGGGATAAGCCAAAGCTAACTTATAACTATCGTAAAATATTATTTTCCACCATTTATCAAGTGTTGAAATTGTGGAAAGGTTTTTGCTCAAAAACTAATAACTTTGTAAATAATTTAATGTAGATAATGGCAACCATTACATCACACAATTCAGTGTGATCCGTCCTTGAGAATGAAAAACTAAGTGGGACCAATTTCCTTGATTGGGCCCGCAACTTAAGGATTGTCCTTAAGTAGGAAAGAAAGCTATACATTCTTGATACGGCTATTCCTGAACAGCCTGCAAACAACGCCCCCAGAGCTGAGAGAGATGCTTGGAAGAAGCACTCTGATGACTCTAACGATGTGACTTGTCTCATGTTAGTCACAATGAGCATTGATCTTCAAAAATAGTTTGAAGGGGTTGAGGCTTTCCAGATATTGGGCCAGCTCAAGGAAATGTTCCAAGAGCAAGCCCGTCATGAAAGATTCCTCACCACTAAGGCGTTGAATAGTTGCAAGATGGTCTCTAGCACCTCTGTAAGTGCACATGTTCTTAAGATGAAGGGCTATCTTGACCAACTTGAGAAACTTGGGGCTCCCGTAGGTCCTGACATGGCCACATACATGATCTTGGGCTCACTCCCACCGGAGTATGACCAGTTTGTCATGAACTTCAACATGCATGGCATGGAGAAGTCCATACATGAGATACACGGGATGCTCAAGCAGGCTGAACTGAACATTAAGAAGACCCATGAAGTCTTAATGGTTCAAAAAGGGAATTTCAAGAATAAAGGAAAAGGAAAGCCCATGGCCAAGAAGGGCAAAGGCAATAACAAGCCCAAACCTAAGGCCAAGGCACCAAAGGAAGGAGTTTGCTTCCATTGCAATGAACCAGGTCATTGGAAAGCAGGCTGCAAGCTCTATTTGGAAGAGAAGAAAAAAGGGGAAAGCCGGTTTGATTTGTCTCTCCGGGTATTTATGTTATTGAAATTAACATGTCTTCTCCTACTTCATGGGTATTAGATACCGGTTGTGGATCTCACGTTTGTGCAAATGTGCGGGGGTTCAAAAGGGAGTAGATCAGCGGCAAAAGGAGAAGTGGACCTGAGAGTAGCGAAAGGAGCAAGAGTTGTTCTTTGTAGCTACTGGGATATTTAATTTAGTTTTGCCAAGTGGCCTTATTATAGAACTGAATAATTGTCTTTATGTTCCAACTTTGAGTAGGAATATTATTTCAGTTTCTTGTTTGGATATTGAAGGTTTTGAATTAAATATTCTGAATAAAATTTGCATCATTCATAAAGATCATATCTTCTATGGAGATGCCTCTTTGATGAATGGGCTTTTTGTTCGTAACCTCGATGAATCCATTAAAAGGCTCATCTATAACATTAATACTAAGAGGTTTAAATCCAATGACTTAAACCAAACCTACTTTTGGCACTGTCGTTTGGGCTACATAAATGAGAAATGCATATCAAAACTCCATCAAGGTGGAATTTTGACATCATTTGACTTAGAGTCTTATGAGACATGTGATTCTTGCTTGTTAGGCAAAATGACTAAAGCTCCCTTTACTGGACAAAGTGAGAAAGCTTCTAATTTGCTGGGCCTCATACATACAGATGTAGGTGGACCAATAAACACAAGTGCTAGATGAGGGTTTCAGTACTTCATCACATTCACAGATGATTTCAGTAGATATGGTTACGTCTATCTAATGAAACATAAATCATAATCTTTTGGAAGATTCAAAGAATTTCAACATGAAGTCCAAATCAACTTGGTAAAGGTATTAAGATACTTCGATCAAACCGAGGTGGCGAATACCTTAACCAAAAGTTTGACAAACATCTTAGGGGTTGTGGAATTGTTTCACAATTAACTCCTCCTGGCACACCACAATGGAATGGTGTATCAGACGAAGGAATCACACCTTACTAGATATGGTTCGATCTATGATGAGTCAAACAAGTCTTCCAATTTCCTTTTGGGGCTACGCCCTAGAAACTGCTGCATTTATATTGAATAGAGTTCCTTCTAAAGCAGTTCAGAAAAATCCATATGAGATATGGACTGGGAAACGACCTAGTTTGTCATTTCTCAAAAATTTGGGGATGCAAGGCGTATGTAAAACGCTTGTTATTTGATAAACTCGCCCTAAATCTGACAAGTGTTTGTTTGTGGGATATCCTAAGGAAACTAAAGGATATTACTTCTATCTTCCATTAGAGAACAAAGTGTTTGTTGCTCGAAATGGTTTATTCCTTGAGAGGGAATTTATTTCCAAAGAATATAGTGGGAGTAAGATCCATCTTGAGGAAATTCAAGATCCCCAAACAACATCTGAACCAACTTTGGAACTTCAAACAAGCTCACGTGCTGATACTGAGATTCAATCTTTGACACAAGGCCCAAGGAGGTTAAGTCGGGTATATCAACAGGCTGAGAGATATGGATTTCTCATGATTGATGATTATCATATTGAACTGATTGATCAAGATGAACCCACTACCTACAAAGAGGCAATTCATAGTTCTGAGTCAGATAAGTGGCTAGAAGCTATGAAGTCCGAGATGCAATCCATGTAAGATAACCAAGTGTGGACTTTGGTTGACCCCGAAGGGTGTAAAGTCATTGATAACAAATGGTGTTTCAAAAAGAAAACCGACATGGATGGTAATGTACACACTTTTAAATCTCGACTAGTAGTTAAAAGTTATAGACAAGTTCATGGTATTGACTATGACGAAACCTTTTCTCCTGTCGTTATGATAAAGTCTATTAGGATTTTACTTGCCATAGCCGCATATTATGACTATGAGATATGGAAAATGGACGTTAAGACTGCGTTTCTTAGTGGAAACCTTCTTGAGGATGTGTATATGACACAACCTGAAGGGTTTGGATCAGGAAATTTGTTGATGAATTAGGTGTCGTCCCTAGATTGTGAACCCAGTGGACCTCTATTGTGATAGTACTGGCGCCATTTCACAAGCTAAGGAACCTAGATCTCACCAACGATCCAAACACATTCTCAGGAGTTTCCATCTGATTAGAGAGAGATCATTGATAGAGGAGACGTTAAAATTTGCAAAGTTCATACAGACGACAACATTGCCGATCCATGACCAAGCCACTCCCGCAGTCTAAACATGAGAGTCATACTAGGTCAATGGGATTGAGGATCATGTATGATTGGACCTAGGGCAAGTGGGAGATTTTTAGTAGTGCCCCAGGACCATTAGCATATGTTGTACGTTTTATATCTTTTGAGCATGTAATTGAATAGCTAATTTTGCTTATGAACATCAAATGCGTGATTTGATAGTAAAACTCATTAGTTTATGTAATTACTATTCTAGTTGTCCCTAGTTTTATGTAAGCTTCTTTACAATGAAATAAAACTAGTATGATGTTTGATTGATGATTATATTTTACTAATCATGTGTAATGAATACAAATCATATCATAGATGTAATGTATTGAGATATTTGGTATCGGACGTGATCTGTTAGAGAAGTAATACTTCATGGTCCTTAGTCATAAGTATTACTTCCTCAATACTATTTTAGAATCCTTAGACCTTTTGTCTCCATTGATTCTAGCATGAATGGAGCCACGTTTTGACTCATTCGGACGTTACTTTAATCGAGTAATCAATACGACCGATGATCGGATGTAGCGTCCTATCATGGCTCGAATGTGAGAGACATTGTAAGGAATTTGTCCCTCTCTATTATCAGAGAGAGATATCCATGGGCCCCTCGATAAGGAAGACTGTCTAAATGCACGGCCGTGCTCAAATGTATTTGATAAAGTGGTTATTAAATCCTATTTGTTGGAACAGTCTACCCGGAGATAGAGCATAAATACAATTAAGCTTAATAAGGGTGACGACTACCATGCCTTATGCTTAATTATGATATCGCGAGACAAAGGGATTAAATAGTGGATTGATATTAGGTTCCACCGTAAATTCATTCACTTTGTGTAGTCACAATGTCTTGCTATGGACCACTTGTGATTTATGAACACATACTACTAAGTATGTTTTCATTGCCATTGTGATATGAACCTACAAGGTCAAACGCATAGATGAGCTAACGAGCTTCATGTCCAGATTCAATGAATCTAGAATGTGTCTAGGTTCATTGTATCTGAAATTTATTTTTCTGATAATAATAAAGCGTTATTATTCGAATTAGAGATAAGGGGCATTTTCGGTATAGCTGGGATTACGTGGGAGTTATTATCCGATAAAGACTCCCACTGATGAAGAACCGCAAGGTTCGACTTAAGTTTGAACCCGATCTTTCTTCAATTCTCGAACTAGTTTCTATGGGAATTTAATCAACGCAACACTAAGGGAGGTTAATTAACAATGGAGGCTGAAACACCACAACAAGAGAAACTAACTTGTTGATACAGTAACTCAAAAATGAATGAAGTTCTACTTAGAAGTTCATACACGAGAAGCTAAGGAATAACCTTACCAAAATATCAATATATCTAACGTAAATATCAAAGTGGCTGAAATCTCCCTTAAGTAGGTTGAGATTTTGGTTACAACCATAAGAGTCCTTAAAGGATGAGGACTCTTGAAAACAAATAAGAGTCCTTGAAGAATTAGGACTCTTGAATAACAACTTGCGATCAAGTAACTACCTAACAATAAAGTGGCGGCTAGGATCTAACTAACTACCAAATCTATGAAGAGTCCTAGTTGCATTAGGACTCTTTATTAACAAACTAACTAACACATGGACAACATGTCTTTATTATAGAAACTACTTGCTATACACGAAATTAAGTAATTAAATATGCTGAAAATAAATAAAGTCTAGTATAGACTTTAATTGTACACAAAAAGTCTAAAATGCCCTTTTAAATTCATCCCAATTCTGGACAGCTTGTTGGGCCAACTTGCAAGACGATTTCGGATGTCAACAAGGCAGAATCGGATCTCGGGTTCTCATGAAAGTTGTAGATCTGCCTCTTATCTTTACTATGCAACTGGAATCAGATCAATTGGATAACTGGATAGAAAGTTATGACCATTCTACCAAACTGTTGTAAAGTTGTCAAATCCCTCATCATCTTGTATGTTTACTAAAATACCCTTCTTAGCCTCTTTGCTTGATAGGGCCTAATTGTACACTTGTGAACTTGAGAGGCTGCCTCTTATAACATTCCTAGATGTAACTTAGCATCCTCTTTATACTTTAGAACTCGGGTCAATGATGTTGATTGTTGCTTTACGTCCCTTGTTCTAGTCCTCGTTATTAGTGTATGTATGCGCTCCTTTGGCTTGGGCAGCCTCGTAGTTGGTACCGTATCATCACTTCCCCCTTGAAAAGCCTGATTCGTCCTCGAATCATCATCACGATCAGTCACATAATCTGAAAAAATTGTAAAAAGGAGCAAGTTAGAATGATAGAAAGTAGAACGTTCACCGTACGTACCTTTTAAGGAGATTCTCTTGCGGCTGTCCCAAAAGAATTGTATCTCTCTTTTCTCTATTGTGGCAGCAAGCTTGCTATGATCACAAACAAAATGCTTACACAAACTTGTTAACTCAAATGATGAATGAATGCGATTTGAACTAGTTGTGTTCGGCCATTCCTCAATTGTCCTAACTTCTGCCGGTTCAACTTTAATTCCTTGAAAACTCATGATGCAACTTAGAAGGTTAATAGAATGAGTGTAATAAACATACTTTTCCATCTTAGCATCCAAGGTTTGCATATTTATAATAGTAAAAACAGCCCTAAGATGTTTACTAAAACGCTCTCGGTTTTCACTATAAATAAACATATTATCAAAGCAATAAATCGGATGTCTATACTTAAAAGTTATGTGATTAACATGTAAACTGTCCGTATATGTTCTAAAAGTCCTTTCATGCTTAGGTTCAATATTTACCGGATTAACATAAAGACTTAAGGACTTACTTACCTCCTTCTTTGCACAAATTAACTCACCATGGCTTTGAATTTGCTGATTTGTACTCGAAGATGGTTTATACCTTTCACGATTTTGAAGGCTAATAAGCAACCTTCTCGGCAACTCCGTAGGAAAGACTTTATGAAATTTCTGAAAAATAGCAAGACTAGATGTAGAAAAAGATGTTAGAGTAAAAGAAAAAGCGGTAGTAAAAAGGTTCCTTGCGGTTCCTTTTAATTGTTTTGCTTGAATCGCCCTATCTACCTTTCCGGGATTAATGTATAAACATTCTTTTCTCACACTTAGAGCAATTGCCTTTTTTCTCACTTTTGGCTCGACTTTTTCTTGGATTCTTACCTCATATTTTACCTCATGGATCGGATCACTCGTTTCTTTTCTCTCTTGCTCTTTTCTCTCGCTTTCCCTCTTCTCTCTATTTATGTTCATTTGTTTATGTACCTCACATGCTGCATTTAAAGATAAAGGAATTAGTAGAAACTTTAAATCATCCTTTTGAAGCTTATATGTATTTTTTAGTCCCATGTGTTTGGCACTTCGATCATATATCCATGGCCTTCCCAAAATCATGTGACTTGCGGTCATCGGGACCACATCACACAAAACCGAATCCTTATATCTCCCGATTTCGAACTCTATCTCAACTTGCTTATCCACTTTGATTTCACCACTATTATTCAACCACGATAATTTATAAGGCATAGGATGTGCCTTACAGGATAAATCAAGTGCGGAAACCATATCATAAGAACAAACGTTAGTACAACTTCTGTTATCAATAATAACTAAAATTGCCTTGCCTTTAACGTCGAACTTTATATGAAAAAGATTATTTCGATGTTGATGTAGGTCATCCAAAGGTTGATAATGAAGTTGCTTCATCGTAACCAAAAGTTGATTCTCCAAGACTTCACCTTTCTTCGATGGAGATCCCTGAAAAGACATTATAATCTCAAGAAAAACACTCAAAAATGTTAGATAGCAAAGAAAGATTCACTCTTTATTCCAACACCGCTCGTATAGAACTTCAAACTCTAGATTTAAAGAATGGGTTCCTAACTTGTTGCGTTGACACAAGGCTGAAAATTAAGGAAAGAAATCCTATCTTTGACCTAAACGAAAAGCTTTAGAAAGAAAAAGATGAAGAAACGAAATCCTAATCGAGAATGGAAACCGGTTCTTGTCGTTCTTGATCTTCTTGATTTTTCTTGATGTTCTTGATTTAGATGAATAGTAATCTGTTCACAGTAACGTGAACAGTAAACTGTGAACAGTAACCGTGAATAGTAAACTGTGAATAGTAATTTCTGGTTTTCTTGATTGCTTGAATTTTTCCTTACCTTTGGCCGAGATGTATCAATGAATGAGGCGCGATCACTATCAATTCTTGATGTATGCGGATCTTTAGACACGTCTCAAATTAAAGGAGGAACGTTTGCCAATTCTTGAACGAGGCGCGATCGCTATCAATCCAAGAAGTTTGCTTATGGCTTTATAGTTCGCTATTCAATCTATACTAACTCAGCTGCCAATTTCTTTACACCGAGAGGCTTTTGAATTTTGTTGTCGGCTGCCCAATAATGATTTTATGCCGCGGCTTTTTTGTATTTTGTTTTGGTCAATTTCTGCAAACAAGAAAAAAATTTGTGCGTGGGGTACACCGGGAATTGGAGAAGAACCTTTTGCTATGATACCACCTGATGAAGAACCGCAAGGTTCGACTTAAGTTTGAGCCCGATCTTTCTTCAATTCTCGAACTAGTTTCTATGGGAATTTAATCAACGCAACACTAAGGGAGGTTAATTAACAATGGAGGCTGAAACACCACAACAAGAGAAACTAACTTGTGGATACAGTAACTCAAAAATGAATGAAGTTCTACTTAGAAGTTCATACACGAGAAGCTAAGGAATAACCTTACCAAAATATCAATATATATCTAACGTAAATATCAAAGTGGCCGAAATCTCCCTTAAGTAGGTTGAGATTTTGGTTACAACCATAAGAGTCCTTAAAGGATGAGGACTCTTGAAAACAAATAAGAGTCCTTGAAGAATTAGGACTCTTGAATAACAACTTGCGATCAAGTAACTACCTAACAATAAAGTGGCGGCTAGGATCTAACTAACTACCAAATCTATGAAGAGTCCTAGTTGCATTAGGACTCTTTATTAACAAACTAACTAACACATGGACAACATGTCCTTTATCATAGCAACTACTTGCTATACACGAAATTAAGTAATTAAATATGCTGAAAATAAATAAAGTCTAGTATAGACTTTAATTGTACACAAAAAGTCTAAAATGCCCTTTTAAATTCATCCCAATTCTGGACAGCTTGTTGGGCCAACTTGCACGACGATTTCGGAAGTCAAGAAGGAAGAATCTGATCTCGGGTTCTCATGAAAATTGTAGATCTGCCTCTTATCTTTACTATGCAACTGGAATAGAAAGTTATGACCATTCTACCAAACTGTTGTAAAGCTGTCCAATCCCTCATCATCTTGTATGATTACTAAAATACCCTTCTTAGCCTCTTTGCTTGATAGGGCCTAATTGTACACTTGTGAACTTGAGAGGCTGCCTCTTATAACATTCCTAGATGTAACTTAGCATCCTCTTTATACTTTAGAACTCGGGTCAATGATGTTGATTGTTGCTTTACGTCCCTTGTTCTAGTCCTCGTTATTAGTGTATGTATGCGCTCCTTTGGCTTGGGCAGCCTCGTGGTTGGGACTGTATCACCCACTACCAGCAGAAGTATAGAGGACGTGGGAGTTATAGACTCCTACTGCCAAAAGAGGTGGATAGGACGTGAGAGTTCTCCTTGGAACAAACTCCCACTCCCTATATAAACCTCTCTTGGCCGAAACCCTTGAGACTAATGCTTGAGCCGCAATAATACCATAACCTAGAAATCTGATTTCTTGATTTCGGCCTTCTTTTCTCTCTAGACAATTCGTAACCCAGAAAAACCGAAGAGCTAGCACTCGCTACTTGTTTCGTCGCGTGGATACCGGTATGGAGTAATTCCGCAAGGGAGGACTCAAGGTGGTTGTTGCTAAGAGCCAAAAGATACCATCTTTAGCCGAAAAACGTCAGTCCTTTTTGGGTTTTTCGATTCGTTTTTGTATGAGCGGATCCTTCAGTGGAGGACTCATGGGTGTTTAGAACAAGTTTCTACCCTTGAATCCCTTCACTTCTCGACCTCCCAAATTAATATAAATGAGAGGGTTTTGGGGGAACAAACCAAATGACCTATCTTAGAATTTCCTCATCTGTCACGTCACTGTAGCCAATCTCCAAATGTGTTTGGTCTTCTCCTTCCTAGATATTCTATTCTGCAACCAGAATGGCTACACTTTGAAAAACGTCGAAGGACACAATCTCAACAACATTTCTTCTAACTTATTGATTAGAGAGTCTCTCTCTTTTCTCTATAGTTGTAGCAGCCCGAGTAGTTAGAAGTCTCTTTCACTTCTGGAGCCTTACTTTATCCTGTCATTTTTTCAATACTAAAATTTCAAGAACGGACTCAGGGCCCGACTGCACATGACCGCTTATTGTCTTTCTTACTTTCTTGACTCTCCATTATTGTCTTAATATATGAGAATGATTCTTCCCGGTTGTTTTCATGTTGAATCTCTCACTTTTCTCTATAGTTGTAGCAGCCCGAGTAGTTAGAAGTCTCTTTCTCTTCTGGGGCATTACTTTATCCTGTCCTTTTTTCAATTCTAAAATTTCAAGAACGGACTCAGGGACCGACTGTACATGACCGCTTATTGTCCTTCTTACTCTCTTGACTCTCCATTATTGTCTTAATATATGAGAATGATTCTTCCCGGTTGATTTCATGTTGATGTCGGAGGCTGGGTAGAAATCTTGATTAGCAAGAAATTTATCAGCATTGTTATCAGCATTATGAGGCTGGGTAAAAATCTTGATTAGCAAGAAATTTATCAGCATTGTCAAGAACCTGCCTAAAGGACATGCAATCGTTGAAATTATGCTTAAAATAATCATGCAACTTACAATATTTCTCCTCCTAACTCTTCGGTCGTGGGGGGATCATTTGGCCATGATGGAGTTTGATCTGCCCGTCTTTCCTTAACTTGTCGAATATATGTTCTACTTTGATACATTAAATACACAAGTTGCTTTAGTGCCTTGTTTAGTGACTAACATGCCTTTGATAGGTTTCAAATTTGGTCAAGGAAAAGATTTCTCTTTTAGGATCTCGACCGTCATAGGGTGGTGACGGTTATTCTTGGTGTTGGCCTAAAATGTCTCTCGTGCAACATTTTATCCATTTTCTCATAGGAAAGTAAACATTTGCAACTTATGTTTCTCATTATCTCCCAGCCTACTGCATTCTTCAGTGAATGTGGTTTTATGTTCCAACGTCGACTTTTTTTCCTGTCAAAGTGGAAAAGATAGGTATCTTAAAAACTTTCAGAAAGCTGACTAGAATATCAACTTTCCCAAAACTAGGCAGCTATTTTGTGTTTATGCCAAATTGTTTCTTCATAACACCATCTTCTTATGCTTTTGGATTCGAGTTGTCTACAGGAAAGAGACAAGTGTCTTTGACGGGCTGGTTCCCGTCATGTCTAAGGGGACGTATAGTTTTGATTGCTTACTCTTCTGTTGGTGGCGTCCCTCCCCTTACCTGATGAACTATTTGTTGGGATCAATCGGTTGTTCAGATGGGAATAATGAATATTCTCCAAACTGAAAAAGCAGGTTCCTATTGTAAGACTCCTCACTGTTCATGGTTGGACTTTATACTCCAACCGGAGAAGTCTGTAGCAATGAACAAGCCATATGCCCGGTCATTACCGGGATTTTCCCATAGGGTGAAAATCCAGGTACCGGGTGTAGGGTATGTGTCCGGCTACGTCTGGAACTTGTCCCTAGTTTGGAGGGCTAGCTGCCAAGGATAGGCTGTTTGTCGTGCCATTAGTGGTATTTTTCCCCAAACTAGAGAAAGTGGAAGATGCTGGTTTTGTGCTTGATTGGGCATATATGTAGACTGGACTTCTTGCAAAATGTTGGAGTTACTTTGAACAACGCTTGACACTTCATTTCATCTTCTAGATTCATGACATATACTCAGTAGGACGTAGGTAACTAACGTCCTTCCTAATAGCTGTCAAAGATGTTGGTAATGAGGTTGAGCGAAAATTGTATGATTGTTTGCCCGAAGTTTGTGGGTTTGGCTTCATATTCTAAATAGGTTTGCAGGATCTGATTTGCATTCATGGAATACTCACAAAGTAGTGTCCCGCAGGGCGTGCTAGAAAGTGTTACTACAAAAAGCATGGTTGAACGTCGTGTTAAATACCTAAGTCGACTGGCTCTATTTTCACACTTGGAATTCTTTCACTTAAAAGAGTGTACACTTTAAAATTAGTGGCGGGGGATGTATGCGTTTTTTGGAAAATAATTCCTCATGCAATAAGAATGTTTGTAGCCAAACGGACTATCTAAAAGCTAAGTCTAAAGATTGTCTACATGAATTTAAGTGCGGAAAATTGTAAAGAAAGCTTAAATACACAATCAATGAAGATAAAAAAATTGAGTGTTGATTGTGATGTCCTCCAGCATCATCTTGATCTTCTATTTATAGTCCTTCTTGAAAATGGTTCAAGCCTTGAATTCGGCTCATCTCGGCAATAAACCCATGAAGAGGACAAGTTCCCATGTCATGATCGTTATGGAGAACATGGATGGACCTCCTGTAACTCGGTTGTTTGAGGGATGCACGTTTCCCACTATTTTAGTGGTTGTCCAATTATTACTTCTTCCTAAAAACACTCTTGGTCGAATCTTACTTTCTCTCGTGGTAGCTAGGGAATGGATAATGCATAAGACATGATAAATGGACTATGGAACTGACCCCCTAATGTACAGGAGTAATGTTTAGCTATCTTGGCCAACGTTCCTCCAGATGGATCAAGTTGCGTGTTGACCACATCGACCCTTGACCTTTTTCCTGGAAGGTTTCAGCTAGCTAGTCACAGATGGCTTCTTTTTATGACTTGTTATCTTTCCTTTGGCTCCTCAACCGACATTTTCTTGCTTGTCTCCTGAGCGGTCTCATACAACCCAGATTTTTTGGATGTTTACAATAGTACATTTGTAAGCGTAATTAGGTTCCAACATTATTAAAAAAAACGATCAATATTCTTAAAAACATATCATTAACTCTTTGATTTTCAATGTAAATAATTCACATTTAATCGTAAGAATCTAATTTAATAAATTAAGACGCATGTTATATTCAAGAGATAGTGTCTTAATGGTCGTGTCAACGCTTTCAACGCGCAAATTTCGCCGAATTATATTGAAATAAGTTATCAATTGCATAAAACAGGATCCGAATTAAAAAGTTGTAACTTTTCTAAACGTATTATGATCGATTTGTACTTTAGAACACGCAATTTCGGACTTTTGGTATCATTTTGTATTTATTAAAATGTTGATTTTTGAGTTCAGTTAGAAGTTTTACAACATTTGGGTCCAGATGGTTTCAATTCTTAGGGACTTAGGGTTTCAAAGTTCAGATTTTAGCGATCGAAAATCTCATTAGTCACTATGTCTGCAACCGACATGGAAGCCGTTGTGAATCAATCGCAAGTCGGTCTCACTTTGATCGGGACTCTGCCCCCAAAACTATGGAAATTCAACTTCCCGCCTAAATTGTGACCGACATTGTTTAGCAGTCGAATATTTGGTCACAATGCCATCGCATATAGCTACCAAATGAAATTATGATCGAATTTACTGTAGATCACAAAGGTTAGCGACTGAACAATTATTGGTCGTGGTCGGCATGTTTTCTTTTGGAGAATGAAAACAAAGACCATTTGAATTAAGAAACTTGTTAGACCCTATTCCATGAGCACTAATTCTATCGTTACCCCAAACTCAGTATGCCCCTCCCCCAAAAAAACCGAGAAAGGATCCGTTAATTTTCTCTGAATCTGTTTAGGGGGATTAAGAGACGTCAAAACATTAAGAGGAATGGAAGACAACACGTGTTTAATAAGACTAAGTCGGAGAACCGAACTCAACATCTTATTGTCCCCCCCCCCACCCCCTCTTGAATCCTTGACTCTGTATTTCCACCCTTGAGATTTTTAGGCTCACGCGAGATTGTTTCTTTCGCTTCTCACGTTACAAAGAACAACCTAAGAATAATATCACTAGCTTTAGTCATTTATCTCCTTACCGAGGGACTTATGTTTATGAAATTATTGTTCATAGATGACACACTTCCATTAGATTTCATAGTGAACATTTCATTGTCTCACCATAACATGTTTGCCTTAGACTCTTACACTTATTTAGTTCCTTCATTAGTAACTTCAAGCTTATCCAAATTTCCTTAGCAAAATAATAGGGTGATGCTTTGTTTTACTCTGTCACATTAAGAGAACAATGGAGAATATTGCAAGTTTTTTCATTCACTTGAATACTTTTCTAATGGTTTGTTTTCCTATTCCAATTTTCTTGTTTGGCTATCAACAAAATCATGGAATTGGAATTGAAATTCCAATTCTCTTGTTTGGCTCTCAACAAAATTTTGGAAGTGGAATTGGATACAGGCTCTGATAGCGAATGTATGTCCTGGATATGTCTCAAGGAGTTGTGAATTGGACTTATTAAATTTTTTTCACAATAATTATTGTTAAATAGATACTCAACATTGTTATCAAAGTACTATTCCAACATACTTTGATTTCACTAGACTATGAAAGACTTCGAGATATATTTTCAAGCTAACTTTATACGGTGAACTGGTCACAGAAGTCTGTTGATATCTTTTTCTTTTAGCAACTTTGTTGGAGTATGTGTACAATCTCTTATAGATTTGGATAGCGTACAGACTGTCTATACTGGTCTTTGGACTAGATATTTATTTGATAATAAGATTTTAAGGTAAAGAACAAATACGTAAACAATACAAGCAATATAAAGCAAGAACTTCAAATGAAAAAAACAAAAGCCACCCCTCATCTTTAATTCTTATGTCAAGTCAAACACGATTAATAAAAATGAGACAGAAGAAGTATATAATTTTGGAAGATTCGGATATGAACATGGTACATGATGAACCTTATTGTGTAGAACTGTCCACATTATCACGTGATTATCAGTATTCTCATCTTATTAATTGTTCTGAACCATAAGTTCCATTAGACCAAGTCCATGATAGAACTAATCAATAAGTTTGGAGAGCACATGCTTTCCTAGCTAATTAGTGGCTGGAGAATGTATGTGTTTTTTGGAAAATAATTCCTCATGCAATAAGAATGTTCATAGCCAAACGGAGTAATTTTAAAGCTAAGTCTAAATATTGTCTACATGAATTTAAGTGCGAAAAGTTGCAAAGAAAGCTTATAAAGACACTATAAATGAAGATAAAAAAATTGAGTGTTGTCGTTCTTGAAAATGGTTCAAGCCTTGAATTCGGTTCATCTAGGCAATAAACTCTTGAATAGGACAAGTTCCCGTGTCATGGTCATTATGGAGAACATGGATGGACCTCCTGTAACTCGGTTGTTTGAGGTTAGCGACTGAACAAATTCAGTCGCAATTATTGGTCGTGGTCGGCATGTTTTCTTTTGGTGAATGAAAACAAAGACCATTTGAATTAAGAAACTTGTTATACCCTATTCCATGAGCACTAATTCTATCGTTTCCCCAAACTCAGTATGCCCCTCCCCCAAAAAAACCGAGAAAGGATCCGTTAATTTGCTCTGAATCTGTTTAGGGGGATTAAGAGACGTCAAAACATTAAGAGGAATGGAAGACAACACGTGTTTAATAAGACTAAGTCGGAGAACCGAACTCAACATCTTATTGTCCCCCCCCCCACCCCCTCTTGAATCCTTGACTCTGTATTTCCACCCTTGAGATTTTTAGGCTCACGCGAGATTGTTTCTTTCGCTTCTCACGTTACAAAGAACAACCTAAGAATAATATCACTAGCTTTAGTCATTTATCTCCTTACCGAGGGACTTATGTTTATGAAATTATTGTTCATAGATGACACACTTCCATTAGATTTCATAGTGAACATTTCATTGTCTCACCATAACATGTTTGCCTTAGACTCTTACACTTATTTAGTTCCTTCATTAGTAACTTCAAGCTTATCCAAATTTCCTTAGCAAAATAATAGGGTGATGCTTTGTTTTACTCTGTCACATTAAGAGAACAATGGAGAATATTGCAAGTTTTTTCATTCACTTGAATACTTTTCTAATGGTTTGTTTTCCTATTCCAATTTTCTTGTTTGGCTATCAACAAAATCATGGAATTGGAATTGAAATTCCAATTCTCTTGTTTGGCTCTCAACAAAATTTTGGAATTGGAATTCCAATCCCTTCAATTCCACAAAATCAATTCCATTTTATAATCAAAGAATTTGAATTCCAATTCCACAAGATTTATTGTAGGTTATAAATATATCATACATACAAGTTATGTTCTCTCTAATAAATTAATATATATAAAATGTCCAAAGTACCCTTATTGTAAAATGACCAAACACCCCTAGTACAAAATGACTAAAGTACCCTTAATTTAAAATAGCTAATGTTATTCGTTTCAATGACAAAAATACCATTTGTACAATGTCTAAAAATACCGTTAGTACAAAATTACAATAATACCCTTGACACAAAACAACATTTTTTATAAAAAAAAACACAAAATACATAACATAAAATCGCCAAAACATCCATGATAAAAAATTACGAAAATACTCCTGACAAAAATGACAAAAATACCCTCGGCTCAAGATGATGAAAAATACTTTCGCGCAAAATAAAAAAATAAATTCGTTTGGAAAAAATAGCTTAGAATTCATATGATTAAAAATGACGAAAATACTTTGGCGTAAAATGACGAAAATGCCCCTAATGCAAAAGACAAAAAACGCTCCCATGAAAAAAATGGAAAATGCTTCTTGTGCAAATTGACAAAATTAACTATGAAAAAAATGAAAAAAAAATTTCTATCAACAAAAATTGACAAAAATTAGCCTTATAAAAAATTGTTTACTTGAAATGCCTAAAATATTATCGTTGTAAAATGACGAAAATACATTTGTTGAAAAATAAAAGAAATGTAATTCATACCAAATGAAAAATAATAACCATGATGAAAATGAATAAATTACCACCCGTTGTAAAAAAAAATGAAAATTTTACAATAAGGGTATTTTTGTCATTTTTGAAAATGGACATTTTCTTCCATTTTAAGCCAATGGGCAAAGGTTAATTTCTTCATTTATTCCTCTTTTATCAAGTACATATCGTTATTATGCAAAATGAGCAAATTCCACTTTAACAAGGGTAATTTTGTCATTTTGCAACGAATGCATTTTTTATAAAATTTGACCATAATTCTTTTACACCGATAATTCTTTTAACAAAGTTATTTTTATCATTTTACGTCAAATATATTTTGGCAATTTGTATTATGAAAATATTAGTCTTTTCACACTAGATGCACTTTTTCATTTTATTTTTATTATGCGACTTTTTGGTGTTTCAAACAAATAAATTATAATTATAATTGAATTCCACACCAATTCCGTAGTTTTACCAAACAAAGGAATTCAATTATTTGGAATTGGAATTTCTTAGTATTCCAATTCTTGGAATTCCATAGAATTGGAAAACCTTAGAATTCCAATTTCTTGTAATTTCATGGAATTTCATAGAATTGGAAAATCAATTCCAAGAAACAAACACACCCTAATAATTGACGGTGTCCTATACTTCCTGCGTGACAATACTTACTCCATGAATAACTTGTTTTGGAATCGTAAAACCATTTACAATGACTTTCTAGTACCCTATGTCTGTGGATTTTATGAAATTTCTCATATAATATTTTTAATAGGAATAGCTCAAACCACTAAAGAGTGATAGAAGAGAAATAGATTGTTCGTCTGTATACAAATACCAGTTAAACCAAATGTACTAGTCAATTATTCTCTTTAGGTAGTTTTACTTTGGATAAAACATACAGGCTCGATATCGAATGTATGTCCTGCATATGTCTCAAGAGGTTGT
Organism: Vinca minor; assembly: GCA_026122235.1. Lineage (NCBI taxonomy): Eukaryota > Viridiplantae > Streptophyta > Magnoliopsida > Gentianales > Apocynaceae > Vinca > Vinca minor. The sequence continues at coordinate 1,427,067 of JAOCZM010000210.1, read as the reverse complement.
GAGTTGGACTTATTAAATTTTCTTCACAATAAATATTGTTAAATAGATACTCAACATTGTTATCAAAGTACTATTCCAACATACTTCGATTTCATAGACTAAGAAAGACTTCGAGATATGTTTTCAAGCTAACTTTATACGGTGAACTGGTCACAGAAGTTTGTTGATATCTTTTTCTTTTAGCAACTTTGTTGGAGTACGTGTACAATCTCTTATAGATTTGGATAGCTTACAGAGTGTCTAACCTGGTCATTGCACTAGATATTTGTTTGATAATAAGATTTTAAGGTAAATAACAAATACGTAAACAATACAAGCAATATAAAGAAAGAACTTCAAATAAAAAAAACAAAAGCCACCCTTCATCTTTAAAATGGTTCAAGCCTTGAATTCGGCGCATCTCGGTAATAAACTGATGAAGAGGACAGGTTCCTATGTCATGGTCGTTATGGAGAACATGGATGGACCTCCTGTAACTCGGTTGTTTGAGGGATGCATGTTTGCCACTATTTTAGTGGTTGTCCGATTCTTACTTCATCCTAAAAACACTCTTGGTCGAATCTTGCTTTCTCTCGTGGTAGCTGGGGAATGGATAAGGCATATGACTTGATAAATGGACTATGAAACCGTCCCCCTAATGTATAAGAGTTATGTTTGGCTATCTTGGCCAATGTTCCTCCGGTTAGATCTAGTTGCGTGTTGACCGGTCCGACCATTGACCATTTTCTTGGAAGGTTTCAGCAAGCTTGTAACAAATGGCTTCTTTTTATGACTTGTTATCTTTCCATTGGCTCCTCAGCCGACCTTTCCTTGATTGTCTCCTGAGTGGTCTCAAACAACCGAGATTTTTTGGACGTTAACAATAGTACATTTGTAAGCGTAATTAGATTCCAACATTATTAAAAAAACGATCAATATTCTTAAAAACATATCATTAACTCTTTGATTTTCAATGTAAAAATATTCAAGAGATAGTGTTTTAATGGTCGTTTCATCGCGCAAATTTCACCGAATTATATAGAAATAAGTTATCAATTGCATAAAACAAGATCCGAATTAAAAAGTTATAACTTTTGCAAATGTATTAGGATCAATTTGTACTTTAGAACACTCAATTTCGGACATTTGGTATCATTTTTCATTTATTAAAATGTTAATTTTTGAGTTCAGTTAGAAGTTTTACAACATTTGGGTCCAAAAGGGTTTCATTTCTTAGGGACTCAGGGTTACATAGATCAAATTTTTGCGACCGAAAATCTTATTGGTCACTATATCTGCAACCGACATGTAAACCGGTTTGAATCAGTCGCAAGTCGGCCTCACTTTGATCACGACTCTGCCGCCAAAACTATGGAATTTCAACTCCCCGCCCTAATTGTGACCGACATTGTTTAGCAGTCGAATATTTGGTCACAATGCCGTCGCAGATAGCTACCAAGTGAAATTATGATCGAATTTACTATCGATCACAAAGGTTAGCGACTGAACAAATTCAGTTGTAATTATTGGTCGTGGTCGGCATGTTTTCTTTTGGTGAATGAAAAAAAGACCATTTGAATTAAGAAACTTGTTACACCCTATTCCATGAGCACTAATTCTATCGTTTCTCCAAGCTCAGTATACCCCTCCCCCAAAAAAACCGAGAAAGGATCCGTTAATTTGCCCAGAATCTGTTTAGGGGGATTAAGAGACGTCAAAACATTAAGAGGAATGGAGGACAACACGTGTTTAATAAGAATAAGTCAGAGAACCGAACTCAACATCTTATTGCCACCCCCACCCCCCCGAATCCTTAACTCTATACTTCCACCATTGAGATTTTTAGGCTCACGCGGGATTGCCACTTTAGCTTCTCACGTTTCAAAGAACAACCTAAGAATAATATCACTAGCTTAATTCATTTAGCTCCTTACCGAGGGACTTATGTTTATGAACTTATTGGTCATAGATGACACACTTCCATTAGATTTCATAGTGAACATTTCATAGTCTCACCATAACATGTTTGCCGTAGACTCTTTCACTTAGTTAGTTCCTTTATTAGTAACTTCAAGCTTATCCCAAATTTCCTTAGCAAAATTACAGGGTGATGCTTTGTTTTACTCTGTCGCATTAAGAGAACAATGGAGAATATTGCAAGTTTTTTCATTCGTTTGAATACTTTTTTAAGGGTGTGTTTTCCAATTCCAATTTTCTTGTTTGGCTATCAACAAAATCAAATTCCAATTCTCTTGTTTGTCTCTCTACAAAATTTTGGAAATGGAATTCCAATTCCAATTCCAATCCCTTCAATTCCACAAAATCAATTCCATGTTATAATAAAAGAATTTGAATTCTAATTCCACAAGATTTATTGTAGGTAATAAATATATCATACATAAAAGTTTTTTTCTCTCTAATAAATTTGTATATATATAAAATGACCATAGTACCCTTATTGTAAAATGACAAAACACCCCTAGTACAAATGACAAAAGTACCCTTAATTTAAAATAGCTAATGTTATTCGTTTCAATGACAAAAATACCCTTTGTACAATGTCGAAAAATACCGTTAGTACAAAATTACAATAATACCCTTGTCACAAAACAACAAATTTTTATAAAAAAATCACAAACATACAAAACCTAAAATCGCCAAAACATCTATGATAAAAAATTTCGAAAATACTCTTGACGAAAATAACCTCGGCTCAAAATGATGAAAAATACATTCGCGCAAAATAAAAAAAAACATTCCTTTGGCTCAAATAGCTTAAAATTCATATGATTAAAAATGCATCAAATTTTTTTTGATGTAAAATGACGAAAATACTTTGGCGTAAAATGACGAAAATGCCCTTAATGCAAAAGACAAAATACGCTCCCATAAAAAAAAATGGAATTATGACTCTTGTGCAAAATGAAAAAATTAACTTTGAATAAAGTGAAAAAATTTCTTTCAACAAAAACTGACAGTACCTACTCCATGAATAACTGGTTTTGGAATCGTAAAACCGTTTACAATGACTTTCTAGTACTCTATGTCTGTGGATTTTCTGAAATTTCTCATCCAATATTTTCAATAGGAATAGCTCAGACCACTAAAGAGTGATAGGAGAGAAATAGATTGTTCGTCTGTATACAAATACCTGTTAAATCAAATGTACTAGTCAATTATTCTCTTTCGGTAGTTTTACTTTGGATAAAATATACAAGCTATGATATCGAATGTATGTCTTGGATATGTCTCAAGGGGTTGTGAATTGGACATATTAATTTTTTTTCACAATAAATATTGTTAAATAGATACTCAACATTGTTATCAAAGTACTATTCCAACATACTTTGATTTCAGTAGACTAAGAAAGACTTCGAGATATATTTTCAAGCTAACTTTATACAGTGAACTGGTCACAGAAGTTTGTTAATATCTTTTTCTTTTAGCAACTTTGTTGGAGTATGTGTACAATCTCTTGTAGATTTGGATAGTGTACAGAGTGTAGTTTCTACATTGGTCATTGCACTACTAGATATTTGTTTGATAATAAGATTTTAAGGTAAAAAACAAATACGTAAACAATACAAGCAATATAAAGCAAGAACATCAAATGAAAAAAACAAAAGCCACCCCTCATCTTTAATTCTTATGTCAAGTCAAACACAATTAATAAAAATGAGACAGAAGAAGTATATAATTTGGGAAGATTCGGATATGAACATGGTACATGATGAACCTTATTGTGTAGAACTGTCCACATTATCACGTGATTATCAGTATCATCATCCTGTTAATTGTTCTGAACCATAAGTTCCATTAGACCAAGTCCATGATAGAACTATTCAATAGGTTTGGAGAGCACATGCTTTCCTAGTTAATTAGTGGCTGGAGAATGTATGCGTTTTTTGGAAAATAATTCCTCATGCAATAAGAATGCCCGTAGCCAAACGGACTATCTTAAAGCTAAGTCTAAAGATTGTCTACTTGAATTTAAGTGCGAAAAGTTATAAAGAAAGCTTATAAATACACTATAAATGAAGATAAAAAAATTGAGTGTTGATTGTGATGTCCTTCGGCTTCATCTTGATCTTCTATTTATAGTTGTTCTTGAAAATGGTTCAAGCCTTAAATTCGGCTCATCTCGGCAATAAACTCATGAAGAAGACAGGTTCCCGTGTCATGGTCGTTATGGAGAACATGGATGGATCTCCTGAAACTCGTTTGTTTGAGGGATGCACGTTTCCCACTATTTTAGTGGTTGTCCGATTGTTACTTCTTCCTAAAAACACTCTTTATCGAATCTTGCTTTCTCTCGAATTAGCTAGGGAATGGATATGGCATAAGACTTGATAAATGGACTATGGAACTTAGCCCCTAATGTATAGGAGTTATGTTTGGCTATCTTGGCCAATGTTCCTTTGGTTGGATCCAGTTGCGTGTTGACCGGTCCGACCTTTGACCCTTTTCCTTGACGGTTTCAGCTAGCTTGTCACAAATGGTTCTTTTTATGACTAGTTATCTTTCCTTTGGCTCCTCAACCGACCTTTCGTTGCTTGTGTCCTGAGTGGTCTCATACAACCGAGATTTTTTGGACGTTAACAATAGTACATTTGTAAGCGTAACTAGGTTCCAACATTATTAAAAAAAAAATGATCAATATTCTTAAAAACATATGAATAACTCTTTGATTTTCAAAGTAAAAAATTCACATTTAATCTTAAAAATCAAATTTAATAAATTAAGACCCATGTTATATTCAAGAGATAGTGTGTTAATGGTCGTTTCATCGCGCAAATTATACGAATTATATTGAAATAAGTTATCAATTGAATAAAACAGGATCCGAATTAAAAAGTTATAACTTTTCTAAACGTATTGGGATCAATTTGTACTTCAGAACACACAATTTCGGACTTTTGGTGTTATTTTGTATTTATTAAAATGTTGATTTTTTAGTTCAATTAGAAGTTTTACAACATTTGGGTCCAGTGGGTTTCATTTCTTAGGGACTTAGGGTTACAAAGTTCAGATTTTTGCGACCGAAAATCTTATTAGTCACTATGTCTGCAACCAACATGGAAGCCGTTGTGAATCAATCGCAAGTCGGTCTCACTTTGATCGGGTCTCTGCCGCCAAAACTATGGCAATTCAACTCCCCGCCCTAATTGTGACCGATGTTGTTTGGCGGTCGAATATTTGGTCACAATGTCGTCGTAGATAGCTACCAAGTGAAATTACAATCGAATTTACTGTCGATCACAAAGGTTAGTGACTGAACAAATTCAGTCGTAATTATTGGTCATGGTCGACATGTTTTCCTTTGGTGAATGAAAACAAAGGCCATTTGAATTAAGAAACTCGTTATACCCTATTCCATGAGCACTAATTCTATCGTTTCTCCAAACTCAGTGTGCCCCTCCCCTAAAAAAATCAAGAAAGGATCCGTAAATTTGCTCTGAATCTGTTTAGGGGGATTAAGAGACGTCAAAACATTAAGAGGAATGGAGGACAACACGTGTTTAATAAGAATAAGTCGGAGAACTGAACTCAACATCTTATTGTCCCCCCCCTCTTGAATCCTTGACTCTATATTTCCACCGTTGAGATTTTTAGGCTTACGCGGGATTGTCACTTTAGCTTCTCACGTTTCAAAGAAAAACCTAAGGATAATTTCACTAGCTTCAGTAATTTAGCTCTTTACCGAGGGACTTATGTTTATGAACTTATTGTTCATAGATGTCACACTTCCATTAGATTTCATAGTGAACATTTCATAGTCTCACCATATCATGTTTTCCATAGACTCTTTCACTTAGTTAGTTCCTTCATTAGTAACTTCAAGCTTATCCCAAATTTCCTTAACAAAATTATAGGGTGATGCTTTGTTTTACTCTATCGCATTAAGAGAACAATGGAGAATATTGCAAGTTTTTTCATTCGCTTGAATACTTTTCTAATAATTGACAGTGTACTATACTTCTTGCGTGACAGTACCTACTCCATGAATAACTTGTTTTGGAATCGTACATAAAACCATCAACATTGACTTTCTAGTACTCTTTGTCTGTGGATTTTATGAAATTTCTCATCCAATATTTTCAATAGGAATAGCTCAGACCACTAAAGAGTGATAGAAGAGAAATAGATTGTTCGTCTGTATACAAATACCTGTTAAATCAAATGTACTAGTCAATTATTCTCTTTAGGTAGTTTTACTTTGGATAAAATATACAGGCTCTGATATCGAATGTATGTCATGGATATGTCTCAAGGGGTTGTTAATTGGACTTATTAAAATTTTTCACAATAAATATTGTTAAATAGATACTCAACATTGTTATCAAAGTACTATTCCTACATACTTTGATTTCACTAGACTAAGAAAGACTTCGAGATATATTTTTAAGCTAACTTTATACGGTGAATTGGTCACAGAAGTTTGTTGATATCTTTTTCTTTTAGCAACTTTGTTGGAGTCTGTGTACAATCTCTTATAGATTTGGATAGTGTACAGAGTGTAGTTTCTACACTGGTCATTGCACTACTAGACATTTGTTTAATAATAAGATTTTAAGGTAAAGAACAAATACGTAAACAATACAAGCAATATAAAGCAAGAACTTCAAATGAAAAAAACAAAAGCCACCCCTCATCTTTAATTCTTACGTCAAGTCAAACACAATTAATAAAAATGAGACAGAAGAATTATATAATTTGGGAAAATTTGGATATGAACATGGTACATGATGAACCTTATTGTGTAGAACTGTCCATATTATCACGTGATTATGTGTATCCTCATCCTGTTAATTGTTCTGAACCATAAGTTCCTTTAGACCAAGTGAATGATAGAACTAATCAATAGGTTTGGAGAGCACATGCTTTCCTAGCTAATCATGCTTTCAAAATTCTAAGCATAATCAGAAGTCTATGTCTACTATATTGTAATGCTGCTGGTTCCAATCTTAAATAGACCTAATTCTTCTTCTAGTTCTTCTATTATCACATCCTTTTCCACAATAATTTGTACAAGCCTAGCATTTTCATCTCTGAGTGTCTCAAACTGGCTAACAATTTGTTGAATTTGGGCTTCAATAGCCTCATCGCTAAGCTCGAAAGCACTCTCCACAACCCTCACCACACGCCACAAACTCACCACCACAACCAATCCTCCACCCTTTCTCTCCAAATATCCTTCTAAAAGCAAAGCAACTATCAGCACCACACTATCAAGAACGTACCCGGGACGGCGAAAAACTGACTTACCGAACCCTATTATAAGAGCCAAACTCTTCAAACACAATATGCTCAAGATTGCAAGACTTACCCAATGGTACCATTCTCCCCTTGTTGAGTTCTTCTTTTTGAAATGAAAACAAAGATGAAGAAAGCTCAAGACAAGTTAAAATGAGATCTAGAAGAAGCAGTAAAATGGTGATAATTCTAACAGAAGTGGATTCTAAGAAGTTCAACAAAATGGACCTCCAAGAATCTATCCCTTGATCTAGTTTATCACTAGATTTGATCCATTTTTGTCTTCTTGTCCAGCTTCTAATGAGATTTTCTAAGGAACTCTCAATGCTTTGGATTTGAGATTCTGTATTCATTTCTTTTATGATCTTTTTGAAGAATAATTAAGAGGCATAAGACATAAAAGACAATCTATGTGTGGGGTTGCATTTCTCAATTTAAAGTGAAGCAGAAAGATAGGCGTTAAATATAAGGCTGAATATTTTTCTTAAATTATTACTATAAGGTCACAATGAGAAACAAATTATAGCTATTTGGTGATGTAATTTGAACACGCGTTAAGGTTCATGCTGTAAAAGTCCTACTTGCTCATGCTTCACGGAAATATAAAACCCCAAGAATTGTGCTTTAGTGAATTAAGAAATATATCATCCGACCTTGACTTTAAAGGAAAACTGCTACCCTCTTTTGTTTGGATAATTGCTTATGCACTGCAGATGCACTCAGTGAGTCGTTTATCAGCTTAGATGCATGCATTCAGTAGCATCATTTCTTTTATTAAAATAAAATAAAATACTCCCATTTTGAATTCAATAGTGCAAGTAAAGAAGGGTATTTTTTTATTTTTTTTAATAAAAGGGTTGATGTGTCTGAATGTGGAGCAAGTGGTACATAAACCACATGTGATCCAGGTCCACAACAGAATTTTCCCATTTGTTTAATAATGGCTCATCGTAATGCAATAAACTACAAGGAATAAGAGAATCGGCGATAGTTTTTCCATCACCATATTGTAAGTAAACATTTTACTTACAGTTCATCAAAAAAAAAAAAACATTTTACTTACAAAGATAGATACTAATAAGATTCATCAAATAGCTTTTTTTGCCACTTATTAAATTTTTTTTGCCAAGTACTTTTTTGCCACTTATCGTTTTATGAGAAAATACTCTTTTCTGTCAACAATTTTTTTGGGTTATTTCTGCAATAAAACTCTTACGATGTGCTCAAATGTCCCCACACGGCGGAAGGCGGTGGTGGTTTTTGGACGATACCCTTACACGTGTCTTACACCTAAGCCGTCCATGTGGCACACTTTTGTGAGAAATCACCGCCCCTTTGATGTATATTTGTATTTTTGGGACCCATTAAACGTTGGATGACAGTAATAATAATAAAAAACGAAATGTATCAAACATAACCGTCGTAAATAAGTAAATGATAGAAAAACTATTTTCTTTTAAAAAATTTCAAAATCAAACATCCGACGTAACAATTAATGATTAGAGAACCGCGGTTTTTAAGACAATAAATTATTTCTACTTTCTAAGAATTGTTTTCGACCTCGAATTTTTTTACCAAAAAAACTATAATTTGAACATAATGAGGTGGTGGAAGGCATGCCTTGTTCACGTGTCTCCGATGAGCAAGGACATTTCTGATCAAAACATGCTTGATTGATGAAGTTGCAGATGAAGCCTTGTGGCAAAACAATGCTCGACTTCGGTACTTGATAGGCCACAAATGAAGAATTAGTGTCTTTCTCCTTATAGTCTTGAGTCGATTCTTTTGATGTGAAGTTCAGATCTAGAAATGACAAAACTACATTCACAGTCGCACAAACATCTCCTTCAGGTGATCAAAGGCGAACCAGTGTCATTGAAGATCTGATTTGTGTAGTTGATGGTTGGACAATCAGCAATTTGATGTTAAAATGGCGTGGAATTAGAAAGTGTAAAATGCTCCAATCGAGTTCTAGAAACTCTTTTCTTAAAGCAAATTCATCCCACTATTGTTGTGCAGAGGGTTTTTAACTTGGTTGCCTCTCATGCCATTGTCTTTGCGATTATTTACATGGAGATTTTTCAATCGCTTCTTGGTGTTAGATGAGGTACGTCAATCTTTTGTTTAGCCTCTCAATGTCATTGTGGAGCGGGTTATGATAGTTTTATGTATGTTTTCATTGAGTGTCCGATTGCGGCATTTTTGTGGAAGACAGTGTGTGGATTTGCAGGAATAGATAGGGATACGCTACAATTTGATTCTCCGTGGTCTTTAATCAAACTTTTATGGTGGAGAGGTCGAGGCCAGTGGGCACGCATTCACATGATTATTTTCCCAGGAATTTGTTGGGTCCTTTGGAGAGCACGATGTCGTTTCATTTTTTAGGGAACTAGATCAAATGGCCGGGGTCTATTGAGAGACTATGAATTATACACTCGGCCAATATTAATGACAGCAGGGCTCAATGATGTATTTCAAGGTATTTCAATATCTCTCAAAGTTTCCATAAAATTTCCTCTCTTTTCTTTCTTCTTTCTTTCATTTTCTCTCAATATAGTAAGCTCCCAAAACTGCAAGAAAATCCTTCCATAACTCCCTCCATCATTCAATTTTATTTGCCTTTTTGGTCCCTCACACTCTCACAATTTGCACTCATGCCTCACACACCCCACATAACATTTTGTACACATATAACACATAAATAAGTCACTAAGCACATAACACATAACAATTAAATCATTATAACATTTTATAAAGCTTGAAAACATGCAATTAACATAATTAAAAGTCCTGGGGTATTACATCCTTCCCCTCTTACAGAAGTTTCGTCCCCGAAACTTTACTCACCCGGGATGCCAAACAAGTGAAGATACTTTTGACGAGCTTCTTCTTCCATTTCCCAAATTGCTTCCCTTTCTGAATGATTAGACCACTGAATCTTCACATAAGGTATTGTGTGCCGTCTCAACACTTTCTTTTTTGTCCACTATCTGAACCGGTACCTCAACATATAACAAGTGTTTTCTAACCTCCAACGGTTCCGCTTCCAAAACATGACTTGGATTAAGCACATACCGCCTCAACTATGACACGTGGAATACGTTGTGTACTCGTGACAGTGTTGGCGGCAATGCTAAACGGTAAGCCAAGCCATCCACCTTTTCCAACACTTCATAAGGATCAATATATCTCAGGCTTAGCTTCCCGTTTTTCCCAAACCTCATGACACTCTTCGTTGGCGAAACTCAAAGATACAATTTGTCGCCCACCTCAAAATCCATAGGTCTTCACTTGCTATCAGCCAAACTTTTCTGCCGGTCTTGAGCTGCCTTAATACGTTCTCGAATCAGTGGTACCTATTCCATTGTTATCTGTACAAATTTCGATCCCGTTATCATCTTTTCCTCGATGTCATCCCAACATAATTGTGATATGCACTTCTTCCATACAATGCTTCATACGATGCTAGATTGGTAACTATTGTTGTAGGCAAATTCCACTAAGGTTAAATGATCCAGCCAACTACTCTTAAAGTAAAAAACACAAGCCCTTAACATATCTTCCAAAGTCTGAATTGTCCTCTCGGACTGCCCATCGGATAGAGGATGATAAGCAGTATTTAAGGACAATTTTGTCACCATGGCCTCACTGAAGCTTTTCAAAAACTGAGACACGAACCGGCTGTCCCAGTTTAATACAATGCTAATCGTAACCCCGTGAATGAGGGTTTAGGGTGTCCATCGTAGTTGTGATCTTCATACGTAAAAAGTGAGCCGATTTTTTTGAGTCGGTCCACTATCACCCATATAGTATCCTTCCCGGTTTTGTCCTTAGGCAACCCGACAACAAAGTCCATCGTTATATGTTCCCACTTCCACACGGAATCTCTAAAGGCATAAGAAACCTGGCGGGTCATTGATGTTCCGCCAGTTGGAGTACATTTAATCTAAGGTGCGCCAATTCGATCGGGCCGGGATTGGATTGGGCCCTTAATTGGGTTGGGCCGACCAATATGATTGGGCCGACCAACCCATTTGTACCGACCTTATGGCTGGAAATAGAACATTTATTTCCCAGCTTTTATCTCTTAGTAAGGTTGTTGAAGTGGTTGAGAAAGTGGAGGAGTGGTTTCCTTCCCCCTTTCACTCTCCCTTCAAACCTTTGAATGACTAAGGGAAAATACTGATTTTTCCTAACATTCTAAGTCAGTTTTTTCCAGCTTTTGGAACTTAGAAAAGAGAGAAAAAGAGAGAACGTTTAGTAAGAAAAGAAAAGACAGCTTTTCACATACTTGTTTTCTAGCTTAGGCTAATAGAAAAGAAGTAAGAAAACTGCTTCTTGTTCTTCCAAAAAGGTCATACATTCATACTCCATCTTGAAGAGTGTCTTCAAGACTTCTACGAGGTGTTGGCTAGCACCAAGCGGTAGAAGACCATCCCCGGAAGATCGAGTGGATATTGGGAGAGACGGAGCCTGCGTTGGTGGCGTTCCGTTCGTGACAACAAACTGCAGCTGAAACTGTTTCAGCTATCCTAGCACTTCTAAAGGTATAATACTATCTCATAGTCTTAGGTTCTTACTCGTGAATGATCCTGATAGAGGCGGGTCGTTTTATTTCCGCTGCATAACTGATGTTGACCCGGTTATTCCTCTAACAGTGGTATCAGAGCCAAGTTCGCGAGTACCCTATAGACTTAATGTGCTATAGTATTTGAATATGGATTATGAATCTATGTTTTGCATGCCTTAGGATTGCTAGAAATGTTGTATATAATGTATGACATGTTTTCATCATTTTGAATGTATGAGAATCGAGATTTTCCAGTTTTGAAGTCATTCAAAAGCTGAAAAAACTCTCAGTTTCTGGCCCTTCGGTCGACCGAGGTAAAGACAGAAACTACAGAAATTGGGTTCGGATCAACCGAGTTGGTCTTCTGTCGATCCAAGTTGGTCTTCAGTCGACCGAAGTGCCTGTTTGGTCAACCGAATACTCTCAGTACTTTGTTCGGTCGACCGCAATGTCTGTTCGGTCAACCGAGTATTCTCAGTACTTTGCAATAGTTTGCAGTTTGCTGGTTGCTCATTTTTTCATAAATTGTTATGTTAGTTGAGCATGATGCATAGTAATCGCCTTCACCCTATTGGTTTATTTTATAATACGATCTGCGTATCGTGCCTATCTTTTTCTATCAAAAGTTGAAATTCTCTTCTCATCAAATCCCCTCGAATGTAACTCGAGGTTTCCTTAGAATTATGTAATTCTAGGAGAAGGTACAGCTGTGATGATTTGGTGACAACCAACTGAAGGTCAAGACGGTGTAGAATAGAATGTTTTCTTTTCACACCTTAGATTGACTTCACGGTTTTTCCATTGGCTTGGAAAAACCGAATAGGATATGGCGATTACTATTGCATTTTACATTTATGTATTGGATGCATATGTATATAAGCATAAACTGTTTTATTTTATGCTTTTCTGGTGAGATTGTTAAAAACAAAACCCCTAAATTAAAACATTAATTAGCGCCTTCCTAAGTTTGGCCCTCGTCAAGGCCTAGATCGACATTAGTATGGGACATGCCAAAGCTGTACATACGTGTCTATCCGGGTGAGGCGCGAAGGATAATTTGTGATATCCGCCGGCTAAAACTTAGGGTCCTAGTTAACTGGATTATCTCAATAAATGGATTGAGGATCTAGAGGCAAAAAAGTTGAGAAAAGTGTATAATGATACGCTTGAATAAATGTTATTCACTCAACTAACCAAGAATTACATAATTTGATGTAATTGGCAAACGTTGCCTACTTAAATAACTAAGTTTTGGGCGATCAGCCAAAGCTGACTCAGAACGAGGTGAAATATGGATCTTGGCCCGCTAGAAAGTTAACGAACTTTCCGAGTTGATAATGAGGGTTATTCACTCGAAGAAAATAGTGGGAGAAATCATTAAAAAGATAAAGACCTAATAATGATTTTAATCGGTACTTACTTTGCATAATTTTGTTGTAGAAAATGGAAAATTCAAACCAAACACTATCACTGCGTTCTGTCCTTGAGAAGGACAAATTAGAGGGAGTTAACTTTCTCGACTGGTTCAGAAACTTGAGAATCGTTCTCAAGCATGAAAGAAAGTCAGTATGTTCTAGAACAGCTCTATTCTCGCTACACTGCAGGCTCGCGCTTGACCGCTGGAAAGAAATGCTTATCGAAGCATGTTAGTGATGATTTAGATGTGTCTAGCCTCATGCTTGTCACCATGAACTCGAGCTTCGAAGCAACATGAGGACATGGGGGCTTATGAGAAGTCGGCTCACCCGAAGCAACTATATCGAGGGCAAGCACGCCGAGAGAGATTCGACGTATCGAAATCTCTCTTTCGATGAAAAATGTCCGAAGGAATGCCAGTAGGGAACTCACGTTCTTAAGATGATAGGTTATGTTCGTAACCTTGAAAAAGCTGGGATGTCCTTTGGGACAAAAGTCATCGACTCGATTTGATCTTGCAATCGTTGCCTGAATCATACAGTAGTTCATTCTGAATTATCACATGAATGAAATTGACAAGCCATTGCCTGAGTTTTTGAATATGCTGAGGACTTCCGAGAAGGAAATAGGCAAGTCCAAGCCCAACACCATACTTATGGTGCAAAGGGCAAAGGCAAAGGGTTTTGTGAAACCAAAAGGCAAACCGAAAGGTAAGCCCAAGGGCAAGCAAACCACTTTCAACAATGCACTGAAACCTAAGGGTGGTGTAGCCAAGGACTCTATCTGTCATCATTGTGGTGAGAAGGGTCACTGGAAAAGGAACTGCAAGAGCTATCTTGCAGGAAAAAGGCTGGAAAAGGAGAAAGCAAATGTTGTTTCGGGCTCAGGTATTTATGTTGTAGATATTAATATGATTGATATCAATTTAAATACAACTACTTCTTGGGTATTTGATACCGGATGTGGTTCTCACATTTGTACTAATGTGCAGGGACTGCAAAGGAGTAGAGAGTTGGCAAAGGGTGAAGTGGAACTACGAGTTGGCAACTGAGACACGTGTTGCGACCACTAGCTGTAGGGACTTGTACTTTTACTTTGCCTTCGTGGCTTGTTTTTGGGTTTAGAAAAACTGTTTCTATGTACCTAGTTTAATTAAGAATATTATTTCGGGTTTCTTGTTTGGACAAGAAAGGTTTTGAGATTTCGATCAAAAACCAACGATTGTCGTTATTTCTGGATAATATGTTTTATGCAAGCGCCTCTTTGATTAATGGTCTATATGTTTTAGACCTTGATATGCCAATTTTAAATATAAATACCAAAAGGATTAAGACTAATGATTCTAATCCGACATACCTCTGGCATTGTCGCTTAGGCCATATAAACGAAGACCGCATATCCAAACTCCATAAAGATGGGTTGTTGGAATCATTTGACTTCATTTCTTATGATCGATGTGAATCTTGTTTGTTGGGTAAGATGACAGCATCACCTTTCACTAAACTAGGTGAGAGAGCCGATGCTTTATTAGGACCAATACACAGTGATGTATGTGGCCCTTTTAATATACATGCAAGGGGTGGTTACCTCTACTTCATTACCTTTACTGATGACTTCAGTAGGTATGGATATGTGTTCTTGATGAAACACAAATCCGAAGCATTTGCTAAGTTTAAAGAGTTTAAACTAGAAGTAGAAAATTACAAAAATACGGTACAATAATCTCCCACTTGCACTAAAGACCCAAATTACAATAAATGGTCTTTAGGGCATACTAATGACTGTCTCTAAAGATCAGCCCTCCTGATATCGAATACCCAAGGAACTAGTGTGACGATCATGCTGTTGCTGCGACAGTGGCTTCGTCAGTGGATCGGCGACATTGTCTGCCGAATCTACTCTACATATATGCACATCACCCCTTTCTATAATCTCGCGGATTAGGTGAAAACGCCGTAGTACATGTTTGGACCTCTAGTGAGATCTAGGTTCCCTAGATTGTGAAATAGCCCCATTGTTGTCACAATAGATGTCTATCGGGTTCGTAATACTAGGAACCACATCGAGGTCGGAAATAAATTTCCTAATCCAAACTGCCTCCTTAGCTGCTTCACAAGCTGTTATGTACTCGGCCTCTGTCGTAGAATCTGCGATGGTCGATTGCTTTGAACTGCGCCAGCTCACAGCACCTCCATTCAAGTTAAACACATATCCTGATTGCGATCGGAAATCATCTCTGTCGGTTTGGAAACTAGCATCGGTGTAACCACTTACAACGAGCTCATCCAGCCTCTCCATAAATCAAGAATGTATCCTTAGTCCTTCGTAAGTACTTGAGGATATTCTTGGCCCGAGATCCGAGTGACGTTCACCGTAATTAGACTAGTATCTCGCTCGTAAGGCTTAAGGCATACGAGACATCCAGGCAGTACATACCATGGCGTACATGATGGATCCTATGGCGAAGCATAAGGGATCTTTTTCATGCGTTCTAATTCGGCGAGCGCTTTAGAACACTTGTTTGTTCGACGAACAGTACTCATGTGCCATAGGACAAAGGCCCTTCTTAGACTCTTGCATGCTAAACCGCTTTAGCACATTGTCTATATATGTACTCGACTTAGGCCAATGAGTCTCCTGGATCTATCTCTATAGATCTTGACTCAGAATATAGTCGGCATCGCCTAAGTCTTTCATAGAGAAACACGTACTCAACCAAGCCTTGATGGACTTTAAGGTTGGTATGTCGTTTCCAATGAGTAGTATGTCATCTACATACAAAACCGGGAATACGATTGAGCTCCCACTAACCTTCTTGTAAACACAAGGCTCATCCTCATTTCTAATGAAGCCAAACTCACGGGACGGCATCATTAAAGCGGATGTTCCGACTTGAAAAGCTCTGCTTGAGTCCATAAATGGATCTCTGAAGCTTACATACTTTTCCAAGCATTCTCTTGAGTGACAAAACCTTCGAGGTTGTGTCATATACACATCCTCTTCAAGTTTTCCATTAAGGAAAGCGGTTTTGACATCCATTTGCCGATTTCATAGTCATAGTAAGCTGCTGATATCAAGTAAAATCCGAATGGACTTGAACATAACTACGGGGAAAAAGTCTCGTCATAGTCAATACCATGAATTTGTTTGAAACCTTTGCGACCAGTCGCCCTGTATGCGTTTGTACATTCACTTCCATGTCGGTTTTAATCTTAAAAACCCATTTGCACCTCATGGGAGTTACCCATTCAGGGTGGATCAACCAAGATCCGGACTTGGTTTGTGTACATGGAGTCCATTTCAGATCTCATGGCCTCAAGCCATTTCTCAGAATCTGGGCTATTAATTGCCTGTTTGTAGGTTGAAGGTTCATCGTGATCCACAAACATAACATCACCATGTTCTGTTATGAAAAATCCAAATTTTTTCGGAGGTGGACGACGAACTCTACCAGACCTACGCAATTCTTGTGTTTCTTGAATCAGTGCTTTGGGCTGCACTAGCTTGTTTGTGGCACTTTCGTTTGCACAACAACTTGTGGAGTCTCGTTCAATTTCCATCTCATCATTAGTGCTAGTTTGAGAGTCCGGAACTTCAGAAAGTTCTACACTACTCCCACTCGTGTTTCTAGAAATAAATTCTTTTTTCTAGAAAGACTCCCGTGCGAGCAACAAACACTTTGTTCTCGTTAGGGATATAAAAGTAGTATCCTTTAGTTTCCTTAGGATAACCTACAAATATGCACTTTTCAGATTTTGGAGCCAGCTTATCAGAAGCTGAGCGTTTTACAAAAGCTTCACAACCCCAAATCTTGAGGAAAGACAAACTGGGACGCTTCCCAGTCCATAACTCGTATGGCGTCTTTGCAACTGATTTAGATGGAACGTGGTTAAGTGTTAAAGCAGCTGTCTCTAGTGTGTGTCCCCAAAAAGGAATTGGGCAGGCTCGTGTGACTCATCATAGAACGAACCATATCTAATAATGTTCTGTTCCTCCTTTCAGATACACCATTCCATTGTGGAGTAGCTGGAGGAGAAAGTTGTGAAACGATTCCATAATCCTTTAGATAGTCATAGAATTCTTGACTCAAGTACTCTCCTCCTTGATCAGTCATTAGTATGCCCTAAAGACCGTTTATTGTAATTTGGGTCTTTAGTGCAAGTGGGAGATTATTGTACCGTATTTATGTAATTTTCATTTTGATGAATAAAAAAGGCATTAATTCCAGTATTATTCATTATGTTTCTGCGTTCTTAACAACATAAATAAATAATATGTCCTTAGAATAATATTCATAATTGTTATGAGATACTATTCTGAAACGTCCCTAGTCGAACATTATTATGGAATCTTCGAGGACAATAATAATGCGTAAGACTAGTATGTGCGATGATTGATATAAGATATCGGATCGTCACATAGGTATATATGATTAGAGAATCATTATACTTTGGGACGAGACTCGATATGAGAAACACACCATGGGTTGTTATATAATAGTCAACGGTGTTTCTCAAATTTTTGACTGGGTTGTATATGAGATCCTTCGACTTGAGGTCTCACAAGAGTTCTTGCATGGCTAGTGTTATGCTTTGATAATGTTAAACGCTATCCGTAACAGGGTGAGCAATAAAGGCATTTATTGGGTATATCACGAATCTTGTTCGGGATGAGTGGGATGCGAAAAGGATTTGTCTCTCCTATATAGCAGGGAGGCGATATCTTGGGCCCCCTTGATGGAGTCGACTAATTCATGGCCATGAACAAATGAATCAGTATATGATATTGGTGTCATTTGATTAGTCTACTCGCGAATCTAGAAACTAAAAGATTGGACAATACAAGTGTGAGTTTTCCATGACTTGTGTTCAATCTAGTTATCAAGGACAAAAGGATTTAACTACAAATGTCAAATGTTGTGATTATGATAAATCACCAGATATTTATGAATTGGGGGTAATGATGCGTTGCTAGATACCTCTCATTACCTGTGATATATGATGTCACGGCCAACATCATAGATACCTCTTGGGTCGCACTCATAGATCAACTGGATTGGGCTTGTTGGAGTACATTTAATCTAAGGTGCGCCAATTCGAATGGGCCGGGCCGGGCCGGGATTGGATTGGGCCCTTAATCGGGTTGGGCCGACCAACCCATTTGGACCGACCTTATGGCTGGAAATAGAACCTTTATTTCCCAGATTTTATCTCTTAGTAAGGTGGTTGAAGTGGTGGAGAAAGTGGATGAGTGGTTTCCTCCATGATCTCCCACTTCCCCCTTTCACTCTCCCCTCAAACCTTTGAATGACTAGGGGAAAATACTGATTTTTCCTAACATTCTAAGTCATTTTTTTCCAGCTTTTGGCAGCTTAGAAAAGAGAGAAAAAGAGAGAACATTTAGTAAGAAAAGAAAAGACAGCTTTTCGCATACTTGTTTTCTAGATTAGGCTAATAGAAAAGAAGTAAGAAAACGGTTTCTTGTTCTTCCAAAAAGGTCATACATTCATACTCCATCTTGAAGAGTGTCTTCAAGACTTCTACGAGGCGTTGGCTAGCACCAAGCGGTAGAAGACCATCCCCGGAAGATCGAGTGGATATTGGGAGAGACGGAGCCTGCGTTGGTGGCGTTCCGTTCGTGACAACAAACTGCAGCTAAAACTATTTCAGCTATCCCATAGTCTTAGGTTCTTACTTGTGAAAGATCCTAATAGAGGCGGGTCGTTTTATTTCTGCTGCATAACTGATGTTGACCCGATTATTCCTCTAACACTGCCGTCACTTGTTGACACACGAGACACTTAGCCACAAACTCGGTTATGTCCCGCTTCATGCCTCTCCACCAAAAGTTGTCCTTTAGCCCCTTATACATCTTCGATGCCCCCGGATGCACCGACAATCTAGAACGTGAGCTTCTTTTAATATTTTCGATTTCAGTCCCGAATCTGAAGGTACACATAATCTGCCTCGAAAAAGAAGACTGTCATCCTAATGTATCTGAAATTCCGATTCTTCCCCCGACAGTACCAAGTCCCGTTCCTTACCCAAATCTGAATCTGCCAACTACGTCTCCTTAACTCTTTCCAAAATGGTTGGTTGAGCTACCAAAGATGCCAAGACATTCCCGGTAGACTCGACAACTTCAATCTCTAGTTTCTCGAATTGTGATATTAACTCCCATTGATCGGTGATTAACGCTGCTAGTTGCCCCGAGTTTTTCATACTCAAAGCACCAGCCACACGATTAGCTTTACCAGGGTGGTAACTAATCGTAAGATCATAATCCTTCAACAGTTCTAAGTTCAATACATATTTTAACCCTAAGGCTCAACCTGCTTTGATACCACTTATGTTACACCCCGTAACTGGAATGGTGACATGGTAGTATCTCATTGTTAAATGAAACACCAAAGCCCACGACAGATTTACTACAAAGGCAATTCAATTATGTAATCCATAAATCCAAAGTGCACTAGCGGAAGTAAATTACAGAAAAAGGAAATGTTACTAAGTTATTACAACTGAAATATGTTCAACAATTCAAAAGGGAAATAAACTAAGGGAAGTAAAGTGTTCAACATCTAACATAAGTTATCATCACTAGTCAAAAGGCCCTACCCAGGCATCATCCTCATAGTAGGGCTCATCATCACCATCACATGTACAAGTAAAGAGAATGGACTGAGTTTCGGGGCTCAGTATGATCCACACAAGTCCCAGTAAAACAATAAGTAATACAATCAAGACAAAAAATAGTTTTCCCATTCCCAAAACGTCCTTAAAGAAAGACACACGACACGACATGCTTAACATTGTAAATGTACATAACATACACTAAAGGCAACTTCATTGTATGTACGGTGCACGAGACACGATTCACGAACAGAACAGAAGTACAAAACATTCCAACACAGGCCATGGACGAATACTTCGTTCGCGGTATCGTCCACAGAAGAGTGCTAGAAGCTACGGGCTAAAGGTATCTTCCGCAGTTTAATTGCTCTCAGTAGTTGCACGGACAAAGCTGCGGACGAAAGCTTCTTCCGCAGACTGCAAAAAGTTGTTTTTCATGTACAAATTTGTACACAAAATCCTCATTTCTGCACCAACGAGTTCCCAACCCAAAACATAAGTTTTGACAACCAAAAACAAGTAACAAATACGACCAAAACAAAAAAAACACATAACTAACAAATTAGTCAAATAACCATCCTCTTCACGTCACACACTACACTTCGGAATGTGCTACGAGCTCCATGCTCCACTCATAAGGCACAATGGAAGTACACGAATTGTGAAACTACGAGAATGGCTAACGCTAATATAGGTACACACTTCCCCCAATAAGAGCTCAATACCTATAAAATACACTTCGACATTGATTGTAACGGCCCTAACAATGACTAGTTAAGAAGGCCCAAGTAGTGCAAAAGCATGGATTCGGTATATCCCCCTAATGAACGGGTCCAAACTTTAAGGATCCATTCTACATTGCATCATCATGGACTCCACAAAACTGTTACAGTTCCAATGATGGCCTTATTAGAATAAGGCCCAAGTAGTTCAACATGATTCACGAGATCTCTTGGGATCTATACAATTCACGTTTGACGTATTATTTCGAATGAATCATGTCGTTTAGTATATCCTAGATACGAGCTCAAATGCAGCGTTGACTCGGTCGACCAAAACCAATTAGGACAACACGACACAACCAAATAACGACGACTCCCAAGTAATTCACTTATGCAAAGGCAATTAACCCAAGTTATCAAATTGTCTCTAGCAACAAGATGGAATCAAATAGGGCAGTTAGTAATTCAACTAACATTGCCAATTCCCATTATAACTCACAATAACAATCACAAATCCACAATTCACGATTCACGATTATCACAAGTTATGGTCCAATTGACGAATAAAACAGTAATAATAAGTAAAGCATAATATAATAAGTTCCAACACCAAAACACAAAAGGGCAGGATCCATACCTTAGAAGCAAGCAAAACAGGCAAAAAATCACAAAAGTAATGGTGCAGAAAATTCCCAGAAACAGCCCCGCTCCTGGTGTTATAACTCCGAACTCCGAATGCGATTATGATGCCGCTCACTCGAAGATAATCTCACCGTGCTCGTTTTGATGATTCGTGCGTCAAAAACGGTTAAGAAATGCTCCCTCGGTGATCTCTCAAAGTTTCCATAAATTTCATCTTTTTTCTTTCTTCTTTCTTACCTAATCTCTCAATATAGTAACCTCCCAAAACTGCAAGAAAATCCTTCCATAACTCCCTCCATCATTCAATACACTAAAAGCACACTTCATAGTATGTACGGTGCACGAAACACGATTCACGAACAGAACAGAAGTAGAAAACATTCCAGCACAGACCACACACGAATACTTCGTTCGCGGTATCGACCGCAGAAGAGTGCTAGAAGCTGCGGACTAAATGTATCATCCGTAGGTCCGTCCGTAGTTCAATTGCTCTCAGTAGTTGCACGGACAAACCTGCGAAGCTTCTTCCGTAGACTGCAAAAAGCTGTTTTCATGTACAAAATCCTCATTTATGCACCAACGAGTTCCCAACCCAAAACACAAGTTTTGACAACCAAAAACAAGTAACAAATAAGACCAAAACAAAAATAAACACATAAGAAAAAACTTAGCCAATTAACCATCCTCTTAACATCACACACTACACTTCGCAATATGCTACGAGCTCCATGCTCCACTCATAAGGCACAACGGAAGTACACGAATTGTGACACTACGAGAATGGCTAACGCTAATATACGCACACACAATTCCCACAATAAGATCTCAATACCTATTCAAGACTCTACGACAATGACTGTAACGGCCCTAACAATGACTAGTTAGGAAGGCCCAAGTAGTACAAGCATATGGATTCGGTATAATCCCCCGAATGAACGGGTTCAAGCTTTAAGGATCCATTCAACATTTCATCATCATCCATCCCCATGGACTCCACAAAACCATTACAGTTCCAATGATGGACTCGTTAGAATAAGGCCCAAGTAGTTCAACACGATTCACCAGATCTCTCGGGATCTATAACATTCACGTTTCACGTATTATTTCAAATGAATCCTGTCGTTTAGTATATCCTAGATACGAGCTCAAAAGGGGCGATGACTCAGTCGACCAAAACCAATTAGGACAGCACGACACAACCAAATAACGACGACTCCCAAGTAATTCACTTATGCAAATGCAATTAACCCAAGTTTTCAAATTGTCTCTACCAACAATATGGAATCAAAGAGGGCAATGACTAATTCAACTAACATCGCCAATTCACATTCTAACTCACAATAACAATCACAAATCTACAATTCACGATTATCACAAGAAATTGGTCCAATTGACGAATAAAACGGTAATAATCAGTTTATGCTTTATAAATAATGTAAGTAAAGAAGAATATAATAAGTTCAAACACCAAAACACTAAAGGGAAGGATTCATACATTAGAAACAAGCAAAAATCACAAAAGTAATGGTGCAGAAAATTCCCAGAAACAGCCCCGCTCCCGATGTGATAACTCTTCACCCCGAACTCCGAATGCGATTCTGCTGCCGTTCACTCGAAGATAATCTCACCGTGCTCGTTTTGATGTATCGTGCGTCGAAAACGGTTAAGAAATGCTCCCTTGGTGATCTCTTAAAGTTTCCATAAAATTTGGTCTCTTTTCTTTTTTCTTTCTTTCCGTTTCTCTCAATAAAGTAATCTCCCAAAACTGCAGGAAAATCCTTCCATAACTCCCTCCATCATTCAATTTTATTTTCCTTTTAGGTCCCTCACACTCTCACAGTTTGCACTCATGCCCTCACACACCCCACATAACATTTTGTACACATATAACACATAAATAAGTCACTAAGCACATAACACATAACAATTAAATCATGCTAATATTTTATAAAGCTTGAAAACATGCAATTTACATAGTTAAAACACATAATCATATAGACAAAAAGTTATGGGTATTACAATCATGAAGAAACTTTAGTGTTCAAATCGAAAGTTAGTTCTCAAGGATTTGAGAGTGAGTTGGTGAAAGCCGTTTTTAGAACTTCACCGTCTGCAAAATGATAATCTTTGTCTCTATTCTTTTAGGCCTTTAGTCACTATTTATAGACATTGAAAAATGTTAATAAGATCACACTTGAAAATTTTGATGTTATGTTCTTAATTTAGAAAATATAAATACTTTAATTGGAGGATCTTTTCAATTTAATGACGTGAAACAATTCGATTGATCAGACGACTTCTTAAATCTAACTTGACAAAGCTTAAAATTTTATCACTTGTAGAAATTTGATTGGCCTAAATATTAAATTTTTGAATGACCAAATAATAATATTTGAAAATTTATGTGATGGAATCCCCATATCTACAATATTCTTATGAATTCAGAGTACAAAAGTTGCTCCACTAAACTTGGAAATGGTGAGGTAGAAACTTTTAGGGTTGGAACTCAATTTTAAAAAGTACAAGAATTTAGATAGCCAATTTCAATTTGGATCAGGACTTTGATTATTTTTCAAAGAACATATATGTGCATTCGTACTTTATTATTTCTATTTTTTGTCGAAAATATTTAAGCATGAAGACTCATACGTTGAAAGGGAAAACCCCGTTTCCTTTCTCTCTCTATTCTTTCCCTCTCCTTTCTCTCTAGTATTACTGTTACTCTTTCTTCTCTTTCACCTTGGACCGGCCAGATCTGAGAGATGGCTCTAGTCATCGCTTGGATCTTGGTCGGATCTCCCCTCTCCTTCATTTTTGGCATCTTTAACCCTCATTTTGTACCAAAAACCTTGAAGGACTACCCTCTAGGCCATCTTCTTCAAGATCTATGATGCAGAGACGAGATTTTTCTTTGATCTCTCTAGATCGGGACTACTTTTACCTCTATAAAGGAATCTTCAAACCCAAATTTGCTTTGGGTGCTCTCTCAGTCTTCTACATCTTCCTGAGATAATTTTAAAGACGGTTAATACGCTTATGGTATTCTAAATTGTTGAATCTGAGCATCTTTTTCCTCTACGGTTCCATGATTGCGACGAAGATGCTGTGAATAAAACTTTTTTTGTGTTTTTTTTATCTTACTAGTATTAGTAGTTTTTACTACCCGGGGTGTGATTTTTTTATCTGTTGCCATGTGCAACCATTATTTATTTCCTTATGAACCTTTATTTTCTATTCATAGGTTATTCAGCAATTGTAATTGCCTTGACTTTTTCGTGATTAATGGATAATTTATTTTCTTGCAAAAAAGGAAAAGGAAAACCAGTTTTTTAGTCTTGTCGGAACATAATTGGTCTTCCTAGATTGAGGTCGGTTCTTTTTGTTCAACAAAATAGGAAACGAATGAGTTCTTATCTAAACCAAAATAGGAAAACTACCTCAACACTTGTATACATGGGGGCACAGAGTATCTCTAGGAAGTTGATATTTTGAAGTCCAATTGCCAAGTTCCCCAAAATGCACACTTTTATTTGTGACGTATGTTACTTTTACTATTTTTTTACTAGTTATTCAATTCTCTCAAGTTTAGTCCAATTCTAAAGATTAATCTATTCGAATTTCAATATATTCTAGGTGTAAAATTATATCGTTGGAACCCTCAAGAAGTCTAGTTTATTTTGGAGAAAAGGGATCCGGGTTTTGAGTTCTCTACAGAAATTTATAGTTGTCTGCAACTATGAAATTTGAAGGGGTTCTACTACTTTTGACTAGTTATTCAATTCTCTTATGTTATTGTGATGTGTATTGCTAATTTTCTATGAGTCTTCCTTATTTTTCTTGGTATTATATATCTTTAACTAAGTAATTAAGGTTTTCATTTCTGGGCTAGAGGAATGTTCTAGCCATGGTTATAAAAGGCCTAAAACTTATGTGATGAAAAGGTAAGTTGATTTATTTATAAAAATCAGTATTTGCCTTGGTAGAAGATGGATTTCTTCTTATTTTTATAACTCACATCTCTTAAGTGGATTCCTAGAGTGGCGAGTTTAATTCTTATCTCTTTGGTAGATTCCATTGAGTTGAGAGTGTTTGGTTAACTCTTAACCTTTTTGTGGATTCCATAAGTTGGCGAATTTGTTTTACACTGGAGGGTTCTTCCTTATTTCTTGTTCGGTAAATCCCTCATAATTTTCCGGTGTCAATATATTCACAGTTTTCCATCACTCTTCTTTTCTATAGCCATAATTCAGTAACACATACCAACCCAGAAATCACCCGCCCCAATCTCTCCAACAACAATGGATGATCTCAGAAACGTGAGTTCTAATCTCCAAACAACCCCAGAAATAGGGGTGACCAGAGTTCCCGAAACCGTGTTCACCGACACATGGGCGAAGACAGGGGTCGGCGCCCTCCAAGATTTTTAAAAATACTACTATTTATAGAAATTTTATATGTATTTTGAAAAGTTTTATCAGTTTTGCTACCCCAAAAATTTTTTTTGCCGTTTTTATTGCCCCCAATAATTTTTTTTCCGTTTTTATCACTTGAGCTTTCTAGTTCTACATACTGTTGAAGTTCCCCCTCCCCCCAACACCAAATTGACACCGACACCGTTATCCTCCTCAGCATCAACAACCCTTCTACTTTAGAAACTCCTGACAAGTCATGGACACCGTTATTTTCTTGATCATCAGCAGAGGCGGATTCAAGGGGTGGTCAAAGTATGCCCAGGATTATCCAAGATTAAAGAAACAAGTTTAATTTCCACCATAAATTGTTGAGGGACCGCCCTAAATTTCAATCCTAAATTGTCTGATATGCAACGAAATTTGTAGGTTCCCCCTAAATTGTTGAGGGACCACACTAAATTTCAATCCTGTATCCGCCCCTGATCATCAGCAACCCTTCTATTTTAGAAATTCCCTGAGAAGTCACATGTTCGATCCCACAGGAGTCACAATCCTAAGCCAGAATAGAAAATTATAACTGATGTAATAGCATTCAATGTACATGCGGAGGACTCAAGGGTCGATTTACGTAATCAAAGACAAAAGAGACAAGTGAATCATGTCTTTAACATCAATGTTAACCTGCACTTTGATGCTTCGGTAGCGATCATAGAGAGTGGTGTGAACGACGAAGAAGATTCGTGCATTCCTAACTAGGAGTAACTAAGTTCTTGTAAAAATAGAATTTAAAGGAAGGACCTGATGAAAAAATCAAGGTACAAAGTATCAAGAATTTGACACTTTAGTTTAATTCAGATCTTTCTCTATTCTTGAACTAGTTTCAAGGGAATATTCTCAACGCAACACTAAAGGAAGGCTAAGAATCAATGGAGGCTGAAACACCACAACAAGTGAAACTAAACTTGTTGATACAGTATGATGAAGAACCGCAAGGTTCGACTTAAGTTTGAGCCCGATCTTTCTTCAATTCTCGAACTAGTTTCTATGGGAATTTAATCAACGCAACACTAAGGGAGGTTAATTAACAATGGAGGCCTGAAACACCACAACTAGAGAAACAAGCTAGTTGATACATAACTCAAAGAATGAATGAAGTTCTACATAGAAGTTCAAACACGAGAAGCTAAGGAATAACCTTACCAAAATATCAATATATCTAACGTAAAAATTAAAGTGGCCGAAATCTCCCTTAAGTAGGTTGAAATTTCGGTTACAACCAATAAAAGAAATAAGAGTCCTTAAAGGATTAAGACTCTTGAAAACAAATAAGAGTCCTTGAAGAATTAGGACTCTTGAATAACAACTTGCTATCAAGTAACTAACTAACAAAAAGGTGGCGGCTAGAATCTCTTCTAACTACCAAATCTATGAAGAGTCCTAGTTGCATTAGGACTCTTTATTAACAACTAACTAACACATGGACAACATGTCCTTTATTATAGCAACTCTTGCTATACACGAAACTAAGTAATTAAATATGCTGAAAAACAATTAAAGTCTAGTATAGACTTTAATTGTACACAAAAAGTCTAAAATGCCCTTTTAGATTCGTCCCAATTCTGGACAGCTTGTTGGGCCAACTTGCACGACGATTTCGGATGTCAAGAAGGCAGAATCTGATCTCGGGTTCTTCATGAAAGTTGTAGATATGCCTCTTATATTTAATATGCAACTGGAATCAGCTCTATTGGATAAACGGATAGAAAGTTATGACTATTCTGCCAAACTGTTGTAAAGCTGTCCAATCCCTCATCATCTTGTATGATTACTAAAATGCCCTTCTTAGCCTCTTTGCTTGATAGGGCCTAATTGTACACTTGTGACTTGAGAGGCTGCCTCGTATAACATTCCTAGATGTAACTTAGCATCCTCTTCATACCTTAGAACTCGAGTCAATGATGTAGATAGTTGCTTCACGTCCCTTGTTCTAAGTCTCGTGCTTAGTCGATGTATGTGCTCCTTTGACTTGGGCAGCCTCGAGGTTGGTACCGTATCACAGTAACTCAAGAATGAATAAATTCTATAAAAAAGTTCAATTCAAAAGTAGCTAAGGAATAACCTTACCAAAACATCAATATATCTAACGTAATTACAGTGGTTGCCGAAATCCCTCTTAAATAGAGATGGATTTCGGCTATCTAGCCCTAGAAAGGAAGAGTCCTTGGACTCTTCAACAACAAACTTGCTATCAAGTAAAATACTATCTAAGATAATGGACAACATGTCCTATTATCTTGCACACACTAATAATAGGTGGCCAACATGGCTGAAAATAGTAAACATGTGAAGATTCCTTGAAGAAGTAGGACTCTACAACTACTAGATAACTAACCACTCAACCATTATCTAAACACATGGACAACATGTCCTTTATTATATCAACACGTGCTATACACGCCTAAAATAGTAAATAACAATGCTGAAAATAAGTAAAGTCTAGAATAGACTTTAATTGTACAAAAAGACTAAAATGTCCTTCTTAGCCACTTTGCTTATTTGGGCCGAATTGAACACTTGTTAAACTTAAGAGGTTGACTTGAATATCTTATTCAAAATGGAGTTTAGCTTCCCCTTTAGTTTTAATCTCTTGGATGAATGTTTGAACTTTGTCTAAAGTCATCTTTGCCCTTTGATCTTGTCATAGGTCCTTGAAGGTTGACTAGTGGGTCATTTGAATAGGGCAGCCCCTTGGTTGGTCCCGTGTCATCCCCTCTCCCTTGTAAAGCATGATTCGTCATCGAATCATCAACATATTTTGTATCAAAATCGAAAGGGGACAAGTCAGAAACATTAAACATAGAATGTACGTCATTCTCACCTTTCAAGTCTATCATGTACGTATTATCATTGACCCTAGCAACAACTTGAAAAGGTCCATCCCCACTTGGATGCAATTTACTCTTTCTTTCATTAGAAAATTGGTCTTTCCTAAGGTGTAATCAAACCCAATCACCAACATCAAAAGATATTTTCTTTCGGCCTTTGTTGGCATATTTTGCAAATTGCTCATTTCGCTTTGTGATGTTCTCCGCTACTTGTTGATGCATTATTTGTATATAATTTGCCATAGAATCACCTTCTACATTATAATACTCATCAACAGGTAAAAGAGTTAGATCTAAATGAGTTAAGGGGTTAAAATCATAAACAACTTCAAAAGGAAAGTTATTTGTAGTAGAATGTAAAGTCTTATTGTAAGCAAATTTAGCAATAGGTAAACAATCTTTCCACCTTTTTAGGTTCTTTTGAATTAAGGCTCTAAGTAATACCCCCAAAGTCCTATTGGTTACCTCAGTTTGACCATCCATTTGTGGGTGACTTGATGTAGAAAACAACAATTTAGTCCCCAACTTGCTCCATAAGGTCTTCCAAAAGTAACTTAGGAACTTTACATCCCTATCACTCACAATGGTTTTCGGAATACCATGTAACCGAACCATTTCTTTGAGAAACAAATCCGCAACATGACTCACATCATTTGTTTTCCTGCAACGAATAAAGTGAGCCATTTTAGAAAAACGATCTACAATAACCATTTTACTATCCATACCTCGTTGAGAACTCGGAAATCCAAGAATAAAATCCATGGATATGTCAATCCATGGTGAAGATGGAGTAGGTAAATGCATGTATAATCCATGAGCTTTGCTTATACTTTTAGCCTGTTTACACTTAAAGCAAAGTTCACATATTTTCCTAACATCTCTTTTCATCTTAGGCCAATAAAAGTGTTCTTGTAAAATATCCAAAGTTTTGACAACACCAAAATGAACCATTAAACCACCACAATGTTTTTCCCTAACAATTAAATCTCTAATAGAAAATGATGGAATGCACAATATATTGCCTTTAAACAAGAAATCTTCAAATCTAAAAAAGTCTTTTTGAGCCGAGAGCTCACATGAATTATACAAATCTGAAAATTCTTGATCTTCCTTATACAATGCTTTAAGATGTTCAAATCCAAGTAATTTAGCATGCATAATGGAAAGTAAGGTATACCTTCGAGAGAGAGCATCGGATACGATGTTTTCCTTACCTTTCCTGTACTTGATAATGTATGGAAAAGTATCAATGAAGGAAACCCATCTAGCATTTCTCTTGTTCAACTTACTTTGTCCTTTTAGATACTTGATGGACTCATGGTCGGTATGAATCACAAATTCCCTTGCGATCAAGTAGTGCTGCCATGTTTCCAAAGATCTAACAATGGAGTATAACTCTTTATCATATATAGGATAATTAAGCGAAGCGCCACTTAATTTCTCACTAAAATATGCTAAAGGTTTGCCTTCTTGTTGTAAAACAACCTCGATACCTATCCCTGATGCATCACATTCAACTTCAAAAGTTAAATCAAAGTTAGGTAAAGATAAAATAGGAGAACAAGTAAGTAATTGCTTAAGCTTCTCGAAGAACTCTTCTCGCGGCTTGTCCCAAAAGAATGAGACATCTTTCTTCATGACTTCCTTTAATGGGGCAGCAATTGTGCTACAATCATGAATAAAACGCTTATAAAATCTTGCTAACCCATAGAATGAACGAACTTGAGTAACAGTTGTTGTTCTCAGCCACTCTATAATTGCTTGAATTTTTGCCGGATCAACAGAATTAGTGCAAAAAATACACTTTTTAAGTTTAGCATACAAAGTTTATTCCCTTAGAATAGTAAAAACAGTTTTAAGATGCTCAAGATGATCCTCTAAGTTTTTACAATAAACAAGTATATCATCAAAATAAACTACAACAAATTTTCCTAAGCAATAGCGAAATATGTAGTTCATTAATCTCATTAAAGTATTTGGTGCGTTAGTAAAACCAAAAGGCATAACAATCCATTCATATAATCCGTATTTAGTCTTAAAAACGGTTTTCCATTCGTCACCTTCTTTCATTCTTATTTGTTGATAGCCTTGAGTTAAATCAATTTTAGATTATATTAAAGCGCCACTTAACTCATCTAGCATATCATCTAAGCGTGGAATCGGATGTCTATATTTAATAGTTATCTTATTAATATCGACAATCCGTACATAATCTGAAAGTCCCTTCTTTCTTAGGTACTAAAATAACCGAACTAGCACAAGGACTTAAAGATTCTCTTACCTGCTCCTTGTCAAGAAGTAAATCGACTTACCTTTGAATTTCACGGGTTTCATCCGGATTTTCTCGATAGGCCGCACGGTTTGGAAGACTTGCTCTCGGAATGAAGTCGATTTGATGCTCAATTCCCCTAATTGGAGGCAGCCCTCTCGGCAACTCATTGGGAAATACGTTCTTGAATTCCTGTAAGAGATCAATAGTAAGACTAGGTAGAGAAGAAGACGTTAGATCCAAAAAAAATTTGTTAGAAGCAAGAGACCTTTCGGTTTCTCTATAAACTAACAAAACAATTACTTGTTTTGCTCGTATTGCCCTATCTACCTTTCTCGGGTTGATAAATAGACACTCTTTGAAGAACACAACGAAAAAAGTAAAGGGGGGAACGTTTGCCAATTCTTGGACGAGGCTCTATCGCTATCGTTTCAAGAAGTTTTCTTTTTGGCTTTATAGTTTACTATTCGAACACACTAATACTTATGGCTGCTTTTTCTTTAAATTGCGGAATGCTTTTTGTTTTTGTTTTTGTCTCTTAAGCAAACAAGAAAATTTATAGAAAGTTATAAAAGGTACACCAAGAATGAGATGAACCTTTTGCTCTGATACCACTTGATGAAAAACTGAGGTACAAAGTACCAAGAATTCGACACTTTAGTTTAATTCGGATCTTTTTCTATTCTTGAACTAGTTTCAAATAAATATTCTTAACGCAACACTAAAGGAAGTCTAAGAATTGATGGAGGCTGATGAAGGGATTCATGGGTAGATACTCGTTCTAAACACCCATGAGTCCTCCCCTGAAGGATCCGCTCATACCAAAACGAATCGAAAACAGCGAAACATTACTTACATTTTTCGGCTAAAGATGTTGTCTTTTGGATGTGTGTTGCTGCCACCAAAAGCCTTCCCTTGCGGAATTGCTTTCTACAGGTATCCACGCGACGAAACGAGCAGCGAGTGCTAGCTCTTCGTTTCTGAGTTTCGGGAATATAGAAAGAAGAGAAGGTCAGAATTCTGGAAATCTGATTTCGGGAGAATTTTGGTGTATTGTGGCTCAAGCATTAGTTATCTAGGGTTTCAGCCAAAAGAGGTTTATATAGGATGTGAGAGTTTGTTCCCAGAACCAACTCCCACGTCCTCAACCTCTTCTGGCAATGGGAGTCTATAACTCCCACGTCCCCAAGACTTCTGCTGGTTGTGGGAGTCTTTATCGCATAATCACTCCCACGTAATCCCAACTATAGCCAAATACCGAAAATGCCCATCTTTAATCTATAATTCAAATAATAACGTTTTATTATTCTCAGAAAATAAATGTCAGATACAATGAACCTAGACACATTCTAGATTCATTGAATCTGGACATGAAACTCGTTAACTCATCTGTGTGTGACCCCGTAGGTTCATATCACAATGGCATTGAAAACACACTTAGTAGTAGCGTGAGTTCATAAATCACAAGCGGTCCCTAGCAGGACATTGTAACTACCCAAAGTGAATGAATTTACAGTGAAACCTAATATCAATCCACTATTTAATCCCTTTGTCTTGCGATATCCTCATTAAGCATAAGTCATGGTAGTCATCACCCTTGTTAAGCTTAATTGTATTTATGCTTGATCTCCGGGTAGACTATTCCAACAAATAGTATTTGATAACCACTTTATAAAATACATTTGAGCACGACCATGCATTTAAACAGTTTTTCACTATCTAGGGGCCCATGGATATCTCTCTCTAACAGAGAGGGAAAATTCCTTACAACCTCTCTCACATTCAAGCCATGATAGGACACTACATCCGATCATTAGTCGTATTGATTACTCGATTAAAAGTAACGTCCGACTGAGTCAAAATGTGGGTACATTCATGCTAGAATCAATGGAGACATAAGGTCTAAGGATTCCAAAATAGTACTGAGGAAGTAATACTTATGACTAAGGAACATGAAGTATTACTTCTCTAACGGATCACGTCCAATATTATGTATCCCTATATATTGCATCTATGATATGATTTGTATCCATTACACATGATTAGTAAAACATGATCATCAATCATACATCATACTAGTTTTATTTTATTGTAAAGAACATTACATAAAACTAAGGACAACTAGAATAGTAATTGCATAAGCTATTGAGTTTTACTATCAAATCACACATTTGATGTTCAAAAGAAAAAATTAACTATTCAGAGATATGCTCAAAATAAATAAAACGTACAACATATGCTAATGGTCCTAGGGCACTACTAACAACTGAAACACCACAACAAGTGAAACTAAACTTGTTGATACAGTAACTCAAGAATGAATGAATTCTATAAAGAAGTTCAATTCAAAAGATGCTAAGGAACAACCTTACCAAAATATCAATATATCTAACGTAATTACAATGGTTTCCAAAATCCCTCTTAAATAGAGATGAATTTCGGTTATCCAGCCAAAGAAATGAAGAGTCCTTGAAGAAGTAGGACTCTTGAACAACAAACTTGCTATCAAGTAAAATACTATCTAAGATAATGGACAACATGTCCTATTATCTTGCACACGCTAATAATAGGCGGCCAACATGGCTGAAAATAGTAAACATGTGAAGAATCTTTGAAGAAGTAGGACTCTTCAACTACAAGGTAACTAACCACTCAACCATTATCTAAACACATGGACAATATGTCCTTTATTATAGCAACACTTTCTATACATGCCTAAAATAGTAAATAATAATGCTGAAAATAATTAAAGTCTAGAATAGACTTTAATTGTACAAAAAGACTAAATTGCCCTTCTTAGCCACTTTGCTTATTTGGGCCGAATTGAATGTTAAACTTAAGAGGTTGACTTGAATATCTTCTTCCAAATGGAGTTTAGCTTCCTCTTTAGTTTTAATCTCTCGGATAATTGTTGCAACTTTGTCTAAAGTCATTTTTGCCATTGATCTTGTCATATGTCCTTGAAGGTTGACTAGTGGGTCTTTTGAATAGGGCAGCCCCTTGGTTGGTCCCTTATCAGGACCTCAGACAATAACCAAAGGCTTGCCAAGCAGCCTATGTATGGAAGTTTTAGCCGAGCTAGGGTAGATAGAAAAGGGTTCGGATACGGAGTCGAACTTTTGATCCGTACTAAGTACCTAATCACCTACTAAGACAAGCAAAGTTTGAGAGGTAGGGGTAAACCTCAACTCCGCTCATATGCTAAAGTTAGTTTAGATTCTAAGAGTAGAAATAACTTAGCGTAATTTTTTAGATTTAGAAAGACGTGGAGTTAATGAGGTGGGAATACCACTATTTATGAAGGGCATTGCCAAAAGGATTTTTCCATACCTTGTATGTTCCAAGGTGGGGTAGCCGTACCATTTATTACAGATTTTCCACCGTGTTTTGTGGGTTTCTCGTTGAGCTCTGTACGACCGAGTAGCACGCACACGCTTGATTCGTCCGTCCGAGTGGATTTGTACTTCTCCAGGGCCTGGCTTTAATCCGTGCCCATAGCTATTATATGCATTTTGTTTTTTTTAGTCAGGTACCTTTTGTTGGGCCTAGATCATTCAGCCCAAACTTATTGTCTTGGGTTATATCTCATTATAACCTCTTCCAGATACTTAGTGAAGGTTTACACCGAGCTTGGTATCTTCTCATAAGCTCGTATAGTTAACCAAAGAGATAACTGCTAGTGTAATAATTTTCGTGCATTGATTGGCTCGATGTGGCAGTATATGAGGAGCAGTTATTTATTTTCCTTATTGTATAAATAGGTATAGTCCCCTACCTCACTTTTCACTTTTTCCTTTGGATTTTCCTATCTTTTGCTTTTTCTCTTCTCTTCCTTTCCGGCGATGCTCGCTGCTTTCTCTCTGGTACTGGTAACTCAGGTTTGTACCTGTTCAAAAAAATTTGCACGACCGTCATCCATGTAAGCCTTGTTATTCTGCTAGGACCTTCTTTTTTCTTGTCTCTGATGTAAACTTAGTGGGCTCGGGCAATTATTCCTGAGCTTTGCTATTGTTGGTGACCTATCTTTCCCCCGGGAATCCATGGGAAAGTCTTCACTTTTACTTTGGAATTTTGTACTTAGCCATTATTTATTATCTATTTTTTGGGGCTGATCATACACGTTTGCTTTATGCACTCTTGCTCGAGCATTTGACATAAATTATGTTGTTCCACAATTCACAAGATGTTATTAATGAAGGTAACATCCTTGAGCCTAGTATAGATTCTTAGACAATTGTAGGCAAGGAAGTTCTTGTTACTAAGGGTGAACTAACTATTAAGTTTCTGTATAACCCCTCCAAACTTTCCTCTTGTAGCTTTACGCATACCTCTAGGTCCGAGCTTTCTGCTCGGGGTATGTCTGCATGTATGACCAATTGTTTTCCTTAAAACCGAATTATAATCACTTTATATGAAATCTATCTTTATCCAAGTTAAACTAGAGGCTTTGCGTAAAGAGAAACGAATCAAAGATACTTATAAGTTTATTGTTCCTGGTGATTTGATCGAGCTTGCTTCCCTTCCCCAGGATTTTTCTTTGTATATTTAGATCTAGGTCTTTCTCGGATTATCTGTACATGTTGGGTAACAATGTGGATGTTATGAGTTGGTATCCTTCTCTAGGTTATTTTGAGCCTATCATTTAGTTCCGATTTATTCTGAACCTTTCTAACCATTTGTTTGAATTTCTAGTAGGGGAGGCAAATAAAACTTGGATCCCTAGCAAAGGCTGGGCTTCAAGAAAATAGGCCCCTACAATAGGACAGGGTGGGTCGTGGAGAGAAAGACGAGGTTCTTGCCAGGTGACTTCAAGCTCAGGTAGAGGGTCTAGAAGGCAGGCTCCCACGTTTGGGAACCTTTTTGTGATTAATCAACATCCTTACGTGTGGCACCTTACACACTAGTCATCTAAGTTGTATATCATTTAACTTACATTTTTGTGATTAATCAACATACTTGTTATCTAATTCACACCCTCTTAGGTTCTCCCCTTCGGGTATTTCATTTGGTATCAGAGCCTCGTCGCCTTTGTGTTAGGCTTTACATCTTAGGAGGATTACTAGCTACATTCTTTTCTATATTTCCCGGTAGAAGACTTTTCCCCATCTAGACCACCATATTTTATGGCTCAAAATTCTCTTGTTTACTTCACCTTGTTGAGCATTATATAAGAAGGGTCATATATTCCTTCATATATTGTGAAAGGTGTCAAAGTTCCTAAGTCAATAAGAGTTCCTAAGTCAATAAGAGAATTCAACGAAGAAGGCTTCCCAAAGCTAACACTCAACTTTAAGGTCACGAATGTTATTTGTTGCGTACTAAATGAATAAGCTCTCAACAAAGTTCATGAGTGTGAAGATGCACACTCTATGTGTGTCACACCCCGTAACTATAAGGTGACCTAGCAATGCCTCATCCACCAATGAGGCAAAGAACTCATAACAGAATATACTCTTCCAAGCCATAAATAAAACGGAATAACTTAAACTTTATTATATCATCAATACTTATAAAAAGTTACATAAACTTAGAACTAAAGTTGTTCAACTTAATAAAGGTGCATCACTAAACTATTACATCTTCATAACATCATTAAGGTCTACTTGTCCTAATCCCCGTCCCAAGTCTCCTCGTCAGCATCATCTACAAAATGTAAGAAGATAAAAGGATGACCCACATTAGCCAAGTAAGAATCGATCGCCCTTAGGATGAAGGACCAAATGTGACTCCAAAACATTCCCTGTTTCCCAAAACATATGAAAATACATCTTGACTTGACATATCTTGTAAACATCTTTAAAACACTAGTAAAATACTTGAAAACATAACATAAGAGTTCAGAACAGGAATCACTTGAACATGACAGAAATCGGATCAGTATAAGCATAAAAAGAAACCTCGGATGATAAACAAAGGCCTCGGTCGACCGAAGGGTTTCCGATATCAAGATAGAAACTTATACAAAAAGTCTGATTGACCGACAGGACATGACGGTCGACCGTAATAGCTCCGGTCGACCGTATTCCATCACTAGTCATCCGCAATCAGTCTAGTAGTTTGGTTCGAACGATGGAAATATGATCCGGTCGACTAGATTCAGTGAATTTTCAAGGCTTAATTTGTGAAGGAAAACTCATTTCCTGCACTTTCAAATATCCAAGCCAAAAACACTTCTTTTGGCTGACTTTAACATATAATAACATAACCATAAAATAAACATAGCATGTCAAAATAATACATCAACAAATCGGTCATATACATATAAAAAATTGTATATAACAGATATCGTGCTCCGAGCACCTTAAACATATCATAAAATAACTTGTAGTTTTGTGACATATAGAATCCGACATGATGAGTATCACCATTACATGCAACAAGTAATTCTACAACCTAGCTCAATCATTTGACAATAACACTAATTAACTGTTAACAACCCAAACTTCTATTACCCGTTTAGGAAGGCCACATATCATATCATATCTTTCATTTCATATCACATAGTAACTAATAAGGCTCATAAATGACTTTTTTAAGGATATACCCATTGTAATGTCATCGCTCACCCTTGTGAACTCTACAATTTATTGTTAACATGAACACTTTTTATCCTCGTTAGGAACCGAGTCATATTGGGGACAGGACAGCGCTCCCGGGCACCGTAAAAACATATCATAATCGGAATATATCCTGGACTAGGGTTATCAACAGATAATAGCTCTAGATTGAGAATATGCAAATATACTCGGTTCTTCATCCATTTTTTATGAAGAAAAACATGAGAAATCTTTCATATTATTCATAACTTGATAAAAAGACAAGTTTATGCATGTTAGGACTGAAAAACAAGAGCGACGGATCCTTACTTGGTACACTTAATCGAATAATCAAAGAAAGACCAGGGAACAAAATTTCTAGTTTGCAAAGGCAACTTCTGAGGGCAATAACTCTTAATGGAACCGTTGGAGTCTAATCTCCACCGTTCAGAATGTAGTCCTTCAAGTCCTTACACTCCAGAAACAAGAATCACTTTGATCAAATACCGTCTGATGCTCCAACGTAACAATCCTCAACACTCGAATTGTCACAACTTTGTACTTCAAAGTTGATATCTCTTAATCCGGACATTAGAATTCAATCTCCTTTGTTCAGAATCTAGTTTAAGGAGTCTAGTATCTATGGTTAATATATGGGGGTGTTCAAAGATCGTTTACTGTGTCTGCCAAAGTTTTTTCTCTCGCTGCCTAGATTTTCCAGCCTATGGTTTTCTCTCTTTTCTTACTTGTTCTTTCTCTTCATTCCCATGTCCACTATTTATAGCCTTCATATGTCCAGATTTCTGGAAGGTTATAACTCCAAAGTAGGCAACCAATCATAAGGTACATCTCCCATTAATATTATCTTAAATGGTACCCCTTCATACATAACTTTCTCCTTCCAAAACTAACTACCAACCAACCAAAACTTCATCTTAATCACTTAAGTCCTCTTACATACTAATCTTTCTAATGCGCCTCTGAGAACTTATAAGAAAATAACATATAACACATCAATTAAATTAAATACATATATCATGCATGTCAGAAAGGTCCTGGGTATCACAATGTGGAATATGCTTGAAGCAAATTATAAAGGCAAAGTTGAAGTTAAACAGCCAAACGTGCCATCCAAAGATTTGGAGACTCAATCTTTGGAAGGAATTGAACACATCTCAATCTCAACTCAAGCAAACCTTGAAATAATCAAAGAGTGTGACAAAGTAGAATTCAAAAGTCCTTCTTTAATGAGCTTTAAAGATAACACATATCTAGAGCCTTTAAAAATGAGAATTTTCAAGAAGTGGTGGAATACACATCACAAGATGATGATGATCTTCATGAAGATATAAACAATGATGGAGACCATGAAGACCAAGGATCATGCTTGAAGAAAATAAATATCTTGCCACTAAGCCTCAAAGATAAAAACTTGAAAAGAAGTGGCTTAAGGTTTGACTACTCTATTGAGTATGAAGATATTGCAAGGAGAGGTTTCAAGAAGAAAATGTTGAAAATTCTCCATAGCACTTGGAAAAATTAAAGCTTAAAGGATATACATATTGAAGAACCAAGATGCTTAAGGACTAAAAGCAACAACTCAATTGATGACAAAAGATTCAATGACAATCCTTACTCTTCATCACTTGGTAACAAAGGAAAGGTATCGACTTCACTTTCTCAAAGCACTTTACTTGATGATATTGAAGAATTGAGAAGTGATTTTGATCTTTATGCTTGTGCTCTCTTTGATGTTCATCTTTCCCTCTTGATGATCATATCCATATAGATAACTTGAATCATGATCTCTATATGTTGCATGTCTCCTTAGGTAAGTTATCTATGAGGTGTAGTATCACAAACTTGAATGAACCTTGCTCTTATGTGCCAAGCTCATATAAGAATCACTCTTGTTGTTTTGATTTTAATAAGGTTGATCCTTGTGCATATACATGCTACTTGAGAAACAACATTAACCATAAAGGACTTTCTTAAAGTTACCAAGTATTTTTCAAGATTTCCTTGTAGGTACCAACGATCAAAGCTTCACAATGAAGATATGAACAACAAGGAATGACAAAAGCGAGCGAGACCTATAAGAAATGAGTCACATGCCAAGGACAACAAAAGTGTAGAGATTTCATCACGAAAAGGTATTTCATTTAGTAATGATGACTCTACAAAGTACAAGAAGATTGCTCGAAATGCATTCATTGCAATTATGAGAAAAGGAGGCAATCAAAGGACAAGCTCTTCAAAAGATATTGATAGACCTAAAAGAGCTTTGTTAAGAAGAATCGAGAAAACCATGAAGGCATCGGTTTTCGCTTGGGACAAAAATGAAAGTGATGATCAAGACCAAGATCACACAAAATGCCTCATAGGACTCATTGATGATGAAGATCAAAATGACATTATAAGTCCTAGCTCTATGAATGATGAGGTACAAATGTCAAACTCAACTCTAGATTGTGATCATGATAGTGATGATGATCCTTATGTGATTTTAACTTAGTTATATGATGAGATGAAAAAGATGGTAAGAAAAACAAAAGTATGTGTAATAAACTTGCTTGCTCACTAAACGAAAGATCTTTCTTGCAAGTAGAATATAATGAACTCCTTGAGTCTTTACACGATCTATAAAAAGAAAAAAAGAGAGCATGCTCTTATCACTTGATGCTTTATCTCTTGAGAACCATGACTTACTTGACAAGATGATTATTGTTGATTCTAAACTTGTTGAGTATGATCTTTTAAAGCATAAACTGGATATTCTAAACTCTTATGTTGATAAGTGCACTTGCTCGATAGATACTCTTGGTAATGTGTTTGGTGCTCAACGTGTATCTCATAATTATAATTGTTTAGAAAACAAACACAAACACAAGAATGCACATCATATCTCTTTTGATGCTTGAACTACATCTTCCACCATGTGTAATGTAACGGGCTCTTATTGTGGAACATGTGTACATCATATTAGTCATTGCATCATCAAAAGAAAGATTGAAAGAGGTGTAAAAACCAAGCGGGTTGTAAAAAGTCTCATCATTAACCCCCAATGAGCCAAGAGAGTATTAGTACCAAAAATGTCTTCTTTTGCAAGAAACAGGGCAATCCCATTCGACTGCACAAATGTCTCGGTCGTTCCAAGTAATGGTTAATATTACAAATGATATTTTGTGAATCCCAGTCGACCGCAAAGAAGCCACAGTCGAGCGCAGGAAAGATAGAATGAAATCATTTTGGTTCGGACGAGGTCCCGACGACCTCAGGGCAGCCCCATTCGACCTGGAATTTCACGGTTTACATCTTTTAAAGAGGTTTGCAACTTCATTTTTCCAAACCTCCCATATTCCCTCTCTCAAAATTCTCAAAACCCTTAGCTACTCTCTCTCTCTCTGAAAATTGAAGCCCACATTTGAAAGACTCCTTTGAGGGTATTGAACCTAAGAGAGTGGGGAGTGGTGAATTAGGTTCTTAAAAACTTCTTAGATTTTCTAAAACTTATTTTCTTAAGTGTTCACCTTAATAAAAAGTATGTTGTTTAAGCACATAAGTGTTAGTAGTGCCCTAGGACCATTAGCACATGTTGTGCGTTTTATTATCTTTTGAGCATGTAATTGAATAGTTAATTTTTCATTTGATTATCAAATGTGTGATTTGATAGTAAAACTCATTAGCTTATGTAATTACTAATCTAGAAGTCCCTAGTTTTATGTAATGCTTGATTACTTTGAAATAAAACTAGTATGATTGTTGATTGATGATCTTGTTTTACTGATCATGTGTAATGGATACAAATCACATCATAGATGCAATATATAGGGATACATTGTATTGGACGTGATCCGTCAGAGAAGTAATACTTCATGGTCTTAAGTCGTAATTACTGATCATGTGTAATGGATACAAATCACATCATAGATGCAATATATAGGGATACATTGTATTGGACGTGATCCGTCAGAGAAGTAATACTTCATGGTCTTAAGTCATAAGTATTACTTCCTCAATACTATTTTAGAATCCTTAGACCTTATGAATGGAGCCACGTTTTGACTCAGTCGGACGTTACTTGTAACAGAGTAATCAATACGACTGGTGATCGGATGTAGTGTCCTATCATAGCTTGAATGTGAGAGACATTGTAAGGATTTTGTCCCTCTCTATTATTAGAGAGAGATATCCATGGGCCCCTCGATAGGGAAAGACTGTTTAAATGCATGGCCGTGTATTTGATAAAGTGGTTATCAAATGCTATTTGTCGAAACAGTCTACCTAGAGATCGAGCATAAATACAATTAAGCTTAATAAGGGTGACGACCACCATGCCTTATGCTTAATTAGGATATCGCGAGACAAAGGGATTAAATAGTAGATTGATATTAGGTTCCGTTGTATATTCATTCACTTTGGGTAGTCACAATGTCTTGCTAGCCGCTTGTGATTTATGAACTCACACTACTACTAATTATGTTTTCATTGCCATTGTGATATGTACCTACAGGGTCACACGCATAGACGAGCTAACGAGCTTCATGTCCAGATTCAATGAATCTAGAATGTGTCTAGGTTCATTGTATCTGACATTCACTTTTCTAAGAATAATAAAGTGTTATTATTCGAATTAGAGATAAAGGGCATTTTCGGTATAGCTGAAATTACGTGGGAGTTATTATCCGATAAGGACTCCCACTACCAGCAGAAGTCTAGGGGACGTGGGAGTTAAAGACTCCCAGCTGCGGGAAAGAGGTTGAGTAGACGTGGGAGTTGTTCGGGAAACAACCTCTCACTCCCTATAAAAGCCTCTCTTGGCCGAAACCCTAGGGTTAGACAATTTCAGCCGAAATACTAAGAAATCCAGAAAACAGTTTTCTGCCTTTCCCTTTTTCTCTCTAATTCCCGAAATTCAGAAAAAACGAAAGGCTATCAATTGCTGCCCGTTTCTTCGCGTGGATACCGGTAGAGGGACTTTCCGCAAAGGGAGATCAATCGGTGGCAGCATCCATTCCAAGAAACAGCTTCTTCCATTCAAGAATCCGATTCTTGAACCCAAAACGTAAGTCTTTTCTTGCTGTTTTTCGATTCGTCTTGTATGAGCGGATCCTTCAGGGGAGGACTCATGGGTGTTTGGAACGAGTTTCCGCCCATGAATCCCTTCAATAAGGTGATTCAATTATGTTCAAGGCAACTTAGATAACAAAGTGAAGCAATTGTATAAAGTAAGGAAGCATGTGTAGTTTTCTTATCCTAAGTACATATGTTCATATAGTCAAGTAGACGAGTTATAGCATGTATATAAACAATGAAGTAAAGAGGTAAGGGATAGAGAAAACTAACACAAGGATTTATAGTGGTTCAATACACAAAGAATCTACATTCACTACCTTATGACAAACCAAGGATTTCAAAATCCCCTAATGGATACCCTTTGCAACAAATGCAAGTTGGGTTCTACCTTTTACAATTGCCCCCAACAAATGAGGACTTGTGCTTCACCAAGAAGACTTCACTCACAAAGAGTGTTAAGCTCACTAAGAGTCAATCTCACCAATGAGATTACTTGCCTCACAAAGAGGACTTTTGCCTAACAAATAGGACTTGCAAACACTCACCAAGAGTGAAGCTCACAAAGATCTGTCTCTTTCAAAAAAGACTTTACAATTTAAGCTCTCTTACACACAAATCCCTCTTGGATTGAATATTACAATTGTAAGCTCTAATCACTCTTGAGAATAGAAAGATGAAGTTTATAGCTCAACACAATGCTTTTGAATTATATGAAATTAAGCTCAAAAGTGTTTGCTTGTGTGTTTATGAAGTGTATATGCCTATGATATGAAATTATGCAATGGCTTGTGGAGAGGAAGAAGATAAACTTTGGATATCTATCCCTAAGACACTTGAGTGAATGTGTGAAGGGTGCTAGGAATTTCCTACCACGTGGGAGTATGCTCACAACGCTATTTAAGAAGTTCAAGCTTAAACTCACAAACCCGGTGCCAAGAGATCATAGGTATAACATGTACAACAAATGCCATTTTCATAGAATGCACATGATACTTATGAATGGAAAATGGAAATTCCAAAGGAAATGTACCGACGAAGAGTTATTGGCGACGAAAATTGCTACAGGTGCTAGCCAAAAGGCTAGTGACACAATTAAGAAGATATTAGATGCAAGAAAGGCTCAAAGGCCAAATGAACCTCAAGCAAGAGAAGAATAATAAGGCCAAGGATTTGAAGATGTTCATATAGAAGTTAAAGAAGAATTTGATATGCAAGGTGATGTTGGAGGTAATGATGAAGTTCAAATAGAAAATCTTGAAAGAGAAGATCCACCACAAAGAAGAGATGGCTTCAACCGAACAAACAATGATCTACTTCTTCAAGTCATCACAAAGTGGGACTCTTTCCAAAAAAAACTTCAATACA
Source organism: Vinca minor (assembly GCA_026122235.1). Classification (NCBI taxonomy): domain Eukaryota; kingdom Viridiplantae; phylum Streptophyta; class Magnoliopsida; order Gentianales; family Apocynaceae; genus Vinca; species Vinca minor. The sequence continues at coordinate 1,383,309 of JAOCZM010000210.1, read as the reverse complement.
AGAATGGAAGATATAGAGAACAATGTTGTTAATGTGATAAGGTACACCAAGACCAAGAAATCAACACTTGAGGCTAGTGATTATAGCTCAAGTAGAGGGAATGGAGATGACTTTGAAAAAGAGGAAGACAAAGAAGAGGACAAAGATGAAGAAGAACAAGGGACTTTGACAACTTTTTTTTTTTTTTTTTTATTTTATAAAAACCACCAGCGTGGTGGGGCGGTCCCCCGTTTATTGAGAAAGCCGAAATGGCAAAGCATTGGATGAGAGGGGGACATAAACCTGACCTCCCAAGTACAGTATAGTATGCAAGAATGCAACCTCGAGCATTTATAAATATGCACAAGGGTGGATACAATGAAAGAAGGGTATATGCAAATCAATAAATTCTCTAAAAAATCTATCGACGAATCCGCAAGGTGGGTATCCCGTCTTGGTCTAAATGAATTAATCCCATCTTGGACTTTGACAACTTGAAAAGAAGAAGGCATCTTGAAAACTCATGATGAAATCAAGTGCAAGACATCCATAATCCATGGCAAATTTCTAAACTCTATCTTTTATAGCCTTCCCTGTATGTTATCCCCATGTATCACTATTATAGTAATTGTTGTTCTTAAACTTCCATGTTCTTGTATGAATTGCTATTTGAGAGGTCTATAACATGCTTTGTTTTACTTACTTTTGTGATCTTCTTTGCATGTGTAGACAACTCTATGATTATGTCATTCGGATGAGAGCTCATCCTAAACCCCCTCCCCTAATTCTTTTTAATATATGACTAAGGGGTTGATATAGATGCTACATCATGTGCTTAACCTATTTTTTTTTCTCTTGATCTATATAGCATTGGGTGTTTATGCTTGAACCTTCGAGATGTTAAGAATGTGTTATAATTGGTTGATCGCCTTTTGCTTAACTTGTGTTTAAACTATTGTTTTGGCAGAGATATATTCCTTGATATGTTTTGGTGGCATTTGGAAATGCCTTTTGTTGAATTTTGTAGGTTTATAAGCATTCTGCCATGAGTCCGGTCGACTGGACCAGTGACATCAGTCGACCACAGTAGCTCGGTTGACTTGAGGAACTTTTGCGGTCGACCGAAAGCTTTTGTTTTTTTTCTTATAACTTGGACACAACCCCAGGGGGAGTTTTATTAAGTGAACTCTTTCTTCTTCCCCTCATATATGTGATATGTGCTTACTTGTTTCTTATCTTAGCTTTATCACATCTTATGTTGGTTTTCTACTTCAAGCATATCTCTTGTTTGGCCAACTTTTGTGGGAGTTGTATGTTCTTATTAGTGCATATTATGTATCTACCTCCCTTGTTCATATGAGATCAAACACTTTTTTTCTTTTTCTTTTTCTCTCGATCTCATGTTGTCTTAGTTAGCTTGATGTTGTTTTAATATTTTTTTTGCTAACCATTTCTTGAAGAGGAACTTGCTATCATGTGTTATCATATATCCCCTCTTCCTTTGGATTGTGATATATATATATGCTCATCTTGTCTCATATATATACATGTTATCACATCCTTTTGTTAGCTTTGGTTTTTAACTTGAGTCTATCTCTTTATAGCTAACTGTATTTTATGGTGAAGGAAGATTGTGCTTTAAGGTTTCAAACTCATATATACTCTACTTTAGCTTTGGTTGTTGATTCAATTTTGAGCAATATGACCTATTTTTGCATTTGTGTGTCATCTTGTGCTCGCTTTCTTTTTAATTCAACAAAGCTTAAAACCTCTTTCAAAAAGATCTTCCTTAAAAGCTTATTACTCTTTTATTTTAAACATTCTATGTGTTTTTAAGCTAAGTATCATCTCTTGGCCACTCATACTTATTTCAAATGGCTTTTTAAAGATGATGTGCTTGCACAATTTTAAAACTTTTTCCTTCTTTAGCTTTGATATCTCTTGATCTTTCAGTGGTCTTTATAGACTCTTTCCTTGGTTTACATCTTATACCAACTAGACCAAAAAGCTTCTCCATATATGATTTTCATCTTATCCTTCCTAAAAGCTTTTCTCTTTCTTTTTTTTTTTAAATCCACCAGCGTGGTGGGGCGGACCCCCGTTTATTAATAAAGCCAATAGGCAATGAGGGGGACTTAAACCAAAAACCTCCAAAACAAAAATACAAGAAATAGCAAAGGAAAAATGCAACCTTGGACATTTATTATATGCCCAAGGATGATACAAGAAACCTAAGCTATGATGCAAAGCGAGAAAATTCAACTTGCCTCATAAAGGGAAGTCGAATCAGTACAAATATGATGGGATTAGCTCCCCCTAAATATTACTGTAGGACAATGAACCTATTTGATTCGAAGATATGGAGTCCCACTCTGATCTAGTTTGATGAGGCCCTGTATTGCAGAGGGTAATAAATGAAGACTGGAGAAAATAACCGAATTACCTGTAGTTGTGGCAAGATTTGCCAAAGCGTCTGCAACCGAACTAACCTCCCGAAAAACATGAACCAACCTGCAATTACCAAAAAGAGAAACAACACGCCTAAAAGAAATATCTAATGCCCAAGAAGAAATACGACCCGCGGCCATCGCGTTAACAAGAACTTGAGAATCCGATTGTATGATAAAGTCAGAAAATCCGCGGTCCATCGCCATCCGCAAACCCTCCAACAGAGCGAGTAATTCCGCTGCCATGCTTGTAATTGAGTCCCCCAAAAAGATAGAGAAAGCCGCAAGGAACGTCCCAGTGTGATGCCGAAAAATTCCACCGATTCCTGCAGGTCCCAGATTACCTTTTGAAGCTCCATCAATATTAAGCACAAGACCCGTAAATCAAGGCCACAGCCCCATCGGATCACCATAGTTTTCCTAGGAACAAAAGCCAAAGAATGCAACAAAATACCCTTTGCCTTAAGCAATACGGTAGTATAGTCCCGGAACTGAGCAAGAATAGTAGATTTAGTAGTGACCTTCCCATCATAGATGAAACGACACCGGGCCTTTCACAAAATCCAGCAAACAGAACAGGCCATTAGTAGAACTAGCGATCGTGAACGAGCGTTTGGAGCATACCACCACAAGGACAACATAGCTCGAATACCATCAAAGGACCAATCCGGTATAATCAAATTAACCGAACCGGCTGCCTCCTGCCAAATTACTCGCGCTAACTTACAAGTTACAAAAATGTGGTCATAGGTCTCCAAGCCGATATGACAGGAGCAACGAGAAGCAAGAGACACTCCATAACGCTGCCTATCTTCATCCACAGCTATAATCGATTCATTAGTTTCCACATAAACAAAGAGATAGATATTGGGAGTACCTTATGCCAAATGCAAGTTCGCGAGAAAAGTGTAACTCCGGAGCCACGAAGTATTGCCAGAACCGAAGCAAGTGTAAAAACTCCCCTAGATTCAGCCATCCAAATGAGTTTATCACAATCCGCGAGAGAGAAAAAACCTGCAGAGTTGCGGCAAAAGCCGCTGGCACCTGACCCCACAATAAAGTAATCACATATACGGACAGTCCTCAGCAGTTCAGACAAGCCAGGAGCAACAGAATCAAATGAACCCTGATGTGTAAAGTTCTCATAATAAAAGCTGGAATCCCCGTTGCGCAACAGAAGACCAATATGTTTCTCCACTTCATCCTTTACCAAAAGCATTCGACACCAAGTAGGCGAACAACCCAACACAACTTTCCCCTCCTTGACATGATTCAATCCCGCACAATACCGGGTTTTCAAATAATCCTCCCACAAGGAAGTGCCATTACGAAAATTCCACCACATTTTCCAAGAAAACGCCACATAAAATTTCTTTAATGAATGAACACCCACACCATTACATTCAACAGCGCGGGACATTTTATTCCAAGACATCCAATGACGACGCTCCTTCCCATCCGTTTGACCCCAAACAAACCGAGAGTACATGCTCTCCAACTTGGACAAAACCAGTTAAGGCACATTACAAGTAGTCAAAATATGAAGAGTCATAGAATTGAGGACCGCACGAACCAACAAAATCCGACTAGCCATAGACAACAAAGACCGCTGCCATCCTTCCAGACGAGCAGCGACTTTTTCAATTAACGAATCAAAATATCGCACCTTAGATCTGCCCGAATAGAGAGGACAACCAAGATAAGTCATCGGAAAATCACCCTCAACAAAACTAGTCACCTCCAGTATCATTGTTCGCTGACCAGACGCAATTTTAGTAGAAGCATAGTAGGACTTGCCCACATTAACTCTCTGTCCAGTAGCCTTTTCGTAAGTATCAAGAAAAGTCATTAGTGTGAGCAAATTCCGTTTCTGACCATTAGTAAAGATAATAATATCATCCGCAAATGCCAGGTGGGAAATGGTAAAATTCTGTTTGGGAACATGATATGAGGAAAGCGCTCTCGATTTGTTAAAGCTGCTCGTGCCCCGAGAAAGGCCCTCACCGCAAGAATGAAAAAGAAGCTGAGAGAGGGATCCCCTCGCTGACCCCTCTTCCGCATGACTATAACCATACGAGATACCTTTGACCAAGACCGAAAACTAATTGGAGCTCGAGATATTGCGGATCAGATGAATGAAATGAGGACCAAAACCAAATCGCTGCAATACCTGAAGAAGGAAGGAATGAGACACCCTGTCGAAAGCTTTCATCATATCGAGCTTAATGAGTAAATTTCCACCCCGCACTTTATGATTAATAGAATGCATAAGTTCCATGGCTAGTAAAACATTGTCGGAGATAGAACGACCCCTTACAAAGCCCGTTTGATTAAGTGATGTCAGAGCTGGTAATAGGACCCCAAGGCGAGTAGCAATAACCTTTGTGACCACCTTATTTGCAAAATTACATAGAGAAATAGGTCGAAAACCCGTGAGATGAGTTGGATTCTGGGACTTGGGAAGAAGAATAATAAGTGTGCTCGCCATCGCTTTAGGCATTAGAAGTCCTGCCCAAAAGTCCCGAACCGCTTGCACCACATCACTCCCCACTATCTCCCAACAGTCTTGGAAAAAACCACCTGAAAAACCATCTGGACCTGCAGCACTGTGTTTATCTAAAGAAAAAACCGCTGCCCGAACTTCCAAAACAGATGGAAGAGCCGAAAGAGTCCTAGTAGCCGACTCGTCAATCAATGATGGAATGGCACTCAAGATACCGTCCATTGGTTGCGGCTGGTCTGCAGCCGAGTACAAATCAGTGAAAAACCGGTGAGCACTCTGATAAACCCTTTTATTTTAGATCTCTATTTAACAAAAAAGATGAGTAAATGTTTTTCATCTTAGCACTCTGATAAACCCTTTTATTTTTACAAAAAGGGGGAAAAAATTTAGTGTTGCAAATTTTCCATGAAAAGGTATTTTACAAAAGAAGAAAGCTAAGAACTTTGCAAAATGGGAGAGATAAGGGATTATTTAAAAGAGGGGGAGTAGCATGATTTTTCAAACCATCTACTTTCCTTGATGATATGATATGTTGCATATCTTATCTCCTTATCTCGTACTCTTGATATCTTGTGCTTAATTTCCTTTATCCTTTTGTTACATGATATTCCCATTTGCGTCAATGTTTTGTCATCATCAAAGGGGGAGATTGTAAGTCCTAAAGGCCAATGCAATCAGTCTAGTTTTGATAATAACAAACCGTTGAGAATTTCTCATGTTTGTGTGAGCTTGCGTTTTGATGTTAGGATCTATAACTCACAATTACATTGATAAAAATGGAAAGATGCTTTCCTGAACCTCAAAGTTGCAATCCTACCACATTGAATATGCTAAAGCAAGAAGTATTCAAATAATTAGACAACTCCTTGGATGCCATATCAAGGATTATTTTGAAGGATTCATTGAGAAGAAGCTACACATAGCAAGACTCCTTGGTACAAGCTTGACATGTATAGTACAATGCCTTGGAAGTTGTAGCTATTCAAAGAAGGAAGATCAAGAAGTTAAGAGCTACTCAATTCCTATTGGAGTATTTCACGAAGTAAGCTCATAACCAATGAAGTGATGAAGTCCATGGTGCTACACCTTAGAAGATTACAAAATGACTTCACCACATGAAGAGGTTGATAAAGAAGGTCTCAAGTGAAGCTTAAAAAAGTTGTTATACACCTTGAAGACTTGAAGACCGAAGACCTTGAAGATTAGTCGTGCTCTAAATAGTACATTCCTTGAGACTAGTCTATATTGAAAATACTAGTGTAAGAATGTGAAGTTCTTGCATGATTTCAAAACACCCTCATTCATATCTTGATTTAATGTTGAAAACATATGTCATAGTGTTTTTTTTGCCTGTGTCTTTAACCTGTTTTGAAAAACATTGAAAAGTAGTTTAGGCATGAGTTTGAGAACATTATGTGGCCATGTGAAAAAACCACTTATGGCCTTCACTTAGGTCGATCGGGCCTAGACCTCGGACGACCGGATGAATGTTGGTCGACCAACCTGTATTTTTCGATTGACAAGAGTGAGCTTTTGTACTTGGTCAATTTTGAATCTCAAATACCCCAACGGCTAGTTTGTGCGGACGACCTTGTTTTAGGTCGATCAACTGAGCTCTTGCTCCGGATGACCGGACCCTCCATTGCGGTCGACCACAGTACATCCAGTAACTAGTCTTTCTTGAACCGGATGCACCCCGGACGACCTGACAGCCTAGTCAGTTTACCAGAGCTATCTTGTCACTGGCAAAATGTAGTTGTTGCAAATTCGAACGTTTGGTACTTTTTGCCTCTATAAATAGACTCTAAGGCTGATTTTTTATAACCGTCACACCCCGAAACCGGGTGATGACCTGACAGTACCTCATATGCTAATGAGGCACCGAACCCACAACAGAAATGATTAAATCCATTAAACCATTACAAAGAAAATTATCATATTACAACTAATTAGAGTTTTAGAATAGGTCCAATGGAAATAAAAGTGTTTTACTCTAACAGTTATTACATACTTAACTTATAAAGAAATTGTCTAGTTTTCCTATTACATTAAGACATATTATGATCACTCATTATAGTTCTCGTCCCATGCAGCATCGTAAACTTCATGCGCAATCTCATCATCTGCAAGTAAGGAAAATAACCCTTGGGATGAAACATCAAATAAGACTAAATTTCGTTTTCCCAACTTCCAAAACAAGTGTGAAAATATGCAGTTTTTAGGTTCCTCTGTACCTTACAACATAAAATTTAGAAAACACGAAGAGGAACCATAGAAAACAAAAGATAAAAAATTGGTCAACAGTGAGTGCGAATGAAGCCACGGACGAAGCATCATCCAAAGGGAGCCAGAAGCCTCAGTACTCTTTATGGACAAAATGGCGGACGAATGTGAGGACGAACCAACCGTCTGCGAGTTGTGGAAACTCGTTTTTCAAGTATAAAATTGTACACAAAATGACCATTTATGCACTTTAACATTTCCAACCCCAAAATACACCATTTTTATGCATATGTACATATTACATCAAGTACCAAAACAAGAACAAGTAAAAAATAAACTACACTCGTCGAAATCCAACATCTACACATCGGAATGAAGACATAAACACCATGTATTGTTCATACTAACAAACGACATACACAACATTGGACCTCTTCGAATGCAATTTATGCTATGACTCGTATTCACACAACAGAGCTCGATCATCTATGCACAACTCTAAAGAAATTACTACAATGGCCCCAACTTTAAGCCTATAAAGGAAATGCGTCAGTATGAAATACATGGGTCCAGTATATCTCTTGAACGGAGAGCTCAGTGTTTAAGGATCCATTCACATTGTGTCATTTCCCACCAACGTGGACTCCACAACAAATAATTGTAGTCCCAAACATTTCTCCCGGTTAGTAAAACAATATTATAATTCCGAATACTAAATCAATTAATTAAACACACACGTATAAAATACAGCGCCCATGACTATCATAAATTATAAACAAAATATAAAAATCATGTGTTGTACATTTTATTTTTTGATGCATTTCCTTACCCTACCATCTTTAATTCCAGTTGACAACCCAACCTAAACCAAACAGTTAATGCAATAAAATTGAACTAGCATGTTAGTACAATTCGTAACACATATAATCTCAAAATACGATAATCAATTACGTAAACACACAATCCAAATAACGAGTTCATATATCAATTTAACATAGTATAGCATACTTAACAAGTACATGACATTATATAACAATTGCATAATATGGCATACTTAGAAAATATCATGATATAGCATATATCACATAATAAGACATAACACATCAATGATAATATTACATAACAGTTATCAACAGTGTATAAAGCGATAAATAAACAAATACAACCTATGCAGAGTTTTTACCCATCACACATCTCACATATTATCCACCAAATTCATCATATATATGTTCATTCTAGGTTTTAGCCCTAAGGTTCGACCTGCTATGATACCACTTATGTCACACCCCAAAACCGGGTGATGACCTGGCAGTACCTTCGTATGCCAACGAGGCACATAACCCACAACAAAAATGATTAAATCAATTAAACCATTACAAAGGAAATTATCATATTACAACTAATCTGAGTTTTAGAATAAGTCCAACGAAAATAAAAGTGTTTTACTCTAATAGTTATTACATACTTTTTTAAATTGTCTAGTTTGCCTATTACATTAAGACATATTATGATATCATGTCCTTAATTTGTATGATATCGTGTAGAATCATACACTTATTTATGATATTTTCTTTTAATCTATATTTTGCAGTTTCCAACTCAAGTCATTCTAGACCTTTCTGGTTCTAATGTTGAGAATGAGGATGTTGGCCTTATCGGGGATGGTAGTCCCGATATTCCTTTTAAGAATATTCACAACCTTTCCCCGGAAATCCGTGACAAACATATACTTCCCCTATCACTCAAACAAGGATCGCCCCGAGGTGGCTCTCCGTTATGCTATCTTGACTCGCAGTGGCTCATCCCGAGGAAAAGATAATGTAGTTGTCGGGTTATGGCTTCACATGGAATGGGACGTGTATGAGTCATTAAGAATATGGAAAAGCATAAGGGTAGCTTTGAGACCATCCATGTCTAGGGTGCCGGTGTGAGGGACATGAGCATTCGACATCCCAAAGAGTTGATGGAGTTGGGGCCTCGAGAAGATGCATTCTTCTTAGCGCGATGTAAGGACTTCCCACTATACAAGATTTAACATTATTATTTCTTTCTCGAAATGTCCTTCCATATACTTACTCTTGTGGTTTGCACGCGAAATTACTCATTCGGGCGGGTATATCTGAGCCTCATCATGCTTTAATTGACTTGTCTGCCGAGGTTAGTGGGTTGCAAAGAAAGTTGAGAGTGGTTGAACAGAATATGCACAAGGTGGAGGGCGAGGGTGATGCATCTTTTGCTGAGTGCAATGACATGAGGGGTGAGTGTAGTACTCTCGATGAGCAAGACACTATCCTGGGAGAGAAAACTAGTGGTGCAAGGGTTTATCTGAAATGGAAACTACTCAGGATGCGTGTTGGCTTTGAGCCTTTGGCACAACCAATATTTTGCAACGAATGAATAAGTACATGCTCCGGGAAGAGGTTCGATTCAGTTTTAACCAAACTGTGCTCTGTACTGTTCAAGTTCTGGTGGAGCAAGCTCAGCGATCGACATAAGGTGCTTGAGTTTAGTGTGGATTTTGAAGAGATTGCAACCATGTCTAATAACCCCCTTTTTTTTTGGGAAGATGAGGATCTGATGTCTGCAAAAGAATGTCTAGGAGAAGCGAAAAGCCTTGGCAGTTTCTCACTGCACCCTTCTCCCGAGGCAAATCCTGAGGTAGCTGTCACTCAAGGCATGTCCGATTGGCCCTCTATATCCTCGAGCCGAGTATGATAGTCTATAGGTCCCTATTGCATTATCTTTATGTATTTTCGTAGGTTTCTTCCTATGTAGTCCCTCTCTTGTACTTTTTTTTTGGTCAGCAACCTTAATTCTTTCCCTCACCAGAGGGGGAGGGTGTTGAACCCGAGACCTCTTGGTCACGAGTAGAGGCTTGCCCCAATGGGCTACGGCGTCCTTGACCCCTCTCTTGTACTTGGTTTTGAAAGAATATTAATAAAACATTGTTCCCCTCAGGGCTATGTTCTTGTACTTTGTACTTGTTTATTTTCTGTTTGTAATTAGAGGTTGTTCCCCCACAAGGTGGCACAACTGTGTTTATTTTTCCCGACTTCTCCATGTGTGAATTTGTCTTCGCATACATGTGGCATATTTTTATTCAAACGGATCATCATGGGTGAGTATATTTTGCTCGGGTGTGTTGGTATTGATTCGGAGGGTTTGTATCGGTCCATTTGAGGCGGGCATGTTTGATGTCGCCCGACATATAATTGTTCAGGTAAAACACTGTTGTCCTGGGTTGTCACCCCGAAGGTGTAGCATTCCTCATCTACTGCGGTGCGGAAGCGAACATTTGAGCCTGGTATATAGTTTCTTGTACTCTCCTTTATCTGAAGCTAAGTATACTTTTGATACGTGCATATCCTTCTTTTGTTCGTACTACAAAAGTCTACATTTGTAATATTTTTCCCGAACTATAACAATGTTGGAATGTTGGATTCGGATTGTATCATTTTCCCTTCTATCTTCAATTTATGTGTTTTTTTGACAAAGCCGAGGTGTATTCTCTACCTTGTATGTTTGTAATTAACGTCGGGTTGTACTCATAGCCTTGTATTCTTGCAATGATACATGATGAGGAACCTTGATTTTTAAGGTCAAGTTTCGACACAAAAGGTCTAAAACTCGGATCTTTCTCTAACTTGAACTAGTTTTAAAGGGAATATACTCAACGCAACTCCAAGAAGGCTAAGTATCGATGGAGGCTGAAACACCACAACAAGCGAAACTAACTTATTGAAACAGTAACTCAAGAATGAATGAAGTTCTATATGAAGTTCAATTCACAAGATCTAAGGAATAACCTTACCAACTAGCATATATCTAACGTAATTACAATAGTGGCCGAAATCCCTCTTAAACAAAGTAAGGATTTCGGCTCAATGAACCCTAAAGGAAGAATCCTAATTAAGTTAGGATTCTTTTATCCTAAAAATAGTAAACTACTATAATTGAACCACTAACTAAACACATGGACAACATGTCATTTATTCTAGCCTTATCAAAGGGAATTCGGCTAACACTAAATAAAGAAATAACATAACACTGAAAAACTAATTAAAGTCTAAAATAGACTTTCATTTACAAGTTTCCTAAAATGCCCTTCTTAGCCACTTTGCTTGATTGGCCGAATTGTACACTTTGTAAAGTTAAGAGGTTAACTTGAATATCTTCTTCTAGTTGTAACTTAGCTTCCTCTTTAGTCTTTACATCTCGGATCAACGATGAAATATGTTGAATCACTTCCTTGCCCTTTGTCTTGTCATTGGTCCTTGGATGTTTGATAAAGGATGCTTTGTGTAGGGCAGGCCCTTGGATGGTCCCTCGTCATCCCCTCCCCCCTGGAAAAGGATTCGTCCTCGAATCATCATCATCATCAATATAATCACTCACTTTTCAAGCCTATTTTGTAAGCATTATCATTGATCTTTGAAACAACTTGAAAAGGTCCAGCTCCTCATGGGTGAAATTTAGACTTCATCTCATTAGGAAATCTATCTTTCCTAAGATGTAACCAAACCTAATCTCCAACTTCAAACGAGATTTTCTTGCGGCCTTTATTTGCATACTTGGCATATTGTTCATTCCTTCTTGCAACATTCTCGGCAACTTGTTGATGAATCCATTGTATATAATCTTCCATAGAATCACCATCTACATTATAATACTCATCAACAGGTAAAGGAGTTAGATCCAAATGGGTTAAGGGGTTAAATCCATAAACAACTTCAAAAGGAAAATTATTTGTAGTAGAATGCAAAGTCTTATTGTAAGCAAATTCAGCAATAGGTAAACAATCTTCCCACCTTTTTAAGTTCTTTTGAATGAGTTCTCTAAGTAGAACCCCTAAAGTCCTATTTGCTACCTCAGTTTGGCCATCTGTTTGTAGGTGACTTGTTGTAGAAAACAACAATTTGGTCCTCAATTTACTCTGTAATATCTTCCTAAAATAACTTAGGATCTTTACATTCCCATCACTCACAATAGTCTTAGGAACTCCGTGAAGCCGAACTACTTCTTTGAAGAACAAATCAGCAACGCGACTTGCTGTTAGCAGTGCCCTAGGACCATTAGCATATGTTGTACATTTTATATATTTTTGAGCATGTCATTTGAATAGTTAATTTTGCTTTTGAACATTGAATGCGTGATTTGATAGTAAAACTCATTAGTTTATGCAATTACTATTCTGAGCGTCCATAGTTTTATGTAATGTTCTATACGATGAAATAAAACTAGTGTGATGTTTGATTGATGATTATGTGTTACTAATCATGTGTAATGGATGCAAATCATATCATAGATATAATATATTGAGATATATTGTATCGAACGTGATTTGAAAGAGAAGTAATACTTCATGGTTCCTTAGTCATAAGTATTACTTCCTCAATACTTTTTTGGAATCCTTAGACCTTATGTCTCCATCGTTTGCAGCAAGAATGAAGCTACGTTTTGACCCAATCGGATGTTACTTTTAATCGAGTAATTAAAATAACTGATGATCGGATATAGTATCCTATCATGGCTTGAATGTGAGAGACATTGCAAGGGATTTGTCCCTCTCTTACTAGATAGGGATATCTATGGCCCCTCGATAGGGAAAACTGTTTAAATGCATGACCTGCTCAAATGTATTTAATAAAGTGGTTATTAAATACTATTTGTTGGAACAGTCTATATGTAGATTGAGCATAAATACAATTAAGTTTTATAAAGGTGACAACTACCATGCCTTATGCATAATTTGGATATCGCGAGACAAAGGGATTGAATAGTGGATTTATATTAGGTTCCACCGTACATTCATTCACTCTGGGTAGTCACAATGTCCTTGTAGGGACCGCTTGTGATTTATGAACACATACTACTATTAAGTGTATTTTCATTGCAATTGTGATATGAACCTACAGGATCACTCGCATAGACGAGTTAATGAGCTTCATGTCCATATTCAATGAATCTAGAATGTGTCTAGGTTCATTGTATCTGGCATTTATTTTATGAGAATAATAAAATGTTATTATTCGAATTAGAGATTAAGAATGGGGGCAATTTTTGGTGCTTTCACTGGGATTACTTGGGAGATATTATGAGATAAAAACTCTCACTACTAGGAGAGGTTGGGATGATGTGGGAGTTGGTTTTCAGAACCAACTCTCACGCCTATATAATCTCTTTTAGCCAAAACCCTAGGGTTAGACTTCTAATAGCCAAAAACCCTATCACCCGAAATTAGATTTCTGCCTCCTTTCTATCTAGATTCCTGAAACTCAAAAAATGAGAGCAAGCATTCGCTACTCGTTTCATCGCGTGGATACCGGTAGAGAGTAATTCTGCAAGGGAGAACTTTTGGTGGTTAAGCACCCGAAATCATAAACCATTAACGATAAACGTAAGTCATTTTCTTCAAATTTCGATTCCCATAGTATTAGTGGATCCTTCAGGGGAGGATTCATGGGTGTTTAGAATTAGTTTCTTCCCACGAATCCCTTCAATGGTATCAGAGTCTTGCTCACACTATTCGAATTCGATAATGTTAGTCACATCATAACACGTATCAATTTTGATTTGGTATGTGTATGTGTGAAAATTGTTTCTTTGATTATGATATATATGTGATATATGTTAATTTGATTTATATGTCTATTCACTTTATTCGATATGTTTTAATTCGATTAATATTGCATAAACTGATATCGTATGCGATCTGTCATTAATTCGATTAATTATGCATAAACTGCGATTATATGCCCCATGTCGTTAATCTGATTAATATCGCATAAACTCGTTATGTGTATGGATTATATCGTATAAACCAGTTAATTTGATTGTATAAGTTAGGCGATTGAGGGTTAAATTGGGGCAGAAAACTCATTCGATGAGCAGTTGGAGAATCAGATTTTTCCCCCTAAGACTTTGTATTTGTACTCGTTACTTGATTTTATTATGCTTTATGTGAGTTTTAGCATGGTGAATAGCATGGCCTACTATACCCTCCCCCTCTTGCTTTACATTTATTGGGTTGTAATTTTATAATACGGCTTGCGAGCCGTTTTTCAATGTTGTAAAATTGTTATTGCTTTTTTAGATTAGTTTTATTGCTTTACATTGAAGGCTGGGTATGCCCATGCAACTATGTAACAAGACTGGAGGACGCATGCTCGAACACACTGTCCATGAGATGGGTATTGACTTAGATTGACCATTGGCTCCCACAAGGCTCGTAGGATTCATCATAGGATTAGGTCATGCTATCTCACATCTACTATTATTTATTTTGTATTATGCATGTGAGGCTTAATTCTTGTCTTATGGGGGCTTAATAACTTATTCGTTAAATTAAATTGTTTTAATTAAGTCTTAAAATGCCTAACATATCCTAAGCACTTCTTGAGCTTGGGTCATCATTTTGTCTGCTTGCTAAAGCAACAGATAAGTGGTTATCTAAGCAAAAGGAGATGGGAAAAAAAGTGATTTCCATAAGCTTAGACATGGTTCGACTTAACTAGGGTATCAAAATAGTTTTGAGTCTACGGCATAACTTGGGAAATAGCCTGGACATGTAGTTGCTATTCCCATGAGTTGATTTTACTTTAATTATGGGTGATAAGCCAAAGCTTACTTATAACTATCGTACAATGGTTTTCTCCACTATTTATCAAGTGTTGAAATTGTGGAAAGTTTTTGCTCAAAAACTAATTAATGACTTTGCAAATAATTTTTAAATGTAGATAATGGAAACACTTCACACAATTCATTGCGATCCGTTCTTGAAAAATAAAAACTGAGTGGGTCCAATTTCATTGATTGGGTCCGTAACTTAAGGATTGTCCATGAGCAGGAAAAAAAGCTATATGTTCTCGACACTGATATTCCTGAACAACCTTGCAAACAACGCCCATAGAGATGAGAAAGATGCTTGGAAGAAGCATTGTGATGATTCTAACGATGTGACTTGTCTCATGTTAGCCTCAATTAGCTTTGAGCTTCAAAAACAGTTTGAAGATGTTGAGGCTTTCCAGATGATGGGCCATCTCAAGGAAATGTTCCAAGAGCAAGCCCGTCAAGAAAGGTTCCTCACCACTAAGGTGTTGAACAATTGCAAGATGGCCCATTGCACATCTGTGAGTGCACATGTTCTTAAGATGAAGGGGTATCTTGACCAACTTAAGAAACTTGGGGCTCCCGTAGGTCATGACATGACCACAAATATGATCTTGGGCTCACTCCCACCTGAGTATTACCAATTTTCATGAACTTCAACATGCATGCCATGGAGAAGTCCATACACGGGATGCTCAAGCAGGCTGAACTAAACATTAAGAAGACCCCTGAAGTCTTAATGGTTCAAAAAGGGAATTTCTAGAAAACAAAGGAAAAGGAAAGCCCATGGCCAAGTAGGGCAAAGGCAATAACAAGTCCAAGCCTAAACCCAAGGCCAAGGCACCAAAGGAATGGGTTTGCTTCCATTGCAATGAACCAGGTCATTGGAAACATAACTGCAAGCTCTACTTAGAAGAGAAGGAAAAGGAGAAACACAGTTTGACTATCTCTACAGGTATTTATGTTATTAAAATTAACATGTCTACTCTTTCTTCATGGGTATTAGATACCAGCTGTGGATCTCATATTTGTGCAGGGGTTCAAAATGAGTAGATCACTCACAAAAGGAGAAGTGGACTAGAGAGTAGCGAATGGAGCAAGAGTTGTTGTTGTAGCTACAGGGACATTTAATTTAGTTTTGCCAAGTGGCCTTATTATTGAATTGAATAATTGTCTTTATGTTCCAACTTTGAGTAAGAATATTATTTCAGTTTCATGTTTGGATATTGATGGTTTTGAAATTAATATTGAGAATAAAATTTGTACCCTTCATAAAGATGGTATCTTCTATGAAGATGTCTTTTTGATGAATGTGCTTTATATTCTTAACCTCGACAAATCCATTAAAAGGCCCATCTATAACATTAATACATAGAGGTTTAAATCAAATTACTTAAACCAAACCTACTTTTGGCATTGTCGTTTGGGCCACATCAATGAGGAACGCATATCAAAACTCCATCAAGATTGAATTTTGACATCATTTGACTTAGAGTCTTATGAGACGTGATTTTGCTTGTTAGGCAAAATGACTAAAGCTCTCTTTATTGGAGAAAGTGAGAGAGCTTCAGATTTATTGGGCCTCATACATACAGATGTATGTGGACCAATAAACACTAGTGCTAGAGGAGGGTTTCAGTACTTCATCACATTCACAGATGATTTCAGTAGATATGGCTATCTCTAGCTAATGAAACATAAATCAGAATCTTTTGGAAGATTTAAAGAATTCCAAAATTTAGTACAAAATCAGCATGGTAAAAGTATTAAAATACTTTGATCAGATCTAGGTGACGAATACCTTAACCAAGAGTTTGACAAACATCTTAGAAGTTGTGGAATTGTTTCACAATTGACTCCTCCTGGCACACCACAATGGAATGGTGTGTCAGAACGAATGAATCGCACCTTATTACCAGATATAGTTCGATCTATGATGAAACAAACCAATCTTCCAATTTCCTTTTAGGGCTATGCCATAGAAACTGCTGCATTCATATTCAATAGAGTTCATTCTAAAGCGGTTTAGAAAACTCCATATGAGATATGGACAGGGAAACGACCTAGTTTGTCATTTCTCAAAATTTAGGGATGCGAGCCGCATGTAAAACGCTTATTATCTGATAAACTCGCCCTAAATATGACAAGTGCTTGTTTGTCTAAAGAAACTAAAGGATATTACTTCTATCTTCCATCAGAGAACAAAGTGTTTGTTGCTCGAAATGGTCTATTCAATGAAAGGGAATTTATTTCCAAAAGGGATTGTGGGAGTAAGATCCATCTTGAGGAAATTCGATATCCCCAAACAACATCTGAACCAGCTTTGGAACTGCAAGCAAGCTCACGTGCTAATACTGAGCTTCAATCTTTGACACAAGGCCCAAGGAGGTCAAGTCGGGTACATCAACAGCTTGAGAGTTATGGATTTCTCATAACTGATGATCATCATATTGAACTGATTGATCAAGATGAACCCAGTTCCTACAAAGAGGCAATTCATAGTTATGAGTTTGACAAGTGGCTAGAAGCTATGAAGTATGAGATGCAATCCATGTACGATAACCAAGTGTGGACTTTGGTTGACCCACCCGAATGGTGTAAGGTCATTGATAACAAATGGTGTTTCAAAAATAAAACCAACATAGATGGTAATGTACACACTTTTAAATCTCGACTAGTAGTAAAAGGTTATAGACAAATTCATGGTATAAACTATGATGAAACCTTTTCTCCCGTCGTTATGATAAAGTCTATTAGGATTCTACTTGCCATAGCCCCATATTATGACTACGAGATATGGAAAATGGATGTTAAGACTACGTTTCTTAATGGAAACCTTCTCGAGGATGTGTATATGACACAACCTGAGGGGTTTGTTGATCCATCAAATCCTAACAAAGTGTGTAAGTTTCAAAGGTCCATTTATGGATTGAAGCAAGCATCTCGAAGCTGGAATCGTCACTTTGATGAAGCAATTAAAGAATTTGGTTTCATAAAAAACGAAGACGAGCCTTGTGTTTATAAGAAAGTAACTAATAATGCAGTAGTGTTCCTTGTGCTTTATTTGGATGACATCTTACTGATTGGAAATGACATCCCCACATTACACAGCGTAAAAGGTTGGTTGGGGAAGTGCTTTTCCATGAAAGACTTAGACGAGGCTACATACATTTCGGGTATAAGAATCTATAGAGACAGATCCAACAAAATGATTGGTCTAAGACAGAGTGGATACATTGACAAGGTGCTGAAATGGTTCTGTTTGCAAGATTTCAAAAAGGGATTCTTTCCCATCAAACTCAGCAGAAAGGAAGACCAAGAGCGCATGAGTAAGATCTCATATGCTTCATCCATTTGGGTCTATTATGTATGCCATGCTATGCACTCATCTGGATGTCTCATTCGCGTTAACTATGACTAGAAGATATCAATCTGAACCTAGAGAGTCACATTGGACTAGCATTCAAGAGAATTCTTAAGTACTTGAGAAGGACTAAAGATATTTTCTTAGTTTATGGAGGTTAAGAATGAAGTCTGGTTGTAAATAGTTGCACATACGCAAGCTTCCAGACCAACGTAGATGACTTTAGATCGCAATCTGGTTTTGTGTTTTGTTTGAATAGAGGTGTTGTGAGCTGGAAGAGCTCAAAGCAAGAAATCGTGGCCGACTCTACAACAGAAGCTGAGTATGTGGTTGCCTCTGAAGCATCTAAAGAAGCTGTTTGGATCAGGAAATTTGTTAATGGGTTAGGTTTCATCCCTAGCATTGTGAACCAGTGGACCTTTATTGTGATAATACTGGTGCCATTTCACAAGCTAAGGAACCTAGATCTCACCAACAATCCAAAGACATTCTCAGGCGTTTCCATCTGATTAGAGTGATCATTGATAGAGGATACGATAAAATTTGCAAAGTTTATACAGACAACAACATTGTAGATCCATTGACCAAGCCACTCCCGCAACCTAAACTTGAGAGTCATACTAGGTCAATGGGATTGAAGATCATGTTTGATTGGACCTAGGCAAGTGGGAGATTGTTAGTAGTACCCTACGACCATTAGCATATGTTGTACGTTGTATATATTTTTGAGCATGTCATTTGAATAGCTAATTTTTCTTTTGAACATCAAATGTGTGATTTGATAGTACAACTCATTAGCTTATGCAATTACTATTCTGAGTGTCCCTAGTTTTATGTAATGTTCTATACGATGAAAGTAAAACTAGTATGACGTTTGATTGATGATTATGTTTTACTAATCATGTGTAATGCAAGAAAATCATATCGTAGATATAATGTATTGGGATATATTGTATCAGACGTGATCCGTAAGAGAAGTAATACTTCATGATTCTTTAGTCATAAGTATTAATTCCTCAATACTATTTTGGAATCCTTAGACCTTATGTCTCCATCGTTTGCAACATGAATGGAGCTACGTTTTGACTCAGTCGGACGTTACTTTTAATCGAGTAATTAAAACGACTGATGATCGGATGTAGTATCCTATCATGGCTTGAATGTGAGAGGCATTGTAAGGGATTTGTTCTTCTCTTATTAGAGAGATATATCCATGGCCCCTAGATAGGGAAAACTGTTTAAATGGATGGTCGTGCTCAAATGTATTTAATAAAGTGGTTATTAAATACTATTTGTTGGAACAGTCTACCTGCAGATCGAGCATAAATACAATTATGTTTTATAAGGGTGACAACTACCATGCCTTATGCTTAATTTGGATGTCGCGAGACAAAGGGATTGAATAGTGGATTGATATTAGGTTCCACCGTACATTCATTCACTCTGGGAAGTCACAATGTCCTGCTAGAGGCCGCTTGTGATTTATGAACATACTACTAAGTGTGTTTTCATTGCCACTGTGTTTTGAACCTACAGGGTCACACGCATAGACGAGTTAACGAGCTTCATGTCTAGATTTAATGAATCTAGAATGTGACTAGGTTCATTGTATCAGGCATTTATTTTTCTGAGAATAATAAAATGTTATTATTCGAATGAGAGATTAAGGATGGGGGCATTTTTGGTATTTGGCTTTCGCTAGGATTACTTGGGAGATATTATGCGATAAATACTCTTTCTACCAGAAGAGGTTGGGATGACGTGGAGTTGGTTTTCGGAACCAACTCTCACGCCTATATAATCTCTTTTGGCCGAAACCTCAGAAACCCCTATCACCCGTAAATAGACTTCTACCTCATTTCTCTCTAGATTCCTAAAACTCAGAAAACGAGAGCTAGCACTCGCTGCTCGTTTCGTCGCGTGGATACCGGTAGAGATTAATTCCGCAAGGGAGAACTTTTGGTGGTTGCAGCTAAGCTCCTGAAAGCAGAAACCATGAACGATAAACGTAAGTCTTTTTCGTCGAATTTCGATTCCCATAGTATGAGCGGATCTTTCAGGGGAGGATTAATGGGTGTTTTGAACGAGTTTTTGCCCACGAATCCCTTCACTTGCATCAATTGTTTTTCCGCAAGGAATAAAGTGAGCCATCTTAGAAAAATGATCAACAACAACCATTATACTATCCATACTTCTTTGGGATCTCGGCAATCTAAGAACAAAGTCCATAGATACATCAATCCAAGGTGAAGATGGAATAGGTAAAGGCATGTAAAATTCGTGAGTTTTGCTTGTACTCTTAGCCTGTTTACATTTAAAACAAAATTCACATATTTTCCTAACATCTCTTTTCATCTTGGGCCAACAAAAGTGTTCTTGTAATATGTCTAAGGTTTTAACAACACCAAAATGTCCCATTAAGCCGCCACAATGTGCCTCGAATAGAACAAGATGGAATGCACAATTTATTACCTTCAAACAATAAGCCCTCAAATATGAAAAAATATTTTTGAGCCGAGAGCTC
The DNA here is from genome assembly GCA_026122235.1 of Vinca minor. Lineage (NCBI taxonomy): Eukaryota > Viridiplantae > Streptophyta > Magnoliopsida > Gentianales > Apocynaceae > Vinca > Vinca minor. The sequence continues at coordinate 1,362,661 of JAOCZM010000210.1, read as the reverse complement.
ACAAGATTTATACAAATCTGAAAAGTCTTTTCTTTCTCATACAATGCTTTAAGATGTTCAAAACCAAGCAATTTAGCATACATAACGGAAAGTAAAGTATACCTTCGAGATAGAGCATCGGCTACAATGCTTTCCTTACCTTTCTTGTATTTGATGATGTAAGGAAAGGAAACCCATTTCGCATGCCTTTTATTGAACATACTTTGCCCCTTTAGGTACTTGATGGATTCATGGTCCATATGTATCACAAATTCCTTTGCAATCAAGTAGTGTTGCCATGTCTCCAAAACCCTAACAATTGCATACAGCTTCTTTATTATAAGTAGGATATTTAAGTGTAGGACCACTTAATTTCTCAACTTATCCCTGAAGCATCACATTCAACTTCAAACATTAAATCCAAGTTAGGTAAAGCAAGAATAGGGGAAGAAGTAAGTAATTCTTTGAGCTTCTCAAAACTATCTTCTTGCGCCTTCTCCCAAAAGAATTGGGTATCTTTCTTCACAACTTCATTTAATGGGGTTAGCAATGGAACTAAAATCACATATAAAACGTCTATAAAAGCTTGCTAACCCATAGAATGATCGAACTTGACATGCACTTATTGGTCTCGGCCTGATGAGGGACAATCCAAGGGGCTGCCCTCTTCAAAGGATCCATTAGTCAACTTTCAAGGGCCTATGACAAGAGCAAGGGCAAAGAAGACTCTAGAAAGAATTGCAACATTGACTTCAGACATAAAGACTAAAGAGGAAGCTAAACTTCAACTTGAAGATAATATTCAAGTCAACCTCTTACGTTTACAAAGTGTACAATTCGGCCCTATCAAGCAAAGTGGCTAAGAAGGGCATTTTAGTAATCTTGTAAATTAAAGTCTATTCTAGACTTTAATTAGTTTTCAGCTTTATTTATTATTTAGATGGACGTGTATAGCCACATTATCCTATAGTGTAGCTATAATAAAAGGACATGTTGTCCATGTGATTAGATAATGGTTAAGTGGTTAGTTATCTAGTAGTTGTAGAGTCCTGATCCTTCAAGGACTCTTATTTGTTAGGCTTGTTAGCCGAAATCCTACTCTATTTAAGAGGGATTTCGGCCACCATTGTAATTATGTTAGATATATGCTATTTGTTAAGGTTATTCCTTAGATCCTCGTGAATTGAACTTCTTATAGAATTTATTCATATTTGAGTTACTGTACTAGTTTCACTTGTTTTGGTGTTTCAACTTCCATCGATACTTAGCCTTCTTTAGAGTTGCGTTGAGTATATTCCCATTGAAACTAGTTCAAGAATAGAGAAAAATCCGAATTAAACAACTTAGTGTCAAATCTTGATACTTGTTATCTCGGTTCTTCATCAGGTGGTATCAGAGCAAAAGGTTCAACTAATTCTTGGTGTACTTTTTATCGTTTTCTTGGTAAATTTTTCTTGTTTGCTTGAAATAGACGGGAAAAAAAAGAAAGAAAAGCATACGGCATTAAAAGAAAAAAAAAGCCGAGATTAAAAGTGATTGAATAGTGAACTATAAAGCCAAAAAGCAAACTTCTTGGTTCGATAGCGTAGGAGCCTCGTCTAAGAATTGGCAAACGTTCCTCCTTTTGTTTTTTTAACCGTGTCCTTAATTACCATACATCAAGAATTGATAGCGTTGGAGCCTCTCTCTTGATATATCTCTGCCAAGAATAAGGGAAAATTCAAGAAAAAAAATGAAATCAGGAAACAAGAATCAAGAACGAAAATATTGAGATCTTCCTTTCCTAAACACAAAAGAATACCCTTAAAAAGTATCTATTTTCTTGATTAGGATTTGTCAAAGACTACCCTTTTATTCTTTCTTTAAGCTTTTCGTGTAGGTCAAGGTAGGATTTCTTTCCTTTATTTTTCAGCTTTGTCTCAACGCAACAGGCTAGGAACCTTTAATTCATCTAGAGTTGAAGTTCTTTTAAGAGTATTGTTGGAATAAAGAGTTAATTTTTTTCTTCTATCTAACAGTTTGTGTGTTTCTAGAAAGTATAAATGTCTCATCAGGCAAATACTTCCTAGCAATCCAAGGTCGTTGATGAAGTCAAGCTTTTTAAAGAGGCGATGCAACAAACGATGCTCCAAAATGCAACAAAGGATGAATGAGATGGCAGAAGAGATGAAAATTCTTAGAGATTCAAATCAAAGAGGTAATGATGTAGATGATGACGATAGGGTTGAAGAATCACTTGATGCAATTGAGCCGCCAAGGGACAATCTAAGGCCGAGAGCTAGGCAACCAAATCGGGTAGTGAATAATCAGATTTTTTAGCCGAGAAGAGGGGACTGTTAGTAGTGCCCTAGGACCATTAGCACATGTTGTGCGTTTTATTAACTTTTGAGCATGTAATTGAATAGTTAATTTTGCTTTTGATTATCAAATGTGTGATTTGATAGTAAAACTCATTAGCTTGTGTAATTACTATTCTATAAGTCCCTAGTTTTATGTAATGCTTAATTACTATGAAATAAAACTAGTATGATTGTTGATTGATGATCTTGTTTTACTGATCATGTGTAATGGATACATATCACATCATATATGCAATATATAGGGATACATTGTATTGGACGTGATCCGTCAGAGAAGTAATACTTCATGGTCTTAAGTCATAAGTATTACTTCCTCAATACTATTTTAGAATCCTTAGACCTTATGTCTTCATTGATTCTAGTATGAATGGAGCCACGTTTTGACTCAGTCGGACGTTACTTGTAACATAGTAATCAATACGACTGATGATCGGATGTAGTGTCCTATCATAGCTTGAATGTGAGAGACATTGCAAGGAATTTGTCCCTCTCTATTATTAGAGAGAGATATCCATGGGCCCCTCGATAGGGAAAGACTGTTTAAATGCATGGCCGTACTCAAATGTATTTGATAAAGTGGTTATCAAATGCTATTTGTCGAAACAGTCTACCTGGAATCGAGCATAAATACAATTAAGCTTAATAAGGGTAACGACCACCATGCCTTATGCTTAATTAGGATATCGCGAGACAAAGTGATTAAATAGTGGATTGATATTAGGTTCCGTTGTATATTCATTCACTTTGGGTAGTCATAATGTCCTGCTAGGGACCGCTTGTGATTTATGAACTCACACTACTACTAAGTGTGTTTTCATTGCCATTGTGAGATGAACCTACAGGGTCACACGCATACACGAGCTAACGAGCTTCATGTCCAGATTCAATGAATCTAGAATGTGTCTAGGTTCGTTGTATCTGACATTCACTTTTCTGAAAATAATAAAGTGTTTATTATTCGAATTAGAGATAGGGGAAATTTCGTATTTTACCCATAGCTGGGATTACGTGGGAGTTATTATCCGATAAGGACTCCCACTACCATCGAAAGTCTAGGGAACGTGGGATTCTGAGACTCCCACTGCCGAGAGAAGTTGAATAGAGGTGGGAGTTGTTCTAGTAACGAACTCTCACATTCTATATAACATCTCTTAGCCGAAACCAAGATGACTAAGGTTTTCAACCGAAATAATACATAGAATCAGAAAACCGTTTTCTATTCTTGCCTCTCCCTCTTCTCTCTAATTACCGAATCTCAGAAAACGAAGAGCTAGCAATCGCTGCCCGTTTCGTCGCGTGGATACCGGTAGAGGGACTTTCCGCAAAGGGAAATCAATCGGTAGCAGCATCCGATCCAAGAAACGTCATCCTCCATTCAAGAAGTAGCTTCTTGAATCCTAAATGTAAGTTTTTCTTGCTGTTTTTCGAATTGTTTCATATGAGCGGATCCTTCAGGGGAGTATCCGTGGGTGTTTGGAACGAGTTTCCGCCCATGAATCCCTTCAGTGGTATCAGAGCCTTGCTCATACGACTCGAATTCGATATTGTTAATCAGGCAATAACACTATCAATTCTGATTTGGTATGTGTATGTTTGAAAACAGAAAAGATCGTTTCTTTGATCATGATAAATGCATAAACTGTTTAACTGCATTTAAAGATTGTATCTTTTTTATTGATATAGGCATAAATTGTTTTCGGTTTCATGATTCTGCATGAACTACCTTAGCATGATTCGGTTTGAAATTTAATTCGATTAAAATTGCATAAACTGTGAATCTATAATTAATTAGATTAATTCGGTAATATGCATAAACTGTTTATGATTATGAATCTGATTATATGCATAAACTGTTTATGAATCTGATTATATGCATAAACTGTTTATGAATTGGTTATCAATTCGGTTAATTCGATTAACCCAATACATAATCCGATTATGTAAGTAAGGCAATTGAAGGGTAAATCTGGGAGGAAAAACTCATTCGATGAGCTGAGGTAAGTCTGCGTCGCCCCGATTCGTTGTTCCCCCCGAATTAAGACTTTGTGTATATACTCGTTATTGATTTTATTATGCTATATGTGATTTTAGTATGGTGAATAGCGTGGCCTACTATACCCCTTGTTTTACATATTTTGTTGTAATTTTATAATACGGCATGTGAGCTGTTTTAATGTTGTAAAATTGTAATCGCTTTCTTAGATTAGCTTTATTGTTTTACATTGAAGGTTAGGTATGCCCATGTAACTATGTAACAAGGCTGGTGGATGCTGGATCGAAGACTCTATCCATGAGATGGATACTGACTTAGATTGACCATTGGCTCCCACAAGGCTCGTGGGAGTCATCATAGGATTAGGCCATGCTATCTCACGTTTAATTATTATGCTTTATATACTGCATGAGATGCTTGTATGAATGTATTACGCTTTTTATCGTCTTATTCAAACCGAACGTTTTAACTAAGTCTCAAAATGCCTACCATACTCTAAGCACTCATTGAGCGTGGATCATCACTTTGTCTGCTTGCCAAAGCAACAGACAAGTGGTTATCTAAGCAAAAAGAGATGGGAAAATAGTGATTTCCATAAGCTTAGACATGGTTCAACTTAGCTAGGCCATCAAAATAGTTTTGGGTCTAGGGCATAAAATGTGAAAAAGCCGGGACATATAGATGTCATTCCCATTAGATGATTTTACTTTAATTGTGGGTGTTAAGCCAAAGCTTTCCTATAACTATTGTAAAATGTTTTTCCCCACTATTATCAAGTGTTGAAATTGTGGAAAATGTTTTTGCTCAAAAACTAATAACTTTGCAATTAACTTAATGTAGATTATGGCAACCAATACATCACACAATTCATCGCGATCCGTCCCTCGAGAAGGAAAAACTAAGCGGGACCAATTTCCTTGATTGGGCCCGCAACTTAAGGATTGTCCTTAGCGAGAAAGAAAGCCATGACGTTCTTGATACTGGACATTCCCTGAATGCACTCGCAAATAACTCCCCTAGAGCTGAAAGATATACTTGGAAGAAGCATTTTGATGACTCTAACGATGTGACTTGTCTCAAGTTAGTCACAATGAGCACTGACCTTCAAAAACAGTTTGAAGGAGTTGAGGCTTTCCAGATGATGGGCCAGCTCAAGGAAATGTTCCAAGAGCAAGCTCGTCATGAAAGATTCCTCACAACTAAGGCGTTAAATAGTTGCAAAATGGCCCCTCGGCATCTCTCGTAAGTGCACATGTTCGAAGATGAAGTGGCTATTTTGATCAACATGAGAAACTTGGGGCTCCCCGTAAGTCATGACATGGCCACGGATATGATCTTGGGCTCACTCCCACCGGAGTATGACCAATTCCTTATGAACTTCAACATGCATGCCATGGAGAAGACCATACATGAAATACACGGGATGCTCAAGCAGGATGAACCGAACATTAAGAAGACCCCTGAAGTCTTAATGGTTCAAAAAGGGAATTTCAAGAAGAAAGGCAAGGGAAAGCCCATGGCCAAGAGAGGCAAAGGCAAAGGCAATGACAAGCCCAAGCCCCCAACCCAAAGCCAAGGCACCAAAGAGGGAGTTTGCTTCCCATTGCAATGAACAAGGTCATTGGAAACGGAATCGCAAACTCTATTCGAAGAGAAGAAAAGGGAAATGCCGCTTAATCTGTCTCTCCAAGTATTTATGTTATTGAAATTAACATGTCTGCTCCTACTTCATGGGTATTAGATACCGGTTTATGGATCTCACATTTGTGCAAATGTGCAGGGGGTTCAAAAGAGAGATCACCGGCAAAAAGAGAAGTGGACCTCGAGAGTAGCAAACGGAGCAAGAGTTGTTGTCTGTAGCTACCGGGACATTTAATTTAGTTTTGCCAAGTGGCCTTATTATAGAACTCGGATAATTGTCTTTATGTTCCAACTTTGAGTAGGAATATTATTTCAGCTTTCTTGTTTGGATATTGATGGTTTTGAAATTAATATTATGAATAAAATTTGCACTGCTCATAAAGATTGTATCTTCTATGGAGATGCCTCTTTGATGAATGGGCTTTATGTTCTTAACCTCGATGATTCCAATAAAAGGCCCATCTATAACATTAATACTAAGAGGTTTAAATCAAATGAATTAAACCAGACCTACTTTTGGCACTGTCGTTTGGGCCACATAAATGAGAAACGCATATCAAAGCTCCATTCAGATGGAATTTTGACATCATTTGACTTAGAGTCTTATGAGACTTGTGATTCTTTCTTATTAGGCAAAATGACTAAAGCTCCCTTTACTGGACAAAGTGAGAGAGCTTCCGATTTTTTGGGCCTCATACATACGGATGTTTGTGGACCAATAAACACTAGTGCTAGAGGAGGGTTTCGCATTTCATCACATTCACGGATGATTTCAGTAGATATGGCTACGCCTATCTAATGAAACATAAATCGAATCTTTTGGGAAGATTCAAAGAATTTCAAAATGAAGTACAAAATCAACTTGGCAAAAGTATTAAGATACTTCGATCAGATTGAGGTGGCGAATACCTTAACCAAGAGTTTGACGAACATCTTAGTGGTTGTGGAATTGTTTCACAATTAACTCCTCCTGGCACACCACAATGGAATGGCGTGTCGTAACGGAGGAATCGCACCTTATTAGATATGGTTCGATCTATGATGAGTCAAACAAATCTTCCAATTTCCTTTTCGAGCTACGCCCTAGAAACTGCCGCATTTATATTAAATAGAGTTCCTTCTAAAACGGTTCGTAAAACTCCATATGAGATATGGATTGGGAAACGACCTATTTTGTCATTCCTCAAAATTTGGGGATGCGAGGCGTACGTAAAACGCTTGTTATCCGATAAACTCGCCCCTAAATCGACAAGTGTTTGTTTGTGGGATATCCTAAAGAAACTAAAGGATATTACTACTATCTTCCATCGAGAGAACAAAGTGTTTGTTGCTCGTAATGGTTTATTCCTTGAAAGGGGAATTTATTTCCAAAGAGGATAGTGGGAGTAAGATCCATCTTGAGGAAATTCAAGATCCCCAAACAACATCCGAACCAACTTTGGAAGTTCAAGCAAGCTCACGTGCTGACATCGAGCTTCAATCTTTGACACAATTCCCGAGAAGGTCGAGTCTGGGTACATCAACGACTGAGAGATATGGATTTCTCGTGATCGATGATCATCAAAGTTGAATCGATTGATGAAGATGAACCCACTACCTACAAAGAGGCAATTCGTAGTTGTGAGTCAGATAAGTGGCTAGAAGCTATGAAGTCCAAGATGCAATCCATGTACGACAACCAAGTACGGAATTTGGTTGACCCACCCGAAGGGTGCAAGGTCATTGATAACAAATGGTGTTATAAAAAGAAGACTGACACGGATGGTAATGTACACACTTTTAAATCGCGACTAGTAGTTAAAGGTTATAGACAAGTTCATGGTATTTGCTAAGTTCATACAGACGACAACATTGCAGATCCATTGACCAAGCCACTCCCACAGCCTAAACATGAGAGTCATACTAGGTCAATGGGATTGAGGATCATGTATGATTGGACCTAGGGCAAGTGGGAGATTGTTAGTAGTGCCCTAGGACCATTAGCACATGTTGTGCGTCTTATTATCTTTTGAGCATGTAATTGAATAGTTAATTTTGCTTTTGATTATCAAATGTGTGATTTGATAGTAAAACTCATTAGCTTATGTAATTACTATTCTAGAAGTCCCTAGTTTTATGTAATGCTTAATTACTATGAAATAAAACTAGTATGATTGTTGATTGATGATCTTGTTTTACTGATCATGTGTAATGGATACAAATCACATCATAGATGCAATATATAGGGATACATTGTATCGACGTGATCCGTCGGATAAGTAATACTTCATGGTCTTTAGTCATAAGTATTACTTCCTCAATACTATTTTAGAATCCTTAGACCTTATGTCTTCATTGATTCTAGTATGAATGGAGCCACGTTTTGACTCGATCGGACGCTACTTGTAATAGAGTAATCAATACGACTTATGATCGGATGTAGTGTCCTATCATAGCTTGAATGTGAGAGACATTGCAAGGAATTTGTCCCTCTCTATTATTAGAGAGAGATATCCATGGGCCCCTCGACAGGGAAAGACTGTTTAAATGCATGGCCGTGCTCAAATGTATTTGATAAAGTGGTTATCAAATGCTATTTGTCGAAACAGTCTACCTGGAGATCGAGCATAAATACAATTAAGCTTAATAAGGGTGACGACCACCATGCCTTATGCTTAATTAGGATATCGCGAGACAAAGGGATTAAATAGTGGATTGATATTAGGTTCCGTTGTATATTCATTCACTTTGGGTAGTCACAATGTTCTGCTAGGAACCGCTTGTGATTTATGAACTCACACTACTACTAAGTGTGTTTTTATTGCCATTGTGAGATGAACCTACAGGGTCACACGCATAGACGAGCTAACGAGCTTCATGTCCAGATTCAATGAATCTAGAATGTGTCTAGGTTCGTTGTATCTGACATTCACTTTTCTGAAAATAATAAAGTGTTTATTATTCGAATTAGAGATAGGGGAAATTTCGGTATTTTACCCATAGGTGAGATTACGTGGGAGTTATTATCCGATAAGGACTCCCACTACCAGCGAAAGTCTAGTGAACGTGGGATTCTGAGACTCCCACTGCCGAGAGAAGTTGAATAGATGTGGGAGTAGTTCTAGTAACGAACTCTCACATTCTATATAACATCTCTTAGCTGAAACCTAGATGACTAAGGTTTTCAGCCGAAATAATACATAGAATCAGAAAATCGTTTTCTGTTCTTGCCTCTCCCTTTTCTCTCTAATTCCCGAATCTCAGAAAACGAAGAGCTAGCAATCGCTGCCCGTTTCGTCGCGTGGATACCGGTAGAGGGACTTTCCGCAAAGGGAGATCAATCGGTAGCAGCATCCGATCCAAGAAACGTCATCCTCCATTCAAGAAGTAGCTTCTTGAATCCTAAACGTAAGTTTTTCTTGCTGTTTTTCGAATTGTTTCATATGAGCGGATCCTTCAGGGGAGGATCCATGGGTGTTTGGAACGAGTTTCTGCCCATGAATCCCTTCAGGGACCAAATCCAAATGTATGACAATAATCTTGGTGCAATCAAGACCAAGATTCCCTCTTTCCAAGGTACAAACGATCCCGAATTAAAATTGGAAGCCATTGAGTTTTGTGATTATGCATCCATATGGTGGGACAAATAAACCGAAACAAGAAAAAGGATTGGTCAAAGACAAGTTGATACATGGGATGAGATGAAAGCGCTGACGAAATGTCGTTTTGTTCTCCAAAATAATATAAGGGAACTTTACAACCTCTTACAAAGATTAAAGCAAGGTACAAATTCGGTTGATGAGTACTACAAAAAGATGGAAATTGCAAAGTTAATAGCCGACATTCAAGAGGGTGACGAGGCAACAATTGCGCGATTCTTGACTGGTCTAAATGAAAAAAATAGATCAAAGGTAGAACATGCTAATCTTGATAATATTACCTCTATGTTGTACTATGCAGAGCAAATCGAAAGGCAGCAAAAAAAGAAGAGTTCAAAGACTAACTCGGTAAATTTCCAATCTTGGAAAAAGCCGAATCAGCCACAAATTTTTGCTACTGTTTAGCCAAGCCAAAATAAGGGGAAAAGGGTGCAAAGTGTGACAAAATCAGACACGGGTTCATTAGGGGCAACCAAGTCATCAATCACAACCGGTTCATCAAATTCGAGGGTAAATTCTACTCCTAATCTTGCTCAGGGGAAAGTTTTAAATGTAGGGGCAAAGGACACTTTGCTAGGGACTTCCTAAACAAGAGTACTATGATCATGTTAGATGATGGAATGCGGGTTAGTGATGAGGAAACCGAAGGGGTTGATTTCGAGGAAGAAACCGAGGCCTTGGAAGAACTTCCGGAAGATGGGAATAAAATTTTGGTTGCGATGAAGCTTCTTCATTCACAACCATTAGATGATGTTCATCAACAAAGGAAAAACCTATTCCAAACTAAGGGCATCGTTAAAGGAAAACTGTGTTTGTTAATTATTGATAATGGAAGTTGCACTAACGTTTGTTCTTATGATATGGTTACCGTGCTTGATTTACCATGTAAGGCACATCCTATGACTTATAAACTCTCTTGGTTAAATAATAATGGTGAAATTAAGATGGATAAACAAGTGGAGATTGAGTTTGGAATTGGAAGATTCAAGGATAAGGTTCTGTGTGATATGGTGCCCATGACCACAAGTCATATTATTTTGGGAAGGCCATGGCAATATGATAGATGTGTGGATCATATTGGGAAAAATAATGTGTACCAAGTTACTACGGATAATATTCGTTATAATTTAAATCCTTTAACTCCTAGTCAAGCTTGTGGGGTACATAAACAAATGGCCGAGAATAGAGAGAGAAAAGATTGAGAGAAAAAAATGAGAGCGGGATGAAAAAGAAGAGTGATCCTACCAATGAGGTAAAATCCGAGGTAAAAAGTAAAGAAAAGGCCGAGCCTAATGTGAGACAAAAGGCAAGTTCTCTAAAAGTGAGAAAAGAGTGTTTGCTTATCAATCCGGGAAAGGTAGATAAGGAAATTCGAGCAAAACAACTTGTTGTTTTGTTGGTTTTCAAAGGAACCGAAAGTTCCCTTTTTACTAACGATTTTGATCTAACTTCTTCTTCTCTACCTAGTCTCGTTGTTGATCTATTGCAGGAATTTCAAGGAGTATTCCCTAAGGAGTTGCAGTTAGAGGAATCAAGCATCAAATCGACTTCATCCCAGGATATAGCCTTCCAAACCGTGCGGCTTATAGAGCAAATCCGAATGAAACTCGAGAAATTCAAAGGCAAGTTGATTTACTTCTTGAGAGGGAGTAGGTAAGAGAATCTTTACGTCCTTGTGCTAGTCCAGTAATTTTAGTACCAACGAAAGAAGGGACTTTTAGATTATGTACGGATTGTCGCGATATTAATAAGATAACTATTAAATATAGACATCCGATACCTCGCTTATGCTTGATGAGTTAAGTGGTGCTTTAATCTTTTATATTTTCCATATGTAACAAGTGATGAAGAAAGGCGTCCATCAGATGGAGGAAACCACAAGGAGGCGGAAGACAATAGATATGATTTATTGCTTTTCCACCTTTAGATTGAACTAGGATTTTCCATTGGCTCGGTTTTACTATGTCATGGTTTTATTTACTGCTTTATGCACTTCGCATATGATGCCTATTGCATGATTTTTTATTTTTTATAGCATGTTAATTAAGACGTATAATCAGATTATACACCGTTTGGTGAGATGGTTAAAAACTCTCAAATTTTTAAATATTAAGTAGTGTGAACTTCCGAGTGGAATAAGCGCCTGTCTATCCAGGGTGAGGCAAGAAAGATAAGCTAGTGATATCCGCCGTTACAATCTTGTGTAATACTTAACCGGATTACCTCAATGGTTAAGAACCGAGAGGCAAAAGGGTTGAGATGTGCATTTATGTATTGAGGATACGTTACCTACTTAACCAACTAAAAGTCACATAATTGAAGTAATTAGCAAGTGTTGGTTACCTAAAGCGTCTTCTTGGGTATAGTAGCCAATACTGCCTTGAGAATGATGAAATATAGATCTTGGTCTAACTAAACAGTTTTGAGCTTTTCGAATGAGTACTTGAGGTTTATTCATTTGAAGAAAATAGTGGGAGAATCATTAATTAATGTCCTATTAATGATTTTAAAATATGACAACTAAAATTTTGCAAATTCTTCACTGTTGACAGAATGACAAATGCAATCGTTGCATCAAACTCTTTATCAATGTGATCCGTCCTTGAGAAGGACAAACTTGAGGGAGGAAACTTCCTCGACTGGTACAGGAACATAAGAATCGTTCTCTAACACGAGAAAAAAATTGTATGTTCACGAAACTCCTATTCCTGGTTTACCAGCCGTGGGGGGCTTCGGCCGCTGAAAGAAATGCTTATCGTAAGCACATAGATGACGCATTAGATGTGTTTAGTCTTTATGTTAGTGACCATGACCTCTGAGCTTTAGAAGCAACATGAGGAAATGGGAGCTTTCGATATGATTAATCATCTAAGGCAACTCTTTCAAGGTCAAGCCCGCCATTAGAGATTCAATGTGTCGAAATCTCTATTTCATGCAAAATGGAAGAGGGAACACCAGTTGGAACTCACGTTCTGAAAATGATAGGTTATATTGAGAGCCTCGAAAGACTGGAATTTCCCCTTGGTCAGGAGCTATCCACTGACTTGATTCTGCATTCGTTGCTCGAATTATTCAGTCAGGTTGTATTGAACTACAACATGATTAAGATAGACAAACCTCTCCCAGAATTGTTGAACCTGTTGAGGACTATCGATAAGGAAATAGGTAAGTCCAAAGCCATTTACATGAACAACAACAAAAGGGGCAAGGGTTTTGGTAAGCCTAAATGATAGCCTGAGGGCAAACCTAACCATTCTGAGATAGCACTGAAACCCAAGGGTGCTGTGGCAAATGATGAAAATTGTTTCCATTGTGGACAGAAATGACACTGGAAGAGAAGAAATGATATTTCTCTTGTGCGTAACTCTTTCAGCATTGCTACTCAGTCAATGCTGCTCTCTGATACCATGATAAAATGCAAGAAGAAATAAAAGTAAAATACAAAGGATTTTGGGAAATTTTCTCAGATTTTCTTATTAATGAGGAAATGAGCTAAAAGCTCTATTTATACACATTTTCCTGAAAAGGAAAGTTAGTTAGTCTAACTAACTGCTCATCAATGAGCTGTCATCCACTATCTACTCTATTTAGGATATTATTTACAAGAATAATCCTAATTAATTTAAGTAAAAACTAGATATAAAACTTGGGCTTCTTCTTTAATTTTCTTATCCGCAACATTGGGCCCATTACTTCTGCGAATTATTTCAGCCCAGTTCCATTTTAATATTCTAGCCTTATCCAAAATCTTTAGTCCATGAAGGACATTTTCCTTTCCTCTTTGTTCCCAGACTAAAGCTGATCAAAGCTTCCTTCACTAAGTCTCTTTTGTCTTCATCCTTACTCTCATTTTGTTTATTTCCAAGTTGCTTTCCTTTCTTCTTTCTGCACTTTAACAGGATTTAATCACCATATAAACGATTTGGGGAGACTTTTTATTTAGGTTAAAACTTTTTGGTGTCTGGTTAACTGAAATGGCGGTGTAAAGAGAGGGAGGTTAAGTTTAAAAAAATAAAAATCTCATTTTGCTTTTGCAAGAGAGAAGTAGTTGGAGCCCAGTTAGCCACATCATCAATTTGGACGAAAATTATTTAATAGAATGATGAATGTAGCAGACCGTAAAATACTTGGGGACGACATTAGTCAAAAAAATATTGATATCTGAAATGACTATTAATTATTTTTTTATGCTCTACTTTTGAAGAATAATAATAATAATAATAACATAGTATGTCATGGTGTCACTTTGCACGTAATGTTTTCTTTGATTAATTAAGACGATTTTAATAATTTTTCTTAAAATTAATTGTTGTTTTATGCAATTAATGCATCCCCTCTCAAGGATGATGTTCTTTTACTGAACATATCAAAGTTATTTTTGTGTAAAGTTATTTTTGAAATGTTAGAGTTTGATAGGTTTTCTGATGGTTATTATGGTATTTTGTGATTTATTAGTTTGTCTTATGTTTTCTTAGGGTTTGTTAGGATTACTTAGAGTTTGTGTAAAAAAATTTAAAGCAAACACATGCAAATACAAGAACAAAATCGGGAAACAGTTTGTGAAACAAAATTATACAATTTATTAATGCGATTCATTAATACATGAAATTGATTTTAGCCAATACAACTAAAAACTCATCGGGAGCTACTTTTCGGTGGACATTAAATCAAGATGGGGCAAGTTTTACGGATGTGGCCAGGTTCTTGACATTGCACACACTTTTTCTAGCTTGTTTAGGAAATTTTTTCTGTGTCCATCCCCATTCTGAATCTTCTACTTTGATTTCTTTCAGGGTTTGAACCTTTCATGTTTGGTGGATAGTGAACCAAATCAAATGGTGAAGGTCTCCAATGACTCTCGTCAGGTACCGGAAGGAGGAGGGACTCACATGTATTTATGTCGATCAATAATAAGAGCAATTCCAGTCATCCGTATGACATACTTTTCTAGGTTCTCCATGAACCAAGACTATGACAGTGTAGTTTCTGCTTCTACCACGACAAATGCAAGGGGCAATGTTCTACTGTTAGCATCTTGAGTGCTAGCAATTAAAAGTGTTAGTAGTGCCCTAGGACCTTGAGCATTTTTTGTACGTTTTATATTTTTATGCAGGTTATTTGAATAGTTAATTTTGCTTTTTAACATCAAATATGTGATAATATGTGATTTGATAGTAAAACTCATTAGCTTATATAATTACTGTTCTGATTGTCCCTAGTTCTATGTAATGTTATATATATATGAAATAAAACTAGTATGATGTTTGATTGATGATCATGTTTTACTGATCATGTGTAATGGATACAAATCATATCATAGATACATATTGAGATATATTGTATCGGAGGTAATCCGAAAGAGAAGTAATACTTCATGGTTCTTTTAGTCATAAATAGTACTTCCTCAATACTATTTGGGATCCTTAGACCTTATGTCTTCATCGTTTCCAGCATGAATGGAGCTACTTTTTTACTCAATCGAAAGTTACTTTTAATCGAGTAATTAATACAACTAATGATCGAATGTAGTATCCTATCATGACTTGAATGTGAGATGTATTGTAAGGGATTTGTCCCTCTCTTATTGGAGACAGATATTTGTGGGCCCCTCAATAAGGAAGACTGTTTAAATGCATGGTCATGTTCAAATGTATTTAGTAAAGTGGTTATTAAATATTATTTGTTGGAACAGTCTACCTGGAGATCGAGTAGAAATGTAATTAAGCTTTATAAGGGTGACAACCACAATGACTTATGCTTAATTGGGATAACGCGAAACAAAGGGATTAAATCGTGGATTGAGATTAAGTAATCGTTCCACCGATCATTCATTCATTCTGGGCACTCACAATGCCCTGCTAGGGACCGGTTGTGACTTATGAACACATACTACTACTAAGTATGTCTTCATTACCATTGTGATATGAACTTACAGGGTCACACACAAAGACGAGTTAACGAGCTTCATGTCCAAATTCAATGAATCTAGAATGTGTCCAGGTTCATTTTATATGATATTTATTGTTCTGAAAATAATAAAATGTTATTATTCGAATTAGAGATAAATGATAGGCAATTTAGGTTTTTGGCTTTTGTTGGGATTACATGGGAGTTATTATGCGATAAAAACTCCCACTACCAAAAGACATCGGGATGACGTGGGAGTCTGTTCCCGAGACAAACTCTCACGCCCTATATATTTATCTCTTGGGCGAATCCAAAGACAGACTTTTCAGAGCCGCAAAAACAAAGAACCCTAAAAAGATTTATGTCATCCGTTTCTCTCTAATTTTTCCATAACTCAGAAAACTAAAAAGCTAGCACTCGCTGCTCGTTTAGTCGCGTGGATATCGATAGAGAACAATTTCGCAAGGGACGGCTTGAGGTGGTTGTACCGCAACATCTTTGCCAAATCAGAAATCAATCTCAGAAAATTGTAAGCCTTTTTCGTTTCTTATTTGATTCACATAGTATGAACGGATCCTTTTGAGGACAATTCATGGGTTTTAGAACAAGCTTCTATCTATGAATCCCTTCAGTGGTATCAGAGCCTTGTGCATACTATCCGAATTCGATTGTGTTAGTCACAATCATAACACATATCATTCTCGATTAGATATGTATATGTGTGAAACAGAAAAATATTTTCGTAATTTTGATATATGTTGATCTGTTAATCTGATTAATATGTTTATATATACGACATAATCTGTTGTTAATTCGGTTAATATTGCATAAACTGCTCTCGTATGTGATCTGTTATTAATACGATTAATAATGCATAAAATGATCATGTATGACATATTTCGTTAATCTGATTGATATCACATAAACTGTCTATGTATTAACCAGTTGATAATTCGATTATAACTGTTAGGCGATGATGGGTAAAATTAGGGGCGACTGCCCCTAGGACCCCTCTAGGGGCGCCGCCCTAAGACTTCGTATTTGTACTCGTTACTTGATTTCATTATGCTTTATGTGAGTTTTAGCATGGCCTACTATACCCCTTATGTTTTTACATTCATTGGGTTGTAATTTTATAATACGGTCTGCGAGCCGTTTTTCAATGTTGTAAAATTGTAATTGCTTTATTAGAGTAGTTTTATTACGTTATTTTGAAGGCTGGGTATGCCAATGCAATTATGTAACAATACTGGAGGATCGCTGGATCGAAGACTCTATCCATGTGATAGGTATTGACCAATGATTCCCACAAGGCTCGTGGGAGTCATCGTAGGATTAGGCCATGCTATCTCACGTTTACGTTTATATTTTTATTTTGAATGTGATGCTTATATCTTGTCTTAAGGGGCCAAACAACATGTTCGACATATTAAAATTGTTTTAATTAAGTCTTAAAATGCCTACCATTTCATAAGCACTTATGAAGCTTGGATCATCATATTGTATGCTTGCCAAAGCAACATATAAGTGGTTATCTAGGCAAAACGAGATGGGAAAATAGTGATTTCCATAAACTTATATATGGTTCGACTTAACTAGGCTATCAAAATAGTTTTGAGCCTAGGGCACAATATAGGAAATAGTCGGGACATGTATATGTCATTCCCATGGGTTGATTTTACTTTAATTATGGGTGATAAGTCAAAGCTTACTTATAACTATCGTAAAATGGTTTTCTCCACTATTTATCGAGTGTTGAAATTGTGGAAAGTTTTTTGCTCAAAAACTAATTAATGACTTTGCAAACAATTTTTAATGTAGATAATAGCAACCAACACTTCACACAATTCATTGCAATCCGTTCTTGAAAAAGAAAAAACTGAGTGGGTCTAATTTTCTTGATTGGGCTCGCAACTTAAGGATTGTCCTTAAGAAAGAAAGAAAGTTAAATGTTCTCGATACTGATATTCTTGAACCGCCTGCAAACAACTCCCCTAGAGCTGAGAAAGATGCTTGAAAGAAGTATGTGAATGATTCTAACGATGTGACTTGCCTCATGTTAACCACAATGAGCTCTGAGCTTCAAAAACAGTTTGAAGAGGTTGAGGCTTTCCAGATGATGGGCCAGCTGAAGGAAATGTTTCAAGAGCAAGCCCCTCAAGAAAGGTTCCTCACCACAAAGGCATTGAACAGTTGCAAGATGGCCCGTGGCACCTCTGTGAGTTCACATGTTCTTAAGATGAAGGGCTATCTTGACCAACTTGAGAAACTTGGGGCTCCCGTAAGTCATGACATGGCCACATATATGATCTTGGGCTCACTACCACCTGAGTACGACCAGTTTGTCATTAACTTCAACTTGCACAATATGGAGAAGTCCATACATGAGATGCACGGGATGCCCAAACAGGCTGAACTGAACATTAAGAATCCTCATTATGTTTTAATGGTTCAAAAAGGGAATTTCAAGAAGAACAAACGAAAGGGAAACCCACCATGGCCAAGAAGGGAAAAGGCAAAGACAAGCCCAAATCCAAGTCCAATGCACCAAATGAAGGGGTTTGTTTCCATTGCAATGAATCAGGTCATTGGAAACGGAACTGCAAGCTCTACATGGAAGAGAAGAAAAAATACAAAAAGGAGAAAGCCAGTTTAACTGTCTCTCCAGGTATTTATGTTATTGAGATTAACATGTCTGCTCCTACTTCATGTGTATTAGATACCGGTTGTGGAACTCACATTTGTGCAAATGTGCAAGGGTTCAAAAGGAGTAGATCACTAGAAAAAGGAGAAGTGGACCTACAAGTAGCGAATGGAGCAAGAGTTGTTGCAGTAGTTACAGGACATTTAATTTAGTTTTGCCAAGTGGCCTTATTATTGAACTGAATAA
The DNA here is from genome assembly GCA_026122235.1 of Vinca minor. NCBI lineage: Eukaryota > Viridiplantae > Streptophyta > Magnoliopsida > Gentianales > Apocynaceae > Vinca > Vinca minor. Next base: position 1,344,253 of record JAOCZM010000210.1, on the reverse strand, counting down.
TTGTTTTTACGTTCCCACTTTGAGTAGGAATATTATTTCAGTTTCTTGTTGGATATTGATGGCTTTGAATTAAATATTAAGAATAAAATTTGCACCCTTCATAAAGATGGTATCTTCTATGGATATGCCTCTTTGATGAATGGACTCTATATTCTTAACATCGATGAATCCATTAACATACTCATCTATAACATTAATACAAAGAGGTTAAAATCAAATGACTTAAATCAAACCTACTTTTGGAATTGTCGTTTGGGTCACATCAACGAGAAACGCATATCAAAACTCCATCAAGATGGGATTTTGATATCATTTGACTTAGAGTCTTATGAAACATGTGATTCTTGTTTGTTAGACAAAATGACTAAAGCTCTATTACTGGACAAAGTGAGAGAGCTTATGTTTATTGGGTCTCGTACATACAGATGTATGTGGACCAATAAATACTAGTGCTAGAGGAGATTTTCAGTACATCATCACAATTACAGATGATTTCAGTAGATATGGTATGTCTATCTAATGAAACATAAATCGAGAATCTTTTGGAAGATTCAAAGAATTTCGAAATGAAGTACAAAATCAACTTGGAAAAAGTATTAAAATACTTCGATCAGATCGAGGTGGTGAATACCTTAACCAAGAGTTTGACGAACATCTTAGAGGTTGGGGAATTGTTTCACAATTAACTCCTCCTGGCACACTACAATGGAGCGGTGTGTCAGAACGAAGAAATCGCACCTTACTAGATATGGTTCGATCTATGATGAGTCAAACCAATCTTCCAATTTCCTTTTGTAGTTACGCCCTAAAAACTCCTGCATTCATATTAAATAGAGTTCCTTCTAAAGAGGTTCAGAAAACTCCATATGAGATATGGACTGGGAAACGACATAGTTTGTCATTTCTCAAAATTTGGGGATGCGAGGCATATGTAAAACGCTTATTATCTGATAAACTCGCCCATAAATCTCACAAGTGTTTGTTTGTGGGATAACCTAAAGAAACTAAAGGATATTATTTATATCTTCCATCAGAGAACAAAGTGTTTGTTGCTCAAAATGGTTTATTCCTTGAAAGTGAATTTATTTCCAAAAGGGATAGTGGGAGTAAGATCCATCTTGAGAAAATTCAAGATCCCCAAACAATATATGAACCATCTTTGGAACTTCAAGCAAGCTCACGTGCTGATACTGAGCTTCAATCTTTAACACAAGGCCCAAAGATGTCAAGTCGGGTACATCAACAACTTGAGAGATATGAATTTTTCGTAACTGATGATCATCATATTGAATTGATTGATCAAGATGAACCCGCTTCCTACAAAGAGGAAATTCATAGTTCTGAGTCTGACAAGTGGCTAGAAGCTATGAAGCCTGAGATGCAATCCATGTATGATAACCAAGTGTGTACTTTGGTTGACCCACCCGAAGGGTGTAAGGTCATTGATAACAAGTGGTGTTTCAAAAAAGAAAACCGACATGGATGGTAATGTACACACTTTTAAATCCCGACTAGTAGTTAAAGTTATAGACAAATTCATGGTATAGACTATAATGAAACCTTTTCTCCTGTCGTTATGATAAACAAAGTCTATTATGATTTTACTTGTCATATCCGCATATTATGACTATGAGATATGACAAATGGACGTTAAGACTTCGTTTCTTAATGGAAACCTTCTCGAGGATGTGTATATGACAACACCTGAGGGCTTTGTTGATCCATCAAATCCTAACAAAGTGTGTAAGTTTCAAAGGTCCATTTATGGATTGAAGCAAGCATTTCGAAGCTGGAATCGTCATTTTGATGAAGCCATTAAAGAATTTGGTTTCATAAAAAACGAAGATGAGCCTTGTGTTTATAAGAAATTAACTAATAATGCAGTAGTGTTACTTGTGCTTTATTTCCTCTTTGTTTGTACAGATAGATAGACATAGAACAAACTTAATTTCCCTCATCAAAAAAATTAATTTAGAAAAAATATGAGAAAAAAAAAAAAAAGAGAGCTTATTTTTTTTCAATATCTAAGTATTTGACGCGATTAATTTGATTGAGATCTTAACGACACTAACTCACTCGGAATTCATATAAAATTATGACATAGTATCTTTTCTTATGTGATAGATAGAATTCGAATTCCCAACATTTAATTGAAATAGAGAGCTTATTTATTTTTCTAATATTTAATTGTTTGACGCGATTAATTTGATTGAGATCTTAATGACTGACTCACTCTTAATTCTTGTAAACTTATGACATAGTATCTTTAATCTTTTCTTTTGTAATAGATAGAATTCGAATTCTCAATACTTGATTGAAAGACTTATGTTATCATGTGTACATGTCACATGGTCAAAGAGAGCTAATTTCTCATTCCTAAAGAAAAAGAAAAAGAAAAAAAAGAAAACGAAAAATCCAGGAGTTCCCATTACGTACACCACTCAGAATTCTTCTTCCAATTTTATCTTAAATGTGAGTTGTTCAGAACGTACGGAGATGAATTAGTGTTCGCCCATCTATTGCCACGTTACTAAAGCAAAAAGAAGCAAACTGGCCACGTTTCATGCAACGTGTACCTCATGCACTACTTTTCGAACTATGAGCTCATCTGGTGGAACTACAAGAAAGGAGAAGCGGTTACAGAAATTTTTCAAATAGCATTGTTGTTTTTGTTTTATTTAAGAGAGAGAGAGAGAGAGAAAAAAGAATAAGAAGATAAAGAAGGGCATCATGGAAGGTGTGAATGTTTCAACTCACCCAGACGTCCCAGGAGAGCCAACCAAGACCAGCACTGCCATTCTTGAAACTGCTACTTCAACCATTCAAGGCTTTGGCCCTGTAAATAAGATCCACCAACACCTCTGCGCGTAGGCCCCCGATTCAGATTTTTCCTTTTTTTTTCCCTTTCAATTCTTCATCTAATTTCAAGTGTTATAAAACGGTCCATTTTGATTTCATTTCTTTCTCAATTGGTTGCAGATTTCATTTCTATGGACATGACATGACAAGGCAAGTGGAGGCACACCATTTCTGCGGCCATCAAAATGAGGAATTCAGGCAGTGTTTGATATACGACAAGCCGGATGACGATGGCCGCCTCATCGGCCTCGAGTACATAATATCGGAGCAGCTATTTCTCACTTTGCCGGACAATGAGAAGCCCTTTTGGCACAGCCACGAGTATGAGGTGAAAGGTGGTTATTTGTTCATGCCAGGCATTCCTTCACGTATCCAATGGCAAGATCTGGAGAAGGTTGCCAAAACCTACGGCAAAGTAATCCATTTCTGGCAAGTTGATAGAGGTGATAGTCTTCCTCTTGGAATTCCCCAGGTTATGATGGCACTTACTAGAGACGGCCAGCTATATGACAATCTTGCTCAAGGTATATATCATTTATAATTCAAATACATTTTCACTATTGAATTCTTCGTTTCTTACTCTTTCTAGAAATTGTTTTGTTTCTGAATTCTGCCTCGCTCCTGCATACGGAGTTTGTTCCCTGTGAGATTCTGGATAATAGCTATTTTAATCTGTCAAATGATTTTAATTCTGACTCTTGTTCCACAGTTTTTTTTTTAAACAAGGCAGTTTAAGATTACTCTCTTGTTGCTGCTGCCATCATTAGGTTGTTACTTTAGTGTATGAGAGAAAAGACTATAATATGATGAAATATTTTTGCAGGATCTTGTGTCATGGAAGCGTTGTTTGTTGTTTGTTTTAGTTTCCTAAATCAATTAGTTAAATTGTTTGTAAGATGAGATTTTAAATATGAAATATTGTATTCCATTTTGAAAATAAAATGATATCTAAATACATCAAAGTTATTTTGAAAACCTTCAAAAATCTTGGGTTTAAAAAAAAATGTAGGGCCTACCTCTTGTGTAGGCGGTAGGAAAATTTTATCTTCGTTCGGGTCTCATTCTCTATCTTATTAATAAGAAATTAGTATTTTTAATTTTATAATTAAAAATTTATAACCTAAAACAAATATTGGAATCCGTAGTAAAAACATAAACACGTGACAATTATTTATCCGTGGGTCATGAAACGTGATACTGAACATGGACATATGATTTTTTTGCCTTACGTAGGTCTGCCACTAACCCCATCCATTTTGATATTTGCAACTTTTACTTTTGGACACATTTGTTTTCTTTAAAAAAACATCATTTAAAGTATTAATTTTGCCTTGGAAAAATTATTGAATTTTTTTTTATGTAGTCAATGATCATTTGATATTTCTATACAACTTGCTCCAATGCAAAATTACTATTGTAGCCTTTGAAAATGATTTATGTGGGAGAGAAGAGGTAAGGTAAGGCGAAAATTGTGATCAGGACAAAAGCATATGAAAATGGTGAATAGAAATTGAATTTCTGAAAATCGAGTGTTCCACGTTTCTCACATTTTTGGTGGAACTTGGGGAAAAAATCTTAAAACAAAAATTATATTCAAATAATCCTTTCACGTTATTTTTCCTTTTTTTTAATTGAAAATCAGCATAGATGTTACTATAATGTGATGGTATAATTTTAATGCAGATGTGGAGAATCGTTACGGAGTGTCATTTAATTATGAAAAGGAGAACCGAGCATATATGAAGGGACTGGAAAACGGGATACATCCACTGGCAAATGCAGCAGGAAAAGGTCTGCAGACTGTGCTGAGGGAAGTTGATTGCAAGCCTGTTGAAGCTGTTCCTTCCTAGGGTGGGTCTTTGTTTAGGTCACTGGTTCTGGGTACAAGTTATGAAGCATAGCAGTAATAATTATAGAGGTGCTGTAATGGTTTGGTTATATATGCTAGAGTTTTTGGGGCGTTGTACTCTCTTGTTTATCATGGGCATATACGTATATATTGTTCATGTGTTATAAAGAATGATACTTTCTTAGCTACATCTTTCTTTTGAATCTGTCAACAAGATGTGTGATTTGGGAATCTTCCGTCCCTTATCTTGTTCCATTTCCTATTCGACTAATAAGAAATTTAAAGATTTTTTGCCTACAAAAAATTTAGAAGTAGGATTGCTAACTGCCTTAATATCCAGCTGGATATTCTTATACTTAGAAATTATCTACAAACTAAACTAATAAGCCGTACAAATTGTCATTCATTCCGGTGGTCGACTACCTTATTTTAGATTTTATTGTTCAATGATTAGCGATATTGGGGTATTTTAGTGATAGGTTCTATAGGAAGTGGACGATCCTATTTGGTCAAATACCTAGCGACAAACTCCTATGTTCCTTTCATTTATTTTGAATTCCCTTTCTTTAGAAATAGGATCAAATACCTAGCGACAAAACTCCTATGTTCCTTTCATTTATTTTGAATTCCCTTTCTTTAGAGAGAATTCTAGGTGAAAATAAGAGAATTTGTATATTTGTATAAGAATAAGATATAGATCTAAAGTTATACTAACTAAGAAAATCGCAATAAGTATAATAGGATTTCATCTTGAAATAAGATATGCCCCGCAGTAAACAAAAGAAACTGGTCAATTCGATCAAAATGAATTCAAGGCAGATCACTTTGTTCCAAGGCAATTAATTTTCAAATAGCTAAATTACCCTCTTGATTAATATTAACATCTCAATTCATCTATCTCTATAATATTTTATTTCTTAATTTATTCATATTTAATCTCTAATTTTATCTTTTATCCCAAAAATCAAGCTGTATGCGGATCCAATCACGATCTTATATTAAGAACAATAAATCTTTGCCCCTCATTCTTTTATAAGATCAATAAATCTTTGCCCCTCATTCTTTTAGAATCATAAAGATTCTTTTAATTTGTTAATTTGAAATCTAGGTTCTTCTACTTTATTTTTATTTAATATTTAATATTTTTCTTCTCTTTTTTTATATCATTCCTTAAGTTCCATAGGCTTGATCTTGTAGAATTAGACAAATTTCTCATTGAACGAAGGGTACGAAATAAATCATATTGAATTTTCGATCAAAAGTACTATGATCTCTCTAATATTTTCTTCCCTACTCTATTTTTACTAAATCACTAATTTTCTCTCTCTTATAGTAGTAGAAGTTCACAAACCAAAATATAAAATAAACAAACACTACAAATTTTTCTTACTTAAATAATTTTATCATAATTATATATTGATCTATTTTTTCCATAGATGAAGTTGAGTAGATAATCAAAGTCGTATTACTCGAGCACTATAAATTTTAATATTTTTCTTGTTTATTAGTTGTAATGAATCGAAATCTTAGACCATTAATTTTTTTTAATTATATCGTTTTTTTAAACTTGTAGCGCTATAAGAGAGAAAATTAGAGATTGAGGAGGAAACCTGCCTTGGAAATATCACTAGTCTTGTTTAATATACATAACGAGCCTAATGACTCGTGTTATGGACGGGAGAAATGTTTTTTAATTAAACTGAGAGTCAAAAATTTTTAATTAAAGTTGGTGGAAAATACATATTGGTTTCAAAATTTTAAAATCTAAATTGTTTTACTGTAAAAAAAATTATATATAGAGTTTTTTTAAAATATTTTCTTTTAAAATATCATTGGCAATGGAAAGAGACTTTTTTTACACTTTTCAAATTACTATTCAAGTTTTATAGAGTTTATAAGAAGATTTATTTATTTGGGTGTGTATAAGTAGAACGAATGTCATTTTCTGTCCCTTTTCGAATAAACATATTTGTTGACTCAAAGAAAAAAAAGAAAAAAAAATGTACATTGCGTAGGTCATTATACTAGCCGAACTTGATTGCAAGTTCGATCGGAAATTAAAGAACCCGATCATCCCAATTACCCGTGAATTGTTGAATATTTTGACTATTTATAAAAAAAAAAAATAAGAATAAGAAAATAAGTTTTGACCCCTAATTTGATGGGTTGGGATGTTAGTTCAATTACTCACTCAGTACTCCATGTGCATGTCCTCTTTTTCATAGTGTGCGATATATTTACTTTTTTTTGGACAGTTTAGAATGAGATTTCTTTATTTAGCGAAAATAAGTAAAGGGGCATACATTTTTTCCCTCTTTGAATAAACATATTTGTTCACTTAAAAAGAAAAATAAAAAATATAGAAAAAATGCACAATACATAGCTCCTTAGTCTAGATCGAACTTGACTGAAAGGTGAATCGCAAATCAGAGGACACGATTTTCTGAATTACTAATTGTCAAATATTTTTTCTCATTTACAAATAAAAATAAGAAGCAGGTAAGCTTGCCGAATTAGTGAAATGTCAACATAATTAATCACTCAAAATTTCATGGAAAATATCTCTATTTTATAGTGTTGTCAAACTCAAAAAATAACATAATTTTCATTGTGAGATTCATTTACTCTCTTTGATGGTAACTCTATATATGAGTTCTTAGACTTCTATTTTTATTTTATTAAAAAAATAAAAAACTTTAGAAAATTACGTTGATCCGACAATCTAGTTACACACTCTAAAATTTATACACAATATTTTTTCTTTGGAGAAAACCTCTATTTGTACCACAGACAATTATGTGAAATCCAATTTTTAGTAAAAATAATTTAATAAGCTATTTTTAGCCCCAACTATATTTACAAGTAACTAAAATTGTTCTATTAGTGATTCAAACAACAAATCAGGCTAAAAATGGCACGTGATGGTTACGTGGTCCCGTCATTAAGGGGAAAAACATTTTTCCTTCATCTTCTTTCTTTTTTTAGCCCCAATATTTGAGGATGGCCTTAGACTAGCCATGAATTGGCATAATGGGCTAACAATGACAGTCTTTTTTTTTTGGCAACATTTTTTGCATGAACAGATTTGGCAAATCCATTCTCATTTGGAAAAATCCGTTGTCAAATTAACCCTTTTGCAGTGTAAGGTCTTTTCTAATAAACTTTTGAATAATTGAAGACTGAAACCGTTCTCAATTCTGACTATTTTTAAAGAGTTGTCAAATCCGGAATAATTTTCAAAATCATATCCGAAATTTGAAAAAATAATTCAAGCTTTGAGTGTTTTGGAATTTAAATCACAAAAATAATTCACACACCATTTCGATCTATAAATAACCTCACCACACTCCATACTCGACACAATTTATAACTTTGAAATTGTATTCTCCAAAGCCCTCCAAATCTCCCAAAAACATAGTTTTTTTTAACCTCTCAAAATTTCTGCAGAAATGGACATCTCAAAATTTTGGAAAAAAATTTATGGTGGTGGATTTTACTAAGGATTGGCCGTTAGATTACGAATCGGCCTTGTTAGATATATGTTTCCTGTTTAATTTAGATGGTAAGTTCGATGAGAGGATTCCCCCGGAATTATACCCCGAATTTGTTGAGAACTTAAACTACGTCACTAGCGGGTATTTTACAACGGAAATGCTCGATTCATATTTACCAAACTTTCGCAAAAGGTTTTGGGATTTTAAGGCACTGGTAATGCAGTCGTTGTTCAAATACGATAGCATGACAAACACTATTGATTTTGATGGGACGGAAGACATATGAGAGGAATATATGAAGGTAACATACATTTAATTTTTTAATTAAAATTTACTCCTCACATTTATTTATATACATTAAAATGATTTTTTCTCTACATTAGGCTAATCCGAGGGTAAAGCGATACAGAAGGAAAAGTGATCATTGGTTTATAATTTTAGGTATTATGTTCGGGCGTGAAGGAGTCTGAAATCCCCATCACTGGCTGGCTTGGTACGCATGTCAATATGCAGCTGCAATAGAGGCAACAAGTTCGGTGGACGAAACCGGTGAGTGTTCAAAAACACCGGAAGAGCTAACTGTTGAGGGTCCACCCAAATACCCGATGTCGGAGAGATCGTGCAACGATAGTTCCTTGTGGGAACGGATTGTACCCAAATTTCGTAAATCTAAGGGTACGAAGAAGTACCCTAAACTAGTGCTCGCAGTGTCCGAAGAAGAAGAAAGCTATGGAAATTCTTCTACTTGTTTCAACTCCGCCCCCAACCCGATGAAACCAGCTTTGAAGGATGCATGAAGTTGTTGTTTTTATTTCCCAAGTGTTTTATGTAAATTTTTTTATTTTCTAGGTATTAAATTCAATAAAATTGTTGTTATTTCGTGTTAAAATCCTTCGTTTATGAACTCACAAATTACAAAATGCATAATAGTACAAAAAACGACTACACATTTCTAAGTCGGTGCAAATGTTGTTCGAGCTGGAAAACCCCCTTCCAGTTGAGAACGGATTTGGCAAATCCGTTCTCAACTGGCAACGTTTCCAGTGTTTGGTCAAATCGCAGTGTGTTGTCACATCTCAATATTTTTTTTCAGATTTTCATCATAAATTTTACCTACAAAAATTGTAAAAACCTTATCTCTTTCTCAAAAAAAATCTATAAAATCATCCTCCTTCATTACATTTTTTCATATAAAAACTTCAATTTCTTTTCTTACAAAACACTTTTTCCCTCAAATTTCTTTAAAAAAATGGCACTTGAATGTCCGATAAAATTGTTTTTACATTTCGATCACAATTTAGTGTACGAAGCCGGATGAATCCCTCGTTTCGCTGAACCTAGCAAAAGAACTATGGAACTCATAGAAAAAAATATCATTTTGACACCTTTGCCACCGTATATGTCCGAGAAAAGGAGTCGATCGTTCCAATGTCAATGACCGTTTAATAATGATTCGTCCATTTTTCATGCCGACCAACGACATGGTAATGTATGATGTCGTCAATCTGAACGACGATGAAGATTTTGATCTTTTGTGGGGAATCCAAATTGGATTTCAAACTACAATGTATTCATGTTGGTGTCTTGTTTGAACCTGTCCAGAGACAGGCAGAAAATTATACCATTCCCACCACAAATATTTCCCTACAATCACATTTTGTGTTAGACGGGTATTTTCCCGCACCGTCGAGTTAGGAACATGCAAATGTTCATACTGTGTCACATTAGTGAAAATGTGACACAGTTGGCATTGTCAGATCCTCCTTCAATAGACAATGATGATGTTGTAATGGATTTGTTGGGTCCGACATTAGACATTGACAGTATGCCGGAAACAGAAAACGATGGAGATAAAGACCATGATGGCGACGATATCCTAGATGATCAAGAAACTGCGGAGGAAAATGTACAGCCTCAAATTCCGCAAGATAACCCTGAAGCAAGGAATGGCGAAGAGGTCCAGGAGCCTGAACCAACAATACAAACCTCTGTTATTTCGGCTTAGGATTTGTCAGCATATGTTAATTATACTAATTTTGCTTGTTGGAACGATATGGGTTCTATGAACCTGTTGTTGACATGACTTACAGGAACAAACCAATTGTGCGATGGAACCCCGATTTCCCGGTCCTCTCCGAGGGCATGCAGTTTAAGGATAAGAGAGAGGCAATTTTAGCACTTAACGTATGGCATGACCAGGTTGCCTTGAGGGAGTGGAGAAGAAACAGGAGCAACACACAATGGTTCAATGGACATTGTAGAAACTCTACAAATTTATTCCCATGCAGCTAGTATATTGGCGTTATCCATATCAAAGTAGATGGAATGTGGAAGATTAGTAAACTTTCAGAAAACCACTACTACAAAATGGATGAAAACAAAAACGCAACATGTCATCCAGCTGCATTGGGGTAAAAATTCTATACCTTATTCAGGCTGATCCTGAAATTTCTGTTAAACTAATTAGGGCTGAATGCGAAAATAAATTGTCTTTGACTTGTACATATTGTAAAGCTTAGTATGCCCGCTGGCATGCAATAGAAGCACTGTTTGGTACTTGGAAATCAACTTTCCAAGTACTACCATGATATATGCGGGCACTAAGAGATTATAATCAGGGTACTGTTGTAAAATGGTTTCACCATCCAAAACTCACTAACGATGGTCCAAATGTGTTCCGCTCCATGTTTTGGACATTTAAACCGTTAATGGACGGTTTGAAGTGGTACCGGCCTATAATTTCAATGGATGGTACCCATCTGAGGGGGAACTATAAAGGGGTACTTATGGTTGCAAGCACTTTAGATGCTAACAATCAAATTTCACTCCTTGCATTTGCCTTGGTTGAATTAGAGGCTACATCAACTTGGTCTTGGTTCTTTAGAAATCTCAGGGATCATGTTGTTAAAGATGCAGTAGTTTGCTTGATTAGTGACTGTCATCCGGGAATCCTTAATGCGGTAGCTAACGTAGACGGTTGGCAACCATCAAAAGCAGTTCATCAATTTTGCCTTAAGCATTATAGGTCAAATTTCCACACTCACGCCAAGAATAAAGAGTTGAAGGATCTTTTGTGGCTTGTTGCTACAAAGAAGAAGAAAGTTAAGTGCGATCTTATTCTTGACATTATCAAACACAAGGATAAAAATGCATTTGACTGGTTGATGCAACACCCAAAAGAGTTGTGGACTTTGGCTTACGATGGCGGAAAGCGCTACGGATGCAAGATGACAAACATGTCTGAAGCGCTTAACAGTGTGTTGAAAAAGTCACGAGCGCTGCCATTGAAAGCTCTGGTGGAGATGATTTTTTACAAACTTGTTCATTATTTCAACATCCATTGGGAAGACGCTAAAAACTGCAAAAACACCATTCCCTAAGAGAATATGAGATCAGTTATGAGGACAAAGCGACCAGACTGATTGTGGAAAGACATCACAAAGATTTGGGAATCTATAGGGTTTTGTCCCGACATAGAGGACTTGGTGAAGGGGGAAAAATTCTAAACAGTCAATTTATCAAATTTTTATTGTAATTGTAATAAATGGTCGACATACTCAACTCCGTGCACAAATGTCATTGCAGTGTCCAAAACATTCAGGGAAGAAGCTTCCAAGTATATCCCCGTTGTATATTCTCTATAGTACTACGGAAAATCTACCAGTCCATTTACGGTACTTGATGAGACATATTGGAGGCCTTCTCCTTTCAATTTGATCCATATTACCCTCCAAATATGAAAGGTACAAAGGTGGGACAGCCTCAAACTCGAATATTTCGAATTCTTATGGACACGGAGAACCAGGGACAGCCCAGACCGAAGAAATGCGGAAGCTGCAAACAATTTGGTTACAACTGAAAAACTTGCCCAAACAATAGAACTCAATATTAATTGAATTTTAAATTTTTGCAATCTTATCTTTAACAATGTAATATTTGAGAATTTATCAATTATCACTTTCTTTGTTTGTTTGCAATCTTATCATTGTTTGTTTGCAATCCTATCAATTAATTTTAAAATTTAATTTCATTAAATAAATAAAAAATAAAAAAATACAAGGACTTATGATAGTTATTTTACAAAATCCTCAAAACTCTCTAAACCAGCCAGGCCACGCCTATAATCTAGAATATCGTAGGGACCTGGATGTATTTGTACATAGTCACCGGGGTTCAATCTCGCATACTAAATAAAATTCGACCACCCCTAAACCTCAAAATTGTAATCATCCCCGTTGTAAAACACAAGAAGGGGGTGAATTGGGTTTTAATCAAACTTGTAAACTTTTCCAAATCTAAGCAAGGCTAGTGTAAGTTTGAGCAAGATGAATAAAAACAAAACTAAAGCCAACCACAAGACAAAGGATTTATAGTGGTTCGATTCACTTAGAATCTACATCCACTACCTTGAGCCTTACCCAAGGATTTTCAACAACTTCACTAAGAAGAATATTACACTTGTGGATAACTCACTAAGAGTTTTACAACTCAACCACAATACACCAACTCAATAAGAGAGCTTGCCCACAATAAGTAGGACTTTCAATACAAAACTCTCTAAGAGTAAATTGCCCACACAAAGTAGGACTTATACAATAATAACCCTATCACTTAGAAAAGGAATGAGAAGGTTTAAAGAGAAAGATTGTTCACTCTTCTAAGTGAGAGATAGATACTTTTGAAGTTCAAGAATAATCAGCTCTTTAGAACATAAGATGCACACTCTTTGTCTTGCTTTAGATAGATCACTTTTGAATGATTTAGATCATAGAAATAAAGAGCATTTTCATTGAAAGTGTTTAAGTCTTGATAAGAAATCAATGTACATTTTATGTGCAAGCCTTAGAGTCATTCTACAGCTTTAGAGCTTATATACATTTCAAAATATGCTGAAAAAACGACTCTGCAACGGTCATATAACGGCTAGTAATAGTGCTGTTAGGTTGATCCGAGATGACATAGGTCGACCGAACCTAGGATCCGAGATGACATAGGTCGACCGAACCTATGATCCGACCTTCACTTAGGTCGACCGAACTTAACATAGGTCGATCCGAACCTATTGATCCCAAAAACTCAACTCTCTGTTTCAGTTCGGATGATCCGTCCAAGAGCTCGGATGATCCGACTTTCCTGAGCTTAAGAGATGTTGATTTTTCACTTGTTTTGAAATCTTTTGAAGTCTAAAAGGTTTTCCCAAAAGGTAACAAGTAAGAACATTTGGAAAACCGTTTTAAAGGACTTAGACTTTGAAATCAAAGGCTTTGGAAATAAGAACATATAAGTATCATTTTGAAACTAAGCCTTTTGAAAACGTGTTTATGATGCATGCAAGACTAGAGTGTTGTACGTTTATGTTCATTAAGAGCATTGGTTAGAGCTTATAAGATAAAGACTTATAAAGACAAAGCTATCCTAACCAAACCTAAGTCTTCAATCTTCAATCTCGACGAGATGTGCCTTTAAGTATAACTTTGAATCTTGATCATGGCTTGATTGAAGTACTTAGAGCTTCCATTATGACTTCCGATATTCTATCCCAAGAATGAGAGCATTAGACACAACATCAAATGTTTGTCCATTATCAAAAACTGAGTTTGTTCGCCCTTAGGGCTTACATACGTCTTTTGCCACACATACTGAAAATTTGATCCCATGCATATCTCGCAAGTGCAGTTCCTCGGGTATTCCAAGTAGCTATCTAACACGCCATTTAATGTAGTTACGACCTATCCACTGTAGAGATACAAATAAATTACAATAAAAAACTATAAGACGAGTCATACAAACAATATTTTTTTTTAATATTAACAAGCGTACCGATTTATATCTCTAGTTTCTTTCATCAACGTCTATACGAAAGCTATGCCGATAAAAAGCCCAGTCAAAGGGATACTATAATTCTCCCTTCAAGTAACCGATCTCGGGCCTATGCATTAACCCACCTTTAAAATATATATCTAGTACGTGTTAGTAGTGCCCTAGGACCATTAGCACATGTTGTGCGTTTTATTATCTTTTGAGCATGTAATTGAATAGTTAATTTTGCTTTTGATTATCAAATGTGTGATTTGATAGTAAAACTCATTAGCTTATGTAATTACTATTCTAGTAGTCCCTAGTTTTATGTAATGCTTAATTACTATGAAATAAAACTAGTATGATTGTTGATTGATGATCTTTTTTCTCGATCATGTGTAATGGATACAAATCACATCATAGATGCAATATATAGGGATACATTGTATTGGGACGTGATCCGTCCGAGAAGTAATACTTCATGGTCTTAAGTCATAAGTATTACTTCCTCAATACTATTTTAGAATCCTTAGACCTTATGTCTTCATTGATTATAGTATGAATGGAGCCACGTTTTGACTCGATCGGACGTTACTTGTAATGAGTAATCAATACGGCGAGATCGGATGTAGTGTCCTATCATAGCTTGAATGTGAGAGACATTGTAAGGAATTTGTCCTCTCTATTATTAGAGAGATATCCATGGGCCCCTCGATAGGGAAAGACTGTTTAAATGCATGGTCGTGCTCAAATGTATTTGATAAAGTGGTTATCAAATACTATTTGTCGAAAGCTAGATCTACCCGGAGATCGAGCATAAATACAATTAAGCTTAATAAGGGTGACACCACCATGCCTTATGCTTAATTAGGATATCGCTTGAGACAAAGGGATTAAATAGTGGATTGATATTAGGTTCAGTTGTATATTCATTCACTTTGGGTAGTCACAATGTCCCTGCTAGGGACCGCTTGTGATTTATGAACACATACTACTACTAAGTGTGTTTTCATTGCCATTGTGAGATGAACCTACGAGGGTCACACGCATAGGCGAGCTAACTGAGCTTCATGTCAGATTCAATGAATCTAGAATGTGTCTAGGTTCATTGTATCGACATTTGTCTTTCTGAAAATAATAAAGTGTTTATTATTCGAATTAGAGATAGGGAGCAATTTCGGTATTTTACCTATAGCTGGGATTACGTGGGAGTTATTATCAGATAAGGACTCCCACTACCCGAGTAATTCTAGGGAACGTGGGAGTTAGAGACTCCCACTGCTAGAAAGGGAGTTGGGGATGTGAGAGTTGGTTATGGGAACAAACTCTCACACCCTATATAATGATCTCTTGGCCGAAACCCTAGGAGATGATTTTTCAGTCGAAATATTACCAAGTCTCGAAATTAGATTTCGGTTTCAGCCTCTCCCTTTTCTCTCTAATTCCCGAAAATCGGAAAAAGACGAAGAGCTAGCAATCACTGCCCGTTTAGATCGCGTGGATACCGGGTAGAGGGACTTTCCCGCGAGGAGATCAATTGGTGGCGATTGAATCCAAGAAACGTCATCCTCCATTCAAGAAGCGAGCTTCTTGAATCCAAGAAACGTAAGTTCTTACTTGTTTTTACCGAATTGTTTCATATGAGCGGATCCTTCAGGGGAGGATCCATGGGTGTTTGGAACGAGTTTCCGCCCATGAATCCCTTCAGTACGTTCATTGGCGATGGGATAAAATGAACCGTATCAGTCAGTCGAAGATTGTTATCACGTGAAAAAAATTCTGTAAACCACCGTCCAGGTAGTACTTATCATCTATTTTGGTTACATAAACACACCATTTATTACCAATGACATCCTTAAAATAGAAACAATGTGCAACCCCGAGACCAAATATATCCAACTAATTTGTGTAAATTGAAGGTATACGCTACATAATGTAATTTAGGATAAGATAAGTCTTCACATGTAATAAATATAAATAACACATTTGAAACATAGAATATTACCATTCTTCTATTAGTTTGGTTGCCAACAACAATTTTAAACATGTGTCTGAAATACTCTTCCAGAGCTGGATCAACTTCGCTATTCATCACAAATTATAATGTTTTGAGAGTAATTTGCTAATAGGTTGTAAGAAATTTTTGGAGAAAGAGGAAAATTGATATGATGTTAGAAGGAGAAATTGGTATGTATATATAGAGGGTTAATGGTAAGTTTGGTGGACATATCCTCTGCCAGTTGAGAATGGATTTGGGAAATCCATTCTCAATTCAGGGTTGTCTAGGGTTTACATCGTATTTTAGGGTTTCTAGAATTAATTAGGGTTAATTTGACAATGGATTTTCCAAATCCGTTCTGAAATGAGAACGGATCTGCCAAATCCGTTCTGCGCTGATGTGGTCAGACTTGTTGAGAGTCTGGTCACGTCAGCACAGAACGTTACCTCAACAAAAAAAAAAAAACTGTCATGGTTGGCCCATTATGCCAATCCATGGCTAGACTAAGGCCACCCCCCAATATTTAACCTACTATTTCCCTTCATCATCTTCTTCTTCAATTATACCTTAGAAATAACACGACCGATTAATCCATCTTCTTCTTCACCTTCTTCTTATCTGAAGCGGTTCTATGAGTTAAAGAATTGAGCCTTTGGTTGCTCCAGTGATGTCTGATAATCCAGGGTGTCCAATTCCAACTTAAAAGGTGATAAAAGATAAGAACAGAGAGAGCGGGAAAAAATTTCTGGATATTTTATGTTAACTGAAAATGATGTAATTACAAGGTATTTATACATAAAATAATAGTTAGCTCAACTAACTAATCTAACTAACTGGTAGTTATTCACTAATTACAAGAAACTAACTTCCTAACTGCTATCCATTCGAGTGACCCGGATCCGCGCCTTTTCTTTCATGACCCGACTTTGTGTCTTGTTTCAGTCTAGGTTCAAGCCCTTCTCCCATTCCTTCAAGTCCTTCTCTTTCTCTTTATTCTTACAAGTTTCAGCAGAAATTCCAGAAGTCTTGATGACTTCATTGCTTCCATTTCCTTCATCATTCAACAGCCTCCCATGAGCTGAAACTTGGTATATGTTTATCATCCCTAGACTTAGTTTTCACCAGAAAGGTGAATCTATCAGCACTTAAAGGCTTGGTATATAAGTCTACAAGATGATTATATGAGGATATAGGCATAGGCTTCAAAATTCCTTCTTTGTACTTTTGTTTCTCAACAAGAAAGTCTATCTCAATGTGTTTTGTTCTCTCATGAAATACTGGATTTTCAGCAATGTATATAGCACTAGAGCTATCACAAAACAAGGCAACATGCTTACTTTGATGAACTCCCAAATCTCCAAGAAGGTATACTAGCCATTGTATTTCATAAGTAGCCACAACCATGGCTCTATATTCAGCTTCTGCTGAGGATCTTGAAATAGTTTGTTGCTTTTTAGATTTCAAGGAAATCAAAGAATTTTCCAGAAATATGCAATATCCAGTCACTGATTTCCTTGTCTCTAGGTAGCCTGCCCTGTCACTGTCTGTGTATCCTTTCAACTCCAAAGTGCTTTTAGCTGGGAATAACAACCCATGTCCTGGTGTAGCCTTCAAATAGCTCACTGCTTTGTGATGAAGAGTAGTAGGACAATCCAAAATTTGACTTAGCTGCTGAACAATGTAGCTAATATTAGGTCTAGTAACTCATAGATACAATAGTTTTCCTATCAACATTCTATATCCAGTAATTTCTTCAAAAGGCTCAGCATCTCCATGTTCATATCTAGCCTTAGAATCTATAAGAGTAGTGACTAGTTTGCTAGACAGAAAATATCTTTTTTAAGAAAATCAAGAACTTATTTTCTTTATGACAAGTTAATCCCTTCCTTACTTCTGGAAACTTCAATGTCTAAGAAGTATTTCAAAACTCCAAGGTCCTTGATCTGAAATTCAGCATGTAAAAAGGTCTTTACTGCAACTATTTCATCCATATCATTGCTTGTTAAGATCACATCATCAACATAAACAAATAAGTCAATAAACTTGCCATTTGCATCTTTGATAAACAAATTGTAATCATGCTAGGACTGAATAAATCCAAAGCTCAATAATGCCTTAGTTAGTCTATCATTCAATTCTCTACTAGCTTGCTTCAAACCATAAAGAGACTTAAGGAGCTTGCAAACTTTCCCTTGAGAAGAGTATCCTGGTGGAGGTTTCATTTAAATTTCCTCATGTAATTCCTCATGAAGAAAGGCATTGTTAATGTCAAGTTGATGAACAAACCAACCCTTGGCAGCAGCTAATGCAAGGAGAGTTCTTACAGTTGTCATTTTAGCAACTGGTGAAAAAGTATCAAAATAATCAATGCCAAGCAATTGTGTATAACCCTTAGAAACAAGCCTAGCCTTATATCTCTCAATTTCTCTAGTAGACAAGAATTTAATCTTGTACACCCATTTGCAAGCAATTGTAGTTTTTCCAGAAGGAAGATCAGTTAAAACCCAAGTTTTATTAGCCTCTAAAGCTAATATTTTAGCTTGTATAGCATCCCTCCATTTTGGATGTTTGACTACTTCATTATAAGAATTAGGCTCCTTTGTGGTATTAAGCAAGTAAGCAAAAGATTTATGGTTATGGTGCAACTTTTCATATGAAAGAACCAGATTAAGAGTATGAGGAGATGAGGTGGAAGAAGTAATAGGCAAAGTAGGACATTCATAATCTTGTAAATAAGTAGGTGCCTTAGAAGACCTACAAGATTTTCTAATGACAGGATGTGGACTAGGTAAAGAAGAAGAACTAGAAACATGAGAGGATGAGACATCTGAATGACCTGAAAATGAGGGAGATGAAGAAGATGACATGGAATGCTAGTATCAGAATGAATATCAGCATAAGCTGTACCATGATCATGAGTATAAGAAACAGGAGAATTGACTGAGATGCCTGGATGATCAGGTATGGAATTACATTGAGAGAAAGGGAACACATTTTCAATAAAAAGTACATCTCTAGATATAAAAAAATCATGAGTATCAAAATATAGAAGAATGTATCCTTTTGAGGCTTTGGATTGACCTAGATAGACTGATTTCTTGCCTCTTGGATCAAACTTGCCCCTTCCATGTTCAAGGGTACAAGTATAGCTCAAACAATCAAAGACTTTAAGGTTTTGATATGAAGGAGCAGATTTATGAAATTTTTCATAAGGACAAACATTGCCAATAACTGGTGAAGGTGTCAGGTTTATAAGGTATGTGGCATGTTGAATACAAAATCCCCAATATGCAAGGGGTATATTGGATTGAAATTTTAAAACTCTAGCAACATTCATGACGTGTTGATGTTTCCTTTCAACTATACCATTTTGTTGAGGGGTAGCAGGGCAAGATGTTTGATGAATTATGCCTTTTGTGGAGTAAAAATCAGGCATAAGAAATTCAGGACCATTATCAGTCCTTATGACTTTAATGGTGGATGAAAGCTGAGTATGAATGAAGGAACAAAAGGACTTCAAAGTAGTTTGAGCAACATATTTAGATTTTAACATAAATATCCAAGTAAACCTACTAAAGTCATCCACAATAGTAAGGAAATACTTCTGACCATATACAGTTTCTTCCTTATATGGTCCCCAAATATCCACATGGATGAGATCAAAAGTACTTTGAACCACAGTGTTACTCAAAGGAAAACTCAATTTATGCATTTTAGCTATAGGACATACACTGCAATGACAAACAGGTTTACAAGGAATGAAGGAAGAAATACTCTTGATTTGTTTTAACCTAGGAAAATACACATAACCTCTATAATGCCATAACAGATAATCAATCTCTTTATTAGGAATACTAATGGAAGCAGTACAATGAACAAATTGACTATGAACAGATTTATTTTCACAAATAGTACTGCTGATGAGAGAGTTCGGATTGAGCAAGTATATATAGTCCTTGCCACACATCAGCTAATCCAATTGTGAAACCCGTAACTTTCGCTTATGTGATATTTGACGTGTAAATTAATTTTTCGCGATTAACTGTGTAGGCGTAATATTTTTTTCGTACGATTATGTGACTAGTCTAATTATTTTTATAACATATTACGTGTTATTTTACGTGTACATTTTATTGAGGGCGTTTTGCACACGTATAGTAGTTGGGGGATTTTTATTGTAATTCACTAGATGATTAATTGGAATAGGAATTAAATGAATTAATATAAAAAGAAATAAAAATTAAAAGGAAAAGCAGTTTGCGGAGATCATGGGGCAAAGAGGATCTTTACCTCGGGAAACGTGAAAGCCATCAAACTGAAAACAAAACAAAATAAAATAAAGGGCAAGGCATTTCATGGGTTGGGGGTTAAGGAATTTAAAGGAAAAAGCTATATATATGCATCAGTTTCGTGGGATGAGGGGTCTGGTGGATATAGAAATAAAAAAAAATAATTAAAATAATAGAAGCAGACGTGGGAAGGGAGCAAGTTTCGTGGGCAGTAGGGATTGGTGTGAGAAAAGTTAATTAATCTAAAGGAGGCGGGCACAGTGGGCAGCCGCAAGGCTCGAACTGTGAAAACAGTTTTTTAGAGTTTAGTTTTCTGGGCAGACTTTGAGAGATCACTGAGAGAGCGTTACTAGTCTGATTTCGATCCACTATATACCGATTCGAAGATAATCGAATAAGCTTCGAGTGAGCTCAGACGTCACATCATTCTGAGTACCAAACAAAAAGTTATAGGTCCGAGAGTAAGACTGGGCAGTGCTGTTTCGGATTTTCTATTATTAATTATCTTCGTAAGAGGTAGGGACCCCCTACGTCATTTAATTCTCGCATTTAATCTGTGTATAATCAGTGAGTATTGTTGGGTTACTGTTTTGGGAGTGTTTGGGCGTTATATATTGCATTAATTGTGGAATTTATGTGTCAATTGCATGAATGAGATTTATTGTTTTGATTATCGCATGAATTTTTTTGGGCTTGCATTAAACGCTTTATAACCTGATTCGTTATTTGATTTACTGCTTTATTTTACTTATTCCTAAGTGATGTAAATGTGTTTAAGCGATAATGTGATTCGTGGGGTCGTTAATTGTCTATTTGATGAACTTGTCTAATTGTTTATCGCTTGGGTCGTCCTAATTGGGTGTCATCGTTCAGTCCTTCTTGGTTTTGGTCGGCCGAGTCGTCGCCTTCTTTTTGAGCTCTTGTCTAGGATCGATTGATTACCATGGTTCATTCGAATATCGAGACGTATAAGAAAATCCTTGTGATCTAAGTGAACAGTGAAACATCCAGGGCCTTAACCCGGTGAGGAGATCATTGGGACTGTAACGGTTTTGTGGAGCCCCTGGTGGGGGATGATGATGCAATACATAGAATGGATCCTTAAACCTTGGACCCTTAGTTCAGGGGGTCATACTGAACCCACGTGTTGAAACATATTGGGCCATTCTAGTTTGGACTATAACTAGGACCGTTACTGTCATTTTTGATTAATAATTGAATGGACGATTGAGCTCGAATTGCGGGATTTAGTGTCATAGCGGTAGTGATGTTCCTAGTGTCTGAACGATGTTGTGATTGAGTGTATTGTGTTGGTAAAGCATGGTGTTTTCCATACATTCGATTATGAAAGCGTTTAGATGCGAAGAATTTGACTATTTGTTTCAACTTGTATTTTGGAAGTGGGAATGTGTTTTGGTGTCAATCGTGTTTTATATAATTGTTTTAATTTGACTTTAAACTTATAGCAACTAATATAACGGTCGCTAAATATTTTTTTATTTAAAAAAATGAATTCTGAAATTTAATTAAATCTCTATTATAAGAAACAGCAATACACACATTAATGAAACAAAAAGAATATCAATAAGATTGCAAAAAGCAAACATAATCAATAAAACCCAAAAATAACATCACATGACCAATTAATTTACTAATACATTCTAAAAAACACAAGTTTACACTCTCATGTACATTACAACACTCACAATCAAAGTGTGAACTCCATTCCACCAATTCCTTTTTTCTTGTTTCTTTATAACCTTGCAATATACTCATTGGTGTCCCATATCTTTTGTAGGTTCACTTATATGTATGTCCGGGCGTCGATTGAAGAGATGTCGCGTCGATTGAAGGGGGATGGCAACAGGGACGGTGGTGGCGGCCGGAGATGACGACGGGGAAGGGGTCAGCTTCGATGGCGGCGGCGGCGGGGGGGGGGGATTCTCTTGGTCCCTTTGAAGGAATGGAGCAGGTTCTCAAAGAATGGGGAAAGAAGATGCCGGCGTCGATTAGGTAAACGGTGGTGGCTGAAGATGGTGACGGGGAAGAGGCCCATTTTAGAAGGTGGATTTTGCATTGGGGGTGGTGATACAGAGGAGAAAACGGGAGGAAATGGGTGAAACACTTAGGTTATTTAGAACATTTCGTCGGTAATCCGTCATTAGACTTAATAAAACGCGTAAACAACATTGTTTTAATACGCCGTTATGTATTCCGTCGGTAAACGGTCGTTAATTCCATCGGTATTCGGTCGGTAAGGGAAATAAAACGACATCGTTTTATACACTTTTGTGTATCAGTTGATAAAACGTGTAAACTACGTCGTTTTGGACGCCGTTATGTATTCCGTCGGTATGTCGTCGTTAAATTCTGTCGGTAACGATGCACAAAACGACGTCTTTTTGTACATTTTTTTGTACAACTTGATAAAACGCGTAAACGACGTCGTTTTGGACGCCGTTATGTATTCCGTCGTTACATTCCATCGGTATTCCGTCGGTAACTATGCACAAAACGACGTCATTTTGTACACTTTTTTTGTAAACCTTACTCACTTGGTATAATATATCAGTGAAATAGTTCCCTAGGGTGAAGAAGTCTTGCTTAGTGCGTAAAAGACCATTTGTTGGCCTTACCCTTGAAAGGTTGCTTAGTGCGAAAATGTGTTGGTTTTGTCCTTTCGTGTAAAGATACACTCAAGACAAGCTAATGGAATTTGCCAAAATTCTTGGGTGTATCCTAAGGTAGTGGATGTAGATCTTTGTGATCGAACCACTCTAAATCCTTGCATTTGATCTTCTAATTCCATCTTTACTTTCAAGTTTTTGTTTTATTCATTTTGATTTTATTCCTTAAGAACTTGTTTGTATAAGCTTTAGTCGTTTACCTTGAGTTAGATTGCTTGCTTGTTATATCTTGACTTGGCTTGGCCATAAGACTTTCTCTAAGTGATCTTATAAGTTTTATATATCTTGCTTAGTTTTGTTTCAAGGCATGTGTTGTTTGAACTTACAAGCTTTGCTTATAGGAACCTTGACTTAGCTTATCCTTGATCATATACATTGTCTTGTGTTCATATGTGTTGCATATAACACATAAGTCATCTTGGTTATCTATTCTTTAAATCATCTTTATGTGCTTTGTTAAGGTAATCACTTAAGAAACGAATTTAGTAGAAAAGCGAAAAAGTTTAAGAACCTAATTCACCCTCACTTTTAGGTTCTCTCATATCGGGTATTTCAATTGGTATCAGGGTCTAGTATATTTTTTGTTAGGCTTTACATCCTAGGAGGATTCATGGCTTCATTCCTTTCGACCTATTCCTTAGAGGAACCCTCCCCATCTAGACCACCCTTGTTTGCTGGCTCAAACTTTCTTTGTAGGCAATCCATGTTTCAACTATTTTTATGTTCTAATGACTTTACCTTGTTGAGGGAACATATGTTCCTTCATATTTCTTGCAAGATGTCAAAGTGCCCAAATCAAGAAGAGACTTCAATGAAGAATATTTCACAAATATGACAATCAACTTTAAGGCCATGGAATGTGCTTTGTTGTGCACTAAATGAAGAAACTCTCAGATAAGTCCATGAATGTGAAGATGCACATTCAATGTGGAATATGCTTGAAACAATTTTTAAAGGCCAGGTTGAAAAGAAAGAGCCAAGGGTGCAATGTGGAGATTCAGTGTTTTGAAGGTATTGAGGACATCTCATCACAACTTAAGCAAACCTTGAAATTATCAAAGAGTGTGATAAAGAAGAAATCAAAAGTCCTTCCCCAATGAGCTTTAAAGATAACACATATCTAAATCCTTCAAAAGATGAGAATTTGGAAGATATGGAGCAATCACAAGATGATGGTTTTCATGGAGATACAAAAATATGATGGAGACAATGAAGATCATACATCTTGTTCAAGGAAAATAAATAATTTTCTACTAAGCTTCAAAGACAAATATTCAAAAAGAACTGGCATTGGGGTTGATCGTTCCATTAGGAATGAAGAATTTGAAAGGAGATGTGTCAAAAGAAGAAAATAAAAAACACTCCTTAGCACTTGGAAGTCTCAAAGTCAAAGGTTATACATGTTGAAGAACCAAGATGCTCAAAGACACGAAGCAACATTTCAAGTGAAGACAAAAGTCTAAATGTCAACCCATACTCTTCATCACATGGTAAGAAAGCAAATGTATCAAACTCACTTCCTCATAGTACTCTACTTGATGAGATTTATAAACTGAAAAGTGTTTTTGATATATATGCTTGTACTCTTTTTGATGTTGCATCTCTCCCTCTTGATGATCATATCTATATAGATAACATAAAGTATGATCTTCACATGTGACATGTTTCTTTAGCTAAGTTATCTAAGAGGTGTAACATATCCAACATGTATGATACATGTTCTTACATGTATATCTCTTCTAAGACTCATACTTGTTATTTTGATTTTGATAAACTTGATCCTTGTGTTAGTAGTGCCCTAGGACCATTAGCACATGTTGTGCGTTTTATTATCTTTTGAGCATGTAATTGAATAGTTAATTTTGCTTTTGATTATCAAATGTGTGATTTGATAGTAAAACTCATTAGCTTATGTAATTACTATTCTAGGAGTCCCTAGTTTTTTGTAATGCTTAATTACTATGAAATAAAACTAGTATGATTGTTGATTGATGATCTTGTTTTACTGATCATGTGTAATGGATACAAATCACATCATAGATGCAATATATATAGGGATACATTGTATTGGACGTGATCCGTCAGAGAAGTAATATTTCATGGTCTTAAGTCATAAGTATTACTTCCTCAATACTATTTTAGAATCCTTAGACCTTATGTCTTCATTGATTCTAGTATGAATGGAGCCACGTTTTGACTCAGTCGGACGTTACTTGTAACAGAGTAATCAATACGACTGATGATCGGATGTAGTGTCCTATCATAGCTTGAATGTGAGAGACATTGTAAGGAATTTGTCCCTCTCTATTATTAGAGAGATATCCATGGGCCCCTCGATAGGGAAAGACTGTTTAAATGCATGGCCGTGCTCAAATGTATTTGATAAAGTGGTTATCAAATACTATTTGTCGAAACAGTCTACTTGGAGATCGAGCATAAATACAATTAAGATTAATAAGGGTGACACCACCATGCCTTATGCTTAATTAGGATATCGCGAGACAAAGGGATTAAATAGTGGATTGACATTAGGTTCCGTTGTAAATTCATTCACTTTGGGTAGTCACAATGCCCTCCTAGGGGCCGCTTGTGACTTATGAACTCACACTAATACTATGTGTGTTTTCATTGCCATTGTGATATGAACCTACAGGGTCACACGCATAGACGAGCTAACGAGCTTCATGTCCAGATTCAATGAATCCAGAAAGTGTCTAGTTTCATTGTATCTGACATTTGTCTTTCTGAAAATAATAAAGTGTTTATTATTCGAATTAGAGATAGGGGCAATTTTGGTATTTTACCTATAGCTGGGATTACGTGGGAGTTATTATCCGATAAAGACTCCCACTACCAGCGAAAGTCTAGGGAACGTGGGATTCTGAGACTCCTACTGCCGAAAGAAGTTGAGTAGAGGTGGGAGTTGTTCTAGTAACAAACTCTCACACTCTATATAACATCTTTTAGCCGAAACCTAGCAAATTAAGGTTTTCAGCTGAAATAATATATAGAATTAGAAAACCGTTTTCTATTCTTTCTTCTCCCTTTTCTCTCTGATCCCCGAACTTTAGAAAGACGAAGAGCTAGCAATCACTGCCCGTTTCGTCGCGTGGATACCGGTAGAGGGACATTTCGCATAGGGAATTCCATTGGTGACAGCAAAGAATCCAAGAAACGTGATCTTCCATTCAAGAAGTAGCTTCTTGAATCCGCAAAAGTAAGTTCTTTATTGCTGTTTTTCGAATTGTTTCATATGAGCGGATCCTTCAGGGGAGGACTCATGGGTGTTTGGAACGAGTTTCCGCCCATGAATCCCTTCACCTTGTGCATATATGTGCCACTTGAGATATAAAGATAACCTTGAAGGACCTTATCAAAAGGCACCTAGTATTCTCAATATTTCCTTGTAGGTACAAAATGTTCTAAGCTTCACAATGTGATCATGCTAATGATGATTATCCTTATATGCTTTTAACCGTTCAATATTATGAGTTGAAAATTATGGGTAAGAAGAATAAGATTATGTGTAATAAACTTGCTTGCTCACTTAATGAAAGATCTTGCTTGCAAGTGGATTATGAAAAAACTTCTTTCCTCTTGTCATGTTTTAGAGAAAGAAAATGAGAGTATGCACGTATCCCTTGATACTTTAACTGCTGAGAATCATGAATTACTTGACAATGTGCTAATTGTTGATTCTAATCTTGTTGAGTATGATCTCTTAAAGAATAAACTTGTTTCTCTAAACTATCTTGTTGATGTGTGCATTTGTACTAGAAATAATCTTGATAATGTGTTCTGTGCTCAACATGTCTCTCATGATCATTCTTTCTTAGAGTACAAACACAAACACAAGAATGCACATTCTACCTCCTTTGATGCTAGAATTACATCTATGGTTAACATGACTTAGTCTTATTGTGGTATTCATGGTCATCATGTTAATAGTTGAATCATTAAGAGAAGAATTGAAAAGAGGTGTGATCATTAACCCTCTAGGACCCAAGCAAATGTGGGTACAAAAAGTGTCTTCAAATGTAGGTAACAAAGGAAAAGAAAAGATGGATGGACTCTTGAAGATAAGGTCTCATCAAACTTTTCCACTCATACGAAGAAAATCACTCATCCTTGAAGAAAATGATCATAGGGCTTCATGTTACATGAGCATCTCAAGAAAAAAATCTCATTGGATTCTTGAGGATGTTCAATCTTTATGGACGATTATGAAATGAGCAAGGCACTAGTTCCCAAAGTTGAAGTTGATGGTGAAAAGAAGCTCAATAAGGAAACTTGGACAACTACATTAAGATTAAGAGAACTTCATCAATGTACAAAAGTTGAAAAATAATGTATCACATATGTTTGTTGAAGTTTCATTTGGAGAGTTGAAGAACATCGTAGGACTACACAAACTCTTGCAAGTAAATTGCCTTAAAAGAAGAAGGAGCTCACTTCAAAGAGATGATAAGAAGAAGACTAGCCACACTTTGAAAAGATACAAATAAGAGCCTAAGGTGGTTATGTCTAGCATTGATGAGAAAACCGGGGGGAAAGAGCAAAATGGAAAAATGGAAAGAACAAGTTCAAAAGAGACACTACTTGATAGATGAGTCTACAAGACCAAGTGATGTTACACACATCATTCCAAGAGGCTAATGCACTTCATGGTAAAGAAAAGAATTAGAGTTATCCCCCAAGACATCCTCAAGAACATCAAAGATGATTTCATGATGAGGAAGATCAAAGAAAGAGCAAAAGAAGCCAAAAGATCAAAGAATCGTCAAAAAAAAAGAAAATTGGTAGCTATAATCCTACCCTGCTTGGTTTTAGCTTTATAATCTTGATGATTACCTTTGCTTGATCTTACTTTGATGCTATATCTCACTTGTTGTCATAATCTCATGTGCTTATCCCTTTCTTATCGTATGAGTTTGGCTTTACCTTGGTTTGATATGCCTCTGTGTTTTGTTCACTTGTTTATCTATGTGAAATCATTTTCAAAAAATGACCACATTAGTTATGTTTAAAGGTTTTAAAGTGTTCAAAGAACCTAAGGTGTGTTTTTCTTATATAAGATTTCCCCTTTTTAAAGCAACTTGATCTTACCTTTCCTCATCTTTATATAGTTGCTCAAAGTATTTTTGGAAAACTCTTACTTTTATGGATTTATGGCAAGCTTGTGACATTTAAGGTCTATCTTGACTAGTTTCCTTTATCCTATATTTTTTTGGATGCTTATGAATGCAAACAACCTTTCTTTGGATTATACCTTATGTTATATGGTTGATTTATTCATTCTAAGTATGGTGTGCTTCTCTAAGCACCTTTGTTGAGATTTATGACATGCTTTTAGCCCTTATAAGCATATTCTTGATGCTCTCCGTAATCTCTTGTGGGTGTTGTTTTTAGGCCATGATATGAGCCAACAACTTTGTTCTTATATACTTTATCTTGTTTAAAAGCTTTTCGACCGTTTTCTAAAAGGTCTTACAATATGATCACCTTAGATGTTTTTCATTGTTTTTATCTTCAAAGATTCTAAGGTGTGATTTTGAACACTTTGATGTTTTTAAAAGGTTATACCTTTGTTCTTGCTTGTTTTTACTATTTCAAAGTTGCTCATGACGTTTTAGAAGTGTTTTAAAATCGTTTAAAAGCTTTTTGGAAACATTTAAAAAACCAGAAAACACATTTCTGCCATAACCCTGGTCGATTGAAGGGCATGGACATAGGTCATCCGAGGTTTAAACTTCGGTCGACCGAAGTTCTGCTTCAAGTTTAAAGAATGGTGCTTTTCTATGCATATCACTTATAATATTTTGTTTTACAAAACTTTTAGATGTTAGAATCACTTCAAATCATTTCTTAAAACAATCCAAATCCATGTTCAAAACATCTTATTCAAAATCAGCACATCTTAAGGGGGAGCTATTTTAAAGTTTTATTCCTGGAATACTCAAATCTCTTGATGAGGAACCTTGACAACTTGTATCAAGATTCAACAACAAAAGGTTGAAACGGATATTTCTCTTCCTTGAAATCAGTTTACGGGGGAATATAATCAACACAACTCCAAGAAGGTTGATTATCAATGGGGGTTGAAACACCACAATAAGCGTAAACTAAACTTATTGATACAATAACTAAAGGATGAATGAAAAAGGTATAAACCTCACATCATATTCCCCTTTATATTCCAAAAATATATTGTCAAAACAACTAATCTTATTAATAAATTGGCTGAATTCCCCTTTATATAGAGTTGGAATTCGTCCAAAAGAACCCAAAATGGAAGAATCCTAATTAAGTTAGAATTCTTCTAACCTAAGAATAGTAAACTACTATAATTGAACTACTAATTAAACACATGGACAACATGCCCTTTATTCTAGAACCACTAAGCTAACTAATTAAAATAACAATTAATAAAGCTAAAATTCCAAGAATTAATTACTAACTAACCTTGGAAAGCAAGATAAATTCGTCCAAAATCTAGACAGCTTGTTGTACCAACTTGCACGACGATTTCAGACACCAAGATGGCAGAATCTGATTTTGTGATCCTTGAAAGTTGTAGATCTTCCTCTTAGCTTTCACATGAAACTTGAATCAGCTTCATTGGATTCCTAGATCAATAGTTATGACCATTACACCAAGCTGTTGCAAAACTGTCCAAGTCCTCATCACCTCCCTTATGCAATATTCTTCAAAGAAAACTCTTTTACATATGTGCCATTTTAAATGGAATTCTAGAGATGATGGAGAGTGCTTGAGCTATATGCTCTTTGATCCTTATTTTGATAGAGTATACTTGATGAGAACGTTTCTTGGAGCTTTTACATGACAAATGTGCCTTATTGTGCCTACATCTTAGAGGTTACGTTTCCTTGGAACTTTTTTATATCATGATATATCTCTTATCTCTTTTATGTTGATAGTTTGTGCTTGATGGGAACATTCCTTGAAGCTTTTACATGACTAATGGGCTTTATATAGCATTATTCTTGGTGGTCATGCTTCCTTGGGGTTTCTTGTATATCATGTTACTTCATTTTCACACTCTATCATACGTTAGAAGATTGTGCCTTTAATTTTATTTTACTTATCCTCCTTCCCTATAGCGATATGAGCTTACTTGATGCTTATCCTTTTATATCACTTAGTTTTGATGGCTTATGTCTTTATTGATCATATGCTCTCCATCTCTTTTGGTCATCCATTCTTTGAGAGGTTTTTGCTCATTTTTGATTGATTCATAACTTCCGAGGATAATTTCAGAATAAAGAGTTGGCATTTCATTATGCTTTATTTTCTTCCCGAATACGGGCATGTATATATCCTACACGACAGAGGATTACACCCTCGTGATAGAGTTACCCGAAGATATTATTAACAAAGGTATAATTTTTTAGGACACAAGGTTTAAGGTTTGACGGATTCTTGATCTCGTGCCTGCACAATTACTGATTTAAAAGACCTCATCTCTAGGCATCTTCTTGTGAGGTCTTGAGGGGCTTATGGTGGGTTCTGGACCAAGATCTACTAATGGGCCTCGGGTTGGACCCGACACCGGGGGACCCGCGCTAATATTTGACATGTGCTAAATTAGACATGTTTCGTTTATGTCAACTACTATAAAGTTCGACTCCTTACAGGATTACGAATCCATATTCAATATTTGACTATAACACTGATATGGTAAGTGTACTCCTAATAAGTAACTATCATACTCATGGTATTTATCCACTATACCAGATATCAATTACTGATTTCATTCATTACGAGTCACTTGCTTGCTAGACATTGAGTTTTCTCTGTAAAAAACTAACTTTAGCATCAGAGAGTGGTTGGGTACATCCCCACCACTTTGACTCTTTCTTGACTTATAGGTTACTCTCTTTCTTGTCAATATCAATTTGCTTAATTAGATGGTGGAGATCCGATATCAGAAATTTGTCTGGTATGCATCATGTGGCATTTTTTGCTTATTATACTTTGCTCATAATCCTTTTGGCATCTATCTTGAATAATTTGTGTTAAACTCTTTATATATCTTGTTGTGGCTTTCTAAGTTTATATGCTTAGGTTGAGTGATTCTTAAACATGTTTCTTGTAGTAGTCTTGTAAAAATTTATTTTTATTTTTGGTGAAATACGAGATTTATAGAAACTGCGTTTGCAGAAAGTAAAATACATAAAGGAAAGAACATGAAAGAAAATTAAACAGTATTAGTAAAATAAGGCCGAATTAAAAGTTTAGTTATAAGGGAACATTTTCCTTCCTTGTCGTGACTCCATACTTCATGAGCAAACGCTAGCACCGAATGGAAAATTTGGCGATCAGTCAAGGAGAGGGAGCTTCCATGCTTGGAAAGTGAAATAGCCACATGATTGGCTTGTCTGTAGACGTGCTCTAGCCTGCAATATGCAGTCACCAATGATATTAGCATAGACAATTTTATTAGATTCTAAATCAGTAAGCAATCTGAGAACAATGAAGCAAAACTGAATTGATAGCCTTATGGACTGGGCTCCAACTGGCTATAGATTATAATTTCCTTGATTTTGAAATAATGATTTTAAGAATGAAAATTGGAAAAAGACAAATTCTTGGCAAAGAATGTTCTTCTGTTTTTATCTGTTTCTTGCATTTTCTTCTCCTTTGGTTTCTTGCTATAAATTTGACGCGACTATTGTTACTCAATTAGATTAGCAAGCCCTTAAGGCCATTAAAAATGAAATGGTAGACTTTAAAGGCGTTCTTCTAAGATGGAACTTCTTCGGTAAATGAATGGGGATCAAATGTGTTAATGGGATCAACTTCAATTTCCAAGTTGGAATTTTTACATGAAATTAATCTTATTCATAATAAAATTAATTGGATAATTCCATATGAACTAGGTAGTCTTTAAAATGTCTTGGTTCTTGATTTTTCCAAGAATGATAACAATGGAAGCTTTCCAACTATTTTTTCTCATCTTTCCTCTCTTGTTTATTTGAATCTGAGGAAAGATTTCTTAGATAACAAAATCCTACATTTCATAGGAAATTTGAGTAGCAATCATCTTGATTTGTCTAGAAACAATCTCACTTGAGAAATCCCAAATTCCCTCTCTAATTTGTAAAATCTTTGGCAACCCACCGCCTCGACTCAGCCATCGCCCACCGCGATCCCCGACCTTTCCTCCCTCTCTGTATGATAGCCCTAATACCCTCTCTTCTTTTCTCTTTTATTTTTTTATTTATTATTTTTCTGTTGTCATCTTTTCTCTAGGTCCCGTCACCGACAACCATCGCCCAGGGACGATTACAGGGGGGCGGACCCCCCCGAGATTTTTAAAAATACTACTATTTATCGAAATTTTATGTGTATTTTGGAAAATTTTATCAATTTCGCCCCCAAGAATTTTTTTTTGCCTTTTTTATCGCCCCCCCCCCCCCCCCAAAGAATTTTGGAATTTTTTTACCAGTTTCGCCCCCAACATCAAATTCCTGGCTTCGTCCCTGCCATCGCCGATTCTCTGTTTCTCCAACTCTATTGGCCGGTCCTCTCTCCATCTCCTTCATCTCTCAATCAATCTCTTCTGTCCAAAGAAGAGATCAATCTCTTTTGGATTTTAAGGGGATTTTTCCTTTGGAGAGGGGATTATGTCTATATGATTAAGATAAACAGGAACCAAATTTTCCTTCTCTTAAAACAATATCATCAATCATTGGTTCGCCGCCAGATTATACTTGTCAATGAACACATTCCAATTTTGAAAGAAAAAATCTTTACTTCGGCTGTCATATAAAAGAGCATTGAACACATTTTTCGCATGGCCATATTCTTGTATGCCTTTAAACTTTTCAGGAACTTTTGAAAGTATATTGCAAATGCAGTACCTTCGTACAATTATTAGCATCTCGGCTATAAGGGCTTTCCCAATACTATCACTTTGATCACTCATTACCGCTAATGGAGCTCTACCACTCATCGCACCTAACCAAGTCCTAAAAAACACTTATACGTGTTTGTATTTTCATGAGTTAAAAGAGCTTAACCCAGAAGAATGGATTGGCCATGATGATTAATTGCCACAATGCAAAATAAAGGCATATTGTATCTATCAACCTAATAAGTTGAATTCAGACTAACAACATCCTTAGGACTAACAACAAACTAATATTGTTGTCATCAAAACAAGATTGATCACATTAGTACTTAGGGCTTACAAATATTTGTCATAAAAATGTAAAAAATCAATTTACCCCTCTTAATAACAAAATAAATAAATGAATTTTAAGTTTTAGTTATCACTTTCTTCCATCTCCATCTTCTATGGTGCCCTAGACACCACCCACACTGCCCTTAGCCACCATCGAAGCAGTGGGCGCCTCCTCTTCTCGCATCATCATAATTCAACTCCAAAAACCTTTCCAAAATCACATAACCCTCTCCAAAATCCCATAACCAAAACTTATATATATATATATATATATATATATATATATATATAACCCTGAGTCCATGTTTGAACGATGGATAGATAAAAAAAAACATGGAACGCAATTCCAAACTTTCAAAAACTCTCTCTAGCAGCCTACCTTCTATGCGAACATACTAGCCGCCATGACTGAACCGCCGGCGGTGGCGCTGGGTGGTGGAGTTTGGCCAAAGAAATCTTTTGCCGACCTTTACTCTAACGCCAGGCCGGCGGCATCACTACCAATAAAATCACTCGGCTCTTTTAAAGGAGAGTCGTCGCTTTTGATTGAGGAATCCGAGTTGGCTATTTTAGAATCACCATGGAAACGAGCTTTGGTGGGGAAGTTTTCTCGGAGAGGGCCTTCGGTTGACACTTTGCGTAAGAATTTTCAGCGACTTCAATTCAAGGGAGCATATTGGATAGGGTGGCTCGATTCGCGCCATGTTATCATCCGATTTTATCATGAAAAAGACTATTGTCGTTTTTTGCAGAAAGGAGTGTGGGTGTTTGGGGGGGGGGTATGAGAATGCGGGTTTTCAAATGGTCTTACGACTTTTATCCTATGGTGGAATCCCCTATTGTTCCTGTTTGGATCGGTTTTAACGAATTGTCGATTCGTCTATTCCAAAAGTACTATCTTTTTTCACTAGCATCAGCGGCGGGGACACCGCTAGTGTTAGATGAGCCAACAACTAGTGTTACGCGACCAAGTGTCGTGAGAGTGTGTGTTGAAATAGATTTGATGAAACCGGTTTGTAAGCGTGTTTGGATCGCTCACTCAAGGTCCGACAAGGAATTTTGGCAGCCGATTGATTACGAGAACCTACCAGATTACTGTTCTTTATGTCGGAAAGTTGGTCACGAGAATTTAGATTGCAAGAGTAGCAAGCAGTGGATTTCATTGAGACAAGGGCTAATGTAACTAAGGAGGCGGTGGTTGGCCAGGACGCTAGGACTGATTTCAAGATATTGAAAAACCATAACAAGCATAATTTGGATAATGTTCTTCGAAAACTACGTTAAAATTTCTTAAATATGGGATAGTGGTGAGCTTACCGGGGAAGAATGGTGGACAGCCGCCGCGTAAAGATAGTGTTTTGGTGGCGGATGAACACAAAGAAAAAGGCAAGGCAGTGCAAAATAGTCTTTTGCCTAGTCAAATTGAGTTGGTGTCGAATTTGGAAGAGGTTGTCGTCGAAAAAGATGCTAGGGACACCTTGGTAGACTTGATTCAAAGTGGATTTTTATTAAATGAATCTCAGGAGGAGAGTCACTCCCTCACGGCGGCGCAACAATCAGAGTCACCAGTGGTGGAAGCACTACCAAATATGGTGATGGGGACGACGGCGCCGCAGGGGACGGAGCTGCTTCCGACGGGAGAAGGTAACTCAGGAACACAAAATTCTCCGCAAAATCAGCGGTTGATGGTGGAGGATCAACCTCAGGATCCTCAAGATCAGGATCTTCTTGATTCGAGGATCCCAGATTCGACGCCCATTCTGCCGGAAAAGTAGGAGCAGTTGCAGGTAGGGGTGTGCAAATTCGGTAAAAACCGATTTACCGACCGAATTCGATTTGAATTCGGTAAATCGAATTCGGTAATTCGGACCAATTCGGTAATTCGGATCATACCGAATTCGAAAACTTCGAATTAGGTGTATGATTTTCGTGAATTCGGTATTACCGAAATTGAATTCAATTTCGTATTATAATATTATTTATATATATATATATATATATATATATATATATATATATATATATATATATTTATATTAGCTAATTATATATATATAATAATATTCAATAGCCAATAATATTTAATAGTAAAAAAAAACCTCCAAATCGGTCAAATTCGGTAAATCGGAATTCATTTCGAAATAGGTCGGTAATTTTAAAAAAAAAAAATACCGAAAAAACCGATTTCAAACTACCGAATTACCGATTTCGAAATCGATGCTCACCCCTAGTTGCAGGTTGAGGACGGTTCAGGTGACCCGACCCGTGAACAACCAACACCAGTTTCGGTTGAGGTAATTAAAACTGGCCCAACAGTTCAGGCCCCTCCCAGCCCACCCCCCCCAATCCGCAACGAAATCACATCAAGCTCGGCTGGGACGAATAAAACAGGCCTACCAGCTTTAGTAATTGTGGAATCCGCCCCAATCCGCAAAGATTTAACACCCTGCTCGGTTGGGCTGATTAAAACAGGCCCACCAACTTTAGTTATTGGGGAATCTAGTCCACCAGGCTCTTTCTAATGAAGGTGCACAAGAAGGTTTAGGTCCGGGTTAAGTCTGGAGAACTTGTCAGTGGTGTTTCAAAAATCAGTGTCGGTCCGACCTACAAAACAAGAAATGCAACCCGAAATCTTTTCTGCTAGCAAAACACAAGCTGGTAGCCATCAAAAGGACCCAAATTATTTGTAAGCTCCTTTCGAAGATAGACACAAATTATTTGCAAGTTTTCGGGAACTCAATAAAATACTCAATGGGTCAACTCAAAAGGAGAGTGAGCCTCTTGCACCTGAAAATACCGAGGTTCCGGACACGGGATCTTTCGAAGCATTGACAGATCTTCAGCTGGAGAATGATCATGAAGATTTTATTCCTGTTCGCACTCGCAAGGGAAAAAAGGAAACATAAAAGCTCATTTTGAGTACCATATGGAGACTAGGTACAAACCTTTTAAAAGACGTTAGTTTTTACAACTACTAATATTTCTAGACTATTAAGAACGATGCACCCTATGTAGTAGTGAATTTGTTTCAACATTTTATTTGAGGGTAGGCAATATCCCCCTCCATGTCTGCTTTTTGTTTTACAATAATAAAATGATTTTCTTTAAAAAAAATGATGGATAAAAGATTTAACCTTTGCAGAAGGTTGGGATACAAATTCATCGGTATTGAGACCATGCTCTTCTAGAAACTCTCTTTCCTTCTCAGTTGCTTGTGCATTCTTGGATTCTGAAACCACCAAATAAATCAAAATTTACAAACTATATTATGAATTTTCAAGAATAGATTAAATGTAAAATATTAATTTAGCAGTTGATTGCACGCGAATGTAATAATAATTGGACGACGTCTGTTAAATGTTTTTAAATGGGAATATTTACCTAAGAAATGATTGGAGTAAATGCAACCAACTTATGTGACAGTGACGTTGAGGTGAATAAGAGAGATATGTTGGTATCTATCACACCCCGTACCCGGGTGATGACCTAACAGTACCTCATTTGCCAATGAGGCACAGAACCCAGAGCAGAAATTATAAGTTCCATTATAACATACTATTAAAGGAAAAGAAAGGCTTACATTATAATAAAGTGCAAGTCCTTACTAAAAGCTATTACAAATTTAATGGTTCAAAAAGTAACTAAACTAGTTCATCTATTATACATGATCATGTTAGATCACTCATCAAAGTCCCCATCCCAAGCTTCCAATACTCATTACCAGTTATCTCATCATCTGCAAATAAGAAAAGTAAAGGCATGAGTTATGAAGCCCAGCAAGCATCAACACCCATGGGATGAAATGTCAAATAAGACTCCAAAACGTTTTCCTGACTTCCCATAACAGAGTGTGAAAATATGCAATGTTTAACTTGACTAGTTTAACTCAAAACATTTTAAATCCTCATAACATAACCTTTAGAAAACAACAGAAGAAACAAGAACATAACATAAATAAGAAATGACCAAAATGCCACCTTTGCATGACCTATAGAGCATTCCGGTCGACCAAAGTTCTTCCGGACCAGCCCTAATCGACCGAGATAAATATCCCACTCGTCTGACTGGTTTGAGTAGTTTTCTTCGGGCGACTAGCACCTGATCCGGTAGACCGATATTCAGAACAGACAAAACAGTGTAAATGTGTGAAGGTCTGCACTTTTCGAATCCCAACCCCAAAATTACACATTTGTTTCCCAAATGCACATATAATAACAAGACAAAAACAAGAACAATAAAGCTATAAACCATACTCGTCGAATCCAACATCTATACATCAGAAATGTGTCCCAAGCACCATGTATGGCTCATACCAACATACAGACATATACAACGTTAGACTCTTCGAACGTGATTCATGCTTGTTGGAATTTACATTTGATATAAGTGCTCCAATTGGATTCGGTCGACCAATACTGGATTGGTCAAATCGAACTGATTGAACCGGTCTATTGAACCGAAAACCCGGTCCAAGAACTGGATTGAATGAGTCAAAACCAGGTGTGAGGTGTGTGTGTAGTGAGGCATCATGGAGGCGCAAATAGAAGGGAAAGTGACTTAGTTGATGGATTAATTTTTTTAAAGTAACATTTTTTTATTGGGGGAGGGGACCTATCTGTTACAAGAAATAGGGGGATTCAAGAAGCGGGGAGGGGTTTTGAACTCATGACCTCTAGGTCATGAGGCCTCAGCCTTGGCCACTAGACCAATGCCTCATTGGCTAGTAGGTGAATTAATTGTCAGCCCTATATTCATTTCTGTACGTAATGAATTGTTCATTACTCAAGCTCTCTCATTCTCTCCTAGAAGTAGTCGAAATTCTCCCAAATAATACACTAGCAAGAACATAAAAAAGATAGAAGAAAAATCATATTTTTCGTTCTTTTTTTTCGGTTTTAACTTGAGCCTATATACACCAAATTCCTGAAAATTGTCTCAAGCTTTGGAGTTCTCTAACTAGCATTAGAGACACAAACAACAAGTTCAAGTTGATCATGTGAATACCGCTAGAGATAGTAGTCGATAAGATCAGTTGTTGTTGGTGATTCCCGAAGCAAAATCAAACAGAAAATGTTTCTGTTATTACATAATTTAAAGGTAAATATCATATATCTAAGTTCGTTGGTACTTACTCATGAATGATCATGTTAGAAACGGATTCCGCAATTTTACTTTCCTCTGCGTTTATTTTAGGATTCCGAATTTCTTTCTTTAGTGGTATCAGAGCCAATCACGAGTACACAATCGTTCTTTTGTGTGTTTCTCGTTTATAATAGACGTTTAATGCATGTCATAGGATGTATTTTCTTTTTACAGCCTTTAGGATACTATTTAAGTATTAAACTAGGCCTAAAACGAATTTTTCATTCGTGTTTTTTGTTGTATTTCTGTTTTCTAGGAAAGGCTCGGTCGATCGAACATGTTCTGGAAAATGGGATGTTGCATCTGCCTAGATTTCAGACGACCGGAGAGCCATCTTGGTCGACCAAAGCTAGTATGTTTTTGGGCCGGTCGACCGGAAATTGTTCTCGGTCGACCGAGGTGGTCTATTTTTACAT
Organism: Vinca minor; assembly: GCA_026122235.1. Taxonomy (NCBI): domain Eukaryota; kingdom Viridiplantae; phylum Streptophyta; class Magnoliopsida; order Gentianales; family Apocynaceae; genus Vinca; species Vinca minor. The sequence continues at coordinate 1,305,512 of JAOCZM010000210.1, read as the reverse complement.
TGTTTGTTTAGTGTCTTTATCGCGGTCGACTGAGATATGGCATCGGTCGACCGGACAAGGGCAGGCAGTGTATATTTGTGTTTTTATTAGCATGATTATCATGTTATATGAGCATGGTGCATAGTAATAGCCCTTGACCAAGTGATTTTTTATTATTATAATACGGCCTACGTGTCGTGCCTTCTCTATTGAAATTCTGATTGTAATTTATTTCTCAAATGTAACTCGAGATTTCTTTTCTTTATTATGTCAGACATAGTATATGATTTCTATGTAATTACAAGAGCATGATGGAGTCAATAAGATGAAGGAAATCACATGGAAGCTGAAGAAAATAGATTAGATTTATTGTTCTTCACCTTAGAAAGACTTAGGATTTTCCATTGGCTTGGAAAATCTGCATAGGGGGCTATTACTGTTCACATTTTATTTACTATTTTTTATGCATGTGATGCATGTTTTACATTTTTTATGCATGTTTTTAAGTCGTATATGAAGGGATTCATGGGCGGAAACTCGTTCCAAACACCCATGAGTCTTCCCCTGAAGGATCCGCTCATACAAATTCGATTCGGTAAAAGCAATGAAAAACTTACGTTTCTTGGATTCAAGAAGCTACTTCTTGAATGGAGGATGATGTTTCTTGGATGCTAATCTGCCACCAACGGAATTCCCTTTGCGGAAAGTCCCTCTACCGGTATCCACGCGATGAAACGGGCAGCGATTGCTAGCTCTTCGTTTTTCTGAGATTCGGGAATTAGAGAGAAAAGGGAGAGACAGAAAAATCCGAAATCTGATTTCGGGTGTATTGTTTAATTGCGGCTGAAGCAAGGATAGGCTAGGGTTTCGGCTGAGAGTTAATTATATAGGGTGTGAGAGTTTGTTCCCATAACCAACTCTCACGTCCTCCACTTCTCTCAGCAGTGGGAGTCCGAACTCCCACGTCCCTATCAACCTCTTTTGGCGGTGGGAGTCTATAACTCCCACGTGCACTAGACTTTCGCTGGGTAGTGGGAGTCTTTATCGGATAATAACTCCCACGAAATTCCAGACTATACCGAAAATGCCCCCTTATCTCTAATTCGAATAATAACACTTTATTATTCTCAGAAAAGTGAATGTCAGATACAATGAACCTAGACACATTCTAGATTCATTGAATCTGGACATGAAGCTCGTTAGCTCGTCTATGCGTATGACCCTGTAGGTTCATATCACAATGGCAATGAAAACACACTTAGTAGTAGTGTGAGTTCATAAATCACAAGCGGTCCCTAGCAGGACATTGTGAATACCCAAAGTGAATGAATATACAACGGAACCTAATATCAATCTACTATTTAATCCCTTTGTCTCGCGATATCCCTAATTAAGCATAAGGCATGGTGGTCGTCACCCTTATTAAGCTTAATTGTATTTATGCTCGATCTCCGTGTAGATTGTTTGACAAATAGCATTTGATAACCACTTTATCAAATACATTTGAGCACTGACCGTGCATTTAAACAGATCTTTCCCTATCGAGGGGCCCATGGATATCTCTCTCAATAATAGAGAGTGACAAATTCCTTACAATGTCTCTCACATTGAAGCTATGATAGGACACTACATCCGATCATCAGTCGTATTGATTACTCTGTTACAAGTAACGTCCGATCGAGTCAAAACGTGGCTCCATTCATACTAGAATCAATGAAGACATAAGGTCTAAGGATGCTAAAATAGTATTGAGAAGTAATACTTATGACTTAAGACCATGAAGTATTACTTCTCGACTGGATCACGTCCCAATACAATGTATCCCTATATATTGCATCTATGATGTGATTTGTATCCATTACACATGATCAGTAAAACAAGATCATCAATCAACAATCATCCTAGTTTTATTTCATAGTAATTAAGCATTACATAAAACTAGGGACTCATAGAATAGTAATTACATAAGCTAATGAGTTTTACTATCAAATCACACATTTGATAATCAAAAGAAAAATTAACTATTCAATTACATGCTGAAAAGATAATAAAACGCACAACATGTGCTAATGGTCCTAGGGCACTACTAACAGTAAAACAGTTTATACAAGCATTTGGTGAGATCATTTAAAACTAAAACCCTCAATTTTTAATATATTAATTCGATGCATTCCTCGATTTGGCCCTCGTCATGGCCTAGATCGACAGTAATGTAGAGGCAATATGCATATGTCTATCTAGATAGGCGCGAAGGATAACTTAGTGGTATCTTTCGGTGCAAATCTTGGGCCATACTTAACCCGATTATCCCAATAAATGGATTGTGGATCTGGAGACAAAAGAGGTTAGATGTGCATCTTGATGTAATTAGCAAATGATGCTTACCTAAATAGTCATGTTTCAAACTGTTTACCCAAAGCTAACTCGGGATAGGTGATATATGGATCTTGGCCTACTAGAAAGTTTTGAACTTTCCGAATGAATACTTGAGGGTTATTCATTTGAAGAAAATATGGTAGAATCATTAATTAAAGACCTATTAATGATCTTAAAATATGGTAGTAAAACTTTACGAAATCTTTATTGTAGATATAATGGCAAATGCAACTATTTCATCAAACTCGCTTTCGTTGCGATTTGTTCTTGAGAAGGAAAAACTTGAGGGAGAAAACTTCCTCGACTAGTACAAGTATTTGAGAATCGTTCTCAAACACGAGAAAAATCTATATGTTCTCGAAGAACCTATTCCTGATCAACCATCCATTAGGTCTACGGCCGCTGAAAGAAGTGCTTATCGTAAGCATTTAGATGACGCTTAAGATGTGTCAATTTTAATGTTGGTAACCATGACATCTGAGCTTCATAAGCAACACGAGTAAATGGGTGCATTAGACATGATTGATCATCTAAAACAACTTTTTTAGAGTCAAGCTCGTCAGGAGAGATTTGACGTGTCAAAGTCTCTGTTTCAGTGCAAGATGGCAGAGGGAACACCAATCGGAACTCACGTTCTGAAAATGATAGGTTATATTGGGAACCTAGGCATACTGGGATTTTCTCTTGGCCAGGAGCTATCTACTGACTTGATTCTGCAATCGTTGCATGAATCTTACAATCAGGTTACATTAAACTACAACATGAATGAGATCAACAAACCCCTTCCCGAATTGTTGAATCTATTAAGGACTGCCGAGAAGGAAATAGGCAAGTCCAAAGCCAAAATGATGGTTAATAACAAAGGCAAGGGTGTTGGTAAGCCCAATGGCAAGCCTTATGGCAAACCTAAGGGTAAGCCTTGCCAATTCAAGAAAGAACTGAAAGCCAAGGGAGCCATGGCTAAGGATTATACTTGTCACCATTGTGGTGAGCAAGAACATTGGAAAAGGAACTGTAAGAGCTATCTTGCAAGGAAAACCCTTGGAAATGGGGCAAATATCGCTTCTGGCTCAAGTATTTTTGTTATAGAAATAAACTTGTCTACTACTACTTCCTCTTGGGTATTAGATATCGGCTGCAAAGGATTCTCACATTTATATGAATGTGCAGGGGCTGCAAAGGAGTATGAAGCTGACAAGGGCGAAGTGGACCTATACTTTGGCAACAGAGCAAGAGTTGATGCCTTAGCTGTAAGAACCTATGGTATTACTGTGCCATCTGGGATTGTCTTAGATTTAGAGAATTGTCTCTATATACTTACTTTAACAAAGAATATTATTTCAATATCTTGTTTGGACAAGCTCGGTTTTAATATTAATATTCAAAACCAATGAATATCGTTATGATTGAATAATAATTTTTATTGTAGTGCAACTTTGGTGAATGGTTAATATCTGTTAGACCTCGATTCACCGGTCTATAACATAAATATGTCATTTGATTAAGAATAATGATTCAAATACTACATATCTTTGGCATTGTCGCGTAGGCCATATAAATGAGAACCGCATTTCCAGACTCCATAACGATGGATTATTGAAATCATTTTATTTTGAATCATATGATACATGCGAACCTTGTTTAATGGGCAAAATGATTGCTTCTCCTTTTACTAGAACTGGAGAACGAGCAAAGGATTTGTTGGAACTAATACATAGTGATGTATGTGGTCCGTTCAATATCCATGCGAGAGGTGGTTATCTATATTTCATTACTTTTACAGTCGTTTTGGATACGTGTTTCTTATGAAACACAAGTCTGAAGCCTTTGAAAAGTTTAAAGAGTATAAGTGTGAAGTAGAAAATTAGCTTGGCAAAAGTATAAATCTGCTTTGATCCGATCAAGGTGGGTAATACTTAAGTCAAGAATTTCGTGATTATCTAAAGGATTGTGGAATTGTTTCTCAACTTTCTCCACCGGCTACTCCACGATAGAATGGTGAATCCGAAAGGAGAAATCGAACTCCATTAGATATGGTTCGATCCATGATGAGTCACGCGAACCTTCCAAACTCTTTTTGGGGACATGCTTTAGAAGCAACAGCTTTAACAATAAACAAAGGTCCATCAAAATCTATTGATAATACACCATATGAGATATTGACTGGGAAACGTCCTAGTATGTCTTTCATTAAGATTTGGGGTTGTGGGATGTTTGTGAAACGTCTAGCTTTGGACAAGCTCAATCCTAAGTCGATCAAATGCTTATTTGTTGGGTATCCTAAGGAAACTAAAGCATACTACTTCTACATTCCTAGCGAGAACAAAGTGTTTGTTGCTCGAAAATGAGTTTTTCTGGGGAAACGGTTTCTTTCTGGGAAAACTAGTAGGAGCCAAGTGGAGCTTAATGAAGTTCCAGAACTTACTGAAGTTCAACCAAGCACCAGTGATCAGATGGAATATGAACAAGCTTCATAACCTGTTGTGCAACCGGTTCAAGAAACACAAGAATTGTGTAGGTCTAGTATAACTCGTAGATCACCAGAGAAATTTGGATTTCTCGTAACAGAACATGGTGGTGTTATGTTTATTGATCACGATGAACCTTCAACCTACAAACAAACAATTACTAGTCCAGATTATGAGAAATGGCTTGAAGCCATGATGTCTAAAATGGATTCCATGTATACTAACCAAGTATGTATCTTGGTTGATCCACCTGTAGGGGTGACCCCAATAGGGTGCAAGTGGATTTTTATATTAAACCCCGACATGAAAGGAAACTTTCAAGCGTACAAGGGGCAACTTGTCAAGAAATGTTTTAAACAAATTCATAGTTTTGACTATCATGAAACTTTTCCCCTATATTTAGGTTTAAATCTATTCGGATCTTGCTTACAATAGAAGCATACTATGATTATAAAATCTGGCAAATGGATGTCAAAACAACTTTCCTTAACGGAAACCTTGACGAGGTCGTGTATATGATACAACCCGAATGTCTTGTCGATCCAAATAATGCCAATTAAGTATGTAAGCTAAACATGTCTATTTATGGACTAAAGCAAGCTTCTAGAAGCTGAAATAGACGTTTTGACGAAGCCGTATGCGAGTTTGGTTTTATAAAAAAATGTTGATGAACCATGTGTTTTTAAGATGTTTAGTGGAACCTCGGTTATGTTCCTAATTTTGTATGTGGATGACATACTGCTTATATAGAAAATGACATTCCAACCTTAAAATCTATAAAGGTCTGGTTGAGGCGATGTTTCTCTATGAAGGACTTAGGTGAAGCTAGCTTCATCTTGGGGTCAAGATCTATAGAGATAGATCACGTACACTCATTCGCCTAAGTCAGAGTACGTACATAGAAAAAGTGTTAAATCGGTTTAGCATGCAAGAGTCCAAGAAAGGCATTTGTCCAATAGCACTTGGTACGGTTCTTTCAAGACAACAGTGTGCTAAGACACTGGATGAGAAAGAACACGTGAGTAAGATTCCATGTATGCCATGTTGTGTACTCGCCCAGGGATGTATCATATGCTTTGAGTATAACTAGCAAGATACCAACCCGCATATGGTGAGCGTCACTGGATAGCCATCAAGAATATCCTAAAGTACTTGCGAAGGACTAAAGATACATTCTTAATCTATGGTGGGGAAGATGAGCTCATTGTAACTGGTTACACGGATCACAGTCAGATTATGTATTTGCCTCAACGGAGGTGCTGTGAGTTGGAGACGTTCAAAGCAGGCAACCATTGCAGATTCTACAACTGAAGTTGAGTATATAGTTGCATCAGATGCTGTTAGGGAGGCAGTTTGGATTCGGAAGTTCATTGTTGAACTTGCTGTGGTACCTAATATTGCGAATGCGATTGAGCTCTATTGTGACAACAATGGGGACATAGCTCAATCAAAGGAACCATGATCTCACCAAAGATCCAAACATATACTCAGGCGATATCACCTAATCCGAGAGATTATTGATAGGGGTGGTGCAAAGATTTGCAAAGTACATACGGACAATAATATCGCCGACCCACTGACGAAAACGCTGACACAGCAGCAACATGATCGTCATACTTTGTTGGAGTTTACATTTGATATAGGTGCTCAATTAGATTGGGCAGGCTCAACTGGATTGGGCGTTCATTTGGATTGGGCAAAACCGAACCCGGTTGGACTGGAACCGGTTGATCGAGACCTGTATCGGGTCGATCGAACTGGTTTGTCACTCCGGTCGACCGAGAACCATTTCTTCAGTCGATCAGACCAGTTTGACCAAGTCAAAACCGGTACATGTCTTGTGTGACAGAGTGGCATATGTAGTGTGAGTAGTGGGGGAGAGAAGTGGGGAAAATAGAGTTAGTGGTTGATTTTTAAGTCATTGCTCATTTTCTTTGAGGATTGAATCGTTCATTCCATTCACAATTGCAAATTCGTGTTTTTTGTTGTTTTCTGGCAAAAGTTCGATTTTTCGGAAAAGGTTCGCGGCAGACAGAACATGTGTTAAAAAATGGGATTTTGCTACTGCCTAGATTTCAGTCGACCGGTGAGCAATCACGGTCGACCGAGGCTAGTCAGTTTTTCAGGCCGGTCGATCAAAAAATTTATGAATCGACCGAAGTGGCATAATTTTACACTGTTTTGGTTACTGCCTTATTTTGGTCGACCAGGAGTATGGCATGGGTCGACCGAAACGGGACAGGCACTGTGTATTTGCGCTCTTAGCATGATTGTCGTGTTTGTTTGAGCATGGTGCATAGTAATATCTTTTGACCCAGTGGTTTTTATTATAATACGTCATGCGTGTCATGCCTTATCTTATCAATTCTTGTTGTAATTTTAATCTCGAATGTAACTTGAGAATTCTTTCAATTATGTAAAAGTATAGAATAGGATTTTACGTTTTTACAAATGTAACAAGTGATGAAGAAAGGCGTCCATCAGATGGAGGAAACCACAAGGAGGCGGAAGACAATAGATATGTTTATTGTTTTTCACCTTTAGATTGACCTAGGATTTTCCGTTGGCTCGGAAAATCCGTATATGGGTTATTACTATGTCACGGTTTATTTACTGTTTATGTATTTTGCATGAGATGCTTAATGCATGTTTGTAGTATTTTTAGCATGTAATGCATGTTCAAAACGTATAATCAGATTATACAACGTTTGGTGAGACAATTTAAAAATTCCTCAAATTTTAAATATTAAGTTTATTGCCTTCCAAGTGGGGCCCTCGTTAAGGCCAAGATGAGCAGTAGTGTGAACTTCTGAGTGGAATAAACACCTGTTTATCATGGTGAGGCGCGAAGAGTAAGTTAGTGATATTTAACCGGATTACCTCAATGGTTGAGAATTCGGAGGCAAAAGGGTTAAGATGTGCATTTATGTACTAAGGGTAATCGTTACCTACTTTACCAACCAAGAGTCACATAATGGATGTGATTAGCAAGTGTTGCTTACCTAAAGTGTCTTCTTGAGTATAGTAGCCAAAGCTTCCTGTAGAATGATGAAATATGGATCTTGGTTCTACTAGAAAGTTTTTGAACTTTTCGAATGAGTACTTGAGGGTTATTCGTTTGAAGAAAATAGTGGGAGAATAATTAAATAAAGTCCTTTAGTGATTTTAAAATATGACAACTAAAATTTTGCAAATTCTACACTGTAGATATAATGGCAAATGCAATAGTTGCATCAAACTCATTATCATTGCGATCCGTCCTTGAGAAGGACAAACTTGAAGAAGGAAACTTCCTCGACTGGTATAAGAACTTGAAAATCGTTCTCAAGCACGAAAAAAATTGTATGTTCTCGAGGAACAAATTCCTGATCCACCAGCCGCGGGGACTTCGGCTGCTGAAAGAAATGCTTATCGTAAGCACTTAGATGATGCATTAGATGTGTCTAGTCTTATTTAGTGACCATGACCTCTGAGCTTTAGAGGAAAAATGAGGAAATGACAGCTTTTTACATGAATAATCATCTAAGACAACTCTTTCAGGGTCAAGCCTGCCAGGAGAGATTCGATGTGTCGAAGTCTCTATTTCAGTGCAAAATGGCAGAGGGAATATCAGTCGGAACTCACATTCTTAAAATGATAGGTTATATTGAGAGCTTCGAAAGATTGGGATTTCCTCTGGGCCAGGAGCTATCCACTGACTTGATTCTGGAATCCTTGTCTGAATCATTCAGTCCGGTTGTATTAAACTACAACATGAATGAGATAGAAAATCCTCTCCCAGAATTGTTGAACCTGTTGAGGACTGCCGAGAAGGAAATAGGCAAGTCCAAGGCCATTTACATGGTCAACAACAACAGGGACAAGGGTTTTGGTAAGACTAAAAGCAAGCCTTCGGGCAAACCTAAGGGAAAACCTAAACATTCTGAGAAAGCACTGAAACCCAAGGGCACTGTGGCTAAGGATAAAAAAAAATTCCATTGTGGACAGAAAGGACATTGGAAGAGAAACTGCCATAATTTTCTTGCCGGTAAAAAGCTTGGAAAAGGAGCAAATGTTGCTTCTGGCTCAGGTATTTATGTTATTGAGATCAACTTGTCTACTACTACTTTCTCATGGGTATTAGATATCGGATGTGGTTCTCACATTTGCATGAATGTGCACGGACTACAAAGGAGTAGAGAGCTAGCAAAATGCGACGGACCTACGCGTTGGCAATGGAGCAAGAGTTGTTGCATTAGTTGTAGGAACATAAAGTCTTAGTTTGCCTTCTGAAAATTGTTCTAGATTTAGACAGTTGTCTTTATGTACCTATATTAACAAAGTTTAGTGGAAACTCGGTGGTATTCCTAGTTTTGTATGTGGATGACGTACTGCTTATAGGGAATGACATTCCAACATTGGAATCTGTAAAGGTTTGGTTGGGGCAATGTTTATCTATGAATGACTTAGGTCAAGCAAGCTTCATCTTAGGAGTCAAAATCTATAGAGATAGATCACATAGACTTCTTGGCATAAGTCATAGTACATGTATAGACAAAGTGATAAATCGGTTTAGCATGTAAGAGTCCAACAAAGGCATTTGTCCTATAGAACCTGGTACGGTTCTTTCAAGACAATAGTGTGCTAAGACACTAGATGAGAAATAACACGTGAGTGAGATTCCACTGTGAGTATAACGAGTAGATGCTAGTCAACATACGGTGAACGTCATTGGATAGCCGTCAAGAACATCCTTATGTACTTGTGAAGGACTAATGACACGTTCTTAACCTATGGTGGGGAAGACGAGCTCATTGTAAGTGGTTACACTGATACTAGTTTCCAAACCGATAGAGACGATTTTAGATCGCAATCACGATATGTGTCTTGCCTAAACTACAACCAAAGCCGAGTATATAGCTGCATTAGATGTTACTTAGGAGATTTAGATCCGAAAGTTCATTTGATTAACTTGGTGTGGTATACCTAGCATTTCGAATGCCGAATACGATTGATATCCATTGTGAATGGAGTCATATATCAAAGGAACCACGGTCTCACCAAAGGTTCAAACATATATCTGCGGCGGTATCACATGATCTGAGGGATCATTGGTAGAGGAGATGTGAAGATTTGCAAAGTTCATATGGACGGTAACACGGACACCCACTGACAAAGCCGCTGACACAGCAACAACATAGTCATACTTGTAGAATGGGTATTAGATACCAAGAGAACTGGTCTTAAAGATAGTTCTTATGTATATTATACATTAAAAGGCAAAGTTGTTGCCTTTAGTGCAAGTGGGAGATTGTTGTATTATTTTCGTGTGATGAAATATTAAAGGCATGAATTCCATTATTATTGTTTTGAATATGGTTGTGCTTTTGTATTAAAACATATAATAACGTCCTTAGATAGTCAATCATTATTGTGGAATTTTGAGGAATTCTAAAATATCCCTAGCCAATCATTATTGTGGAATTTTGAGGACAGCAATAATGTGTGGAGACTAGTACGTGTTGTGATTAAATATGGTGATATTAAGTCAAACACGTGGTTATTTGATACTAGACTGATGAATTCATCGATATATTCCTTTAGTTTTATAGTGACTTTGTGCTTAAAATGTATTTATATATCGAGTTTTGAGCTTAGAATGGTATATTCCTCACTACTTTGTGTTTTAATGGTTGTAGGGTGCTTATTGAGCTTTTATGATGTTTCGAGGACTTAATTGCTAAATCTGAAACTTGACTGGAAAGTTGTGGGACTTAACTGCAAAATCTGAAAAGCTATCTTGTGGTCAAAGCTGGTCAAAGAAGTCAACTCGGGTCAACACTGAAAATTTGGTCAACCATGAAGATTATTTGGGACTTTCCTATTAGACTCCTAATTCCCTTCAACCTCTATGGTATTTTTCCTAAAGCTATAGGAGTCTGAACATTATAAATATCCCTGAAAGATTCATCATATAAAACACCAGATATCAGACATTCAGAGATGACCATTGTTATTCTAGACCTAGATTAATTATTAGAGAATTATTGAGGGCTTTCTTCAACCAAGTTCTACAAGAGGAAACTCGCCATCATCAACGGTTTGAAGACGGAGACAGCTTGAAGATTGAATCTTTCATGAGAATGAGTTTTCTTTCTTTATCTCTTTCAATAAATTCTTTTATTAATTCTAGCGTTATGAGTAGCTAAATTTCTATTACTTGAATGGGATGAACCCTAGACTTATATATATGTATTGATTTTTGGGATTGTGATTAATTCATATTGAACCATATTTTGATGTTTATTATGTGTTTTCATTGTGTTGGATTCATTTCCCTAGAGTATTAATTCATCTTTGATTTCTTATTTGGAATTGAAACAGGAAGAATTAGAATAGATCATCGCATAATAAAAAGAGTTGCATGGATTTCTAGCAATAGAATTTACATAAATCTTCGGGATTAGGGTCAAACCTAATAAGGGAATTCACAAATCTTAATGCATCTTTGGAGGATTTAATTACGAAAGAAATTTCAATTAATCAACTCAAAGGTAGGAACTTTAAACTGTTGAAAAACATTAAAGCTTCATTATTGGAATTTTCACTGCTTCAGAATAAGTTCTTTTGAATTAATCCATCCAGTTCATACATAGATACGTCTAGGGGATTCTTGTTCAAGCATCTCTTCTCGTCTTTATTCTTATAAATCGTTTATTTATTTTCTAGTTATTCACTATTTATAATTAATTTTTATTCATACAACTCATTCGATTAAACAGTAGAAAAAGGGTAATTATTAGTGCTTGTAGTCCTTGTGGGATCGACACTTGACTAGACTGCTATATTATTCTAAACGATAGGTGCATTTGCCTAGCGATTGTTATAGTAACGTAAATCGACCATCAAGTTTTTGGCGCCGTTGCCGGGGACTCACAACATTAAAAAAACCTATTATTTACTGATTTAATCATTATTTGTTTTTTCTAAAATTTTCGTTTTACTCGTGTTCATTGTCTTTCCTTTTTTTTTGTAGGTTTCTGATCTCTTATGAACCAATGACTATCAATCTAGCTCCAAGGACCATGGCAGACATTACCCGCCCTTCTCTCACTAGGTCAGAATCAAGTATCACCCGACCTCCGGTGACAGTTGCAAATTTTGAAATCAAGCCAAGTGTCATAAAGATTGTCCAAGATTATGTTCAATTTTATGGATTGCTTGATGAGGATCCAAATGCTCATATTGCAAACTTTTTGGAGATATGTGATACATTTAAGATGAATGGCGCTACTGATGATGTCATCCGCCTTAGGTTGTTCCCATTCTCACTGCGAGATCGAGCTAAGGCATGGCTAAAATCATTACCTGCGGGGTCTATCACCACTTGGGATACTCTTGCAGAGAAGTTCTTGATTAAATATTACCCTCCGGTGAGGATTGCTCAGTTGAGGAATGCGATATTCTCTTTTGCTCAAACTAATGGGGAGAATCTCTACGATGCTTGGGAGAGATTTAAGGAACTTTTGAGGAAGTGCCCGAAACATGGCATTGAACTTAATCTTCAGATGCACACTTTTCACAATGGGCTTATTCATGCTTCCAAGCAACTCATTGATGCATCTGCAGGAGGTACCACAGATCTTAAAACCCCAGAGGAGTTACGGGATTTAATTGAAAGTATTGCTGCAAATAACTGTAAGTGGGGAACTGCAAGACAAAAGCCGAGAACTTCTAGACTAATGAATGTAGATGCCATGACTGCACTTGAAGCTAAGGTAGATGCTCTTACTAGGAAAATGAAGAGTATGAACTATGTATCTCAACAATCTCAAGTGATGAGTTGTGATTTCTGTGGTGGTGACCATCCCAATCATGAATGCCAATCTGATGAAACTATCAATTATGTTGGAGAGAGACAACAAAGAGATCCTTATAGCAATACCTATAATCCTGATTGGAAAGCTCATCCAAACTTCTCTTGGAGAGCTCAACAACCACAACTCAATTCTCTTCCTACACCTGGATATCAACAATCTAGGCCTCTACTTCCACAAGTTCCTGCATATCCAGTTAAACCTACTATGGAGGAATTGATGACTAAGTTTTTTTCTACTTCAGAGGAAAGATTCCAAAGGGTGGATGCAGCCATAAGGAATCAAGGCACTTCAATTCACAATTTGGAAAACCAGATTGGGCAAATTGCTAAGATCTTATATGAGAGAAAAATTGGCTCTCTGCCTGGAAATACCGAATCAAACCCGCGAGAGCATGTTAATGTTGTTATTTCAACGAGCGGTAATAATCTAAAGGCAATGGAGCCAGAGAATTGTGTGAAAGAAGAAGCAAAGAAGAATGAGGTTTTAGAATACAAGCCAAGGATTCCATATCCTCAACGTCTTGTGAAGAAAGATGGTCAATCAGGTAAGTATTCTGCACCACCGACTCAATTGTTTCATAATATTCCAGCTATCGCAACTTCTGTGCAGACTTCCAATCTTACTAAGCCTTTGACTAACATTCAATCAAACAAGAAAGAGCAAAAAGTGATCTTGGATGCGAAGAGCTCACCAATCTTGGAGAACAAAGACAAGCTACCTCAAAAACTCAATGATCCAGGGAGTTTTACTATTCCTTGTCAAATTGGTAGTTTGTCTTTTAATAATGGATTAGCGGATTTAGGTGCTAGTGTGAGTGTGATGCCCTATAATTTGTTCAAAAAGTTAGGATTGGGAGGTTTGAAATCCACAATTATGAATATCCAATTGCTTGATAAATCTTTACAATGTCCAATGGGAGTAAAAGAAGATGTTCTTGTTAAAATTGATAAATTTACTTTCCCTGTGGATTTTGTTGTTGTGGATATGCAAGAAGATGTTGGTATACCTTTGATTTTAGGAAGACCTTTTCTAGCTGTGGCTAGGGCCAACATAGATGTTTATAGAGGAAAATTAACTCTTGGAGTTGGAGATGAAAATGTTGTCTTTACAATTCCAAAGCACTTTGAGAAATCCTTAGAGAAAAATGCTACTGCATTCGGCATTCAAATTGTGAAATCTAATATTTCGATTTCTGTGCGGGAAAGCTTGATTAAGGAACCTTCCAAAACCGTTTCAATCAAAGACGAAAATTCTTGCAAGAGGAAAAAAGTGAAAATTAGAAGAGCTAAAAAGGATCAAGTGATGCATTTTCCTCATGATCTCACAAAAGGATCAATAATTCAATTTGAGGATTTCGCTTCTCGTCAACCTCCTTGAAGAACACAAGAACAAGGTAGTAAAGCCCGAGATTATAAACGAGAACTATATTTTTTTTTTTTACCTTTGTACATATGTTGAGTGTGTTTCCTTCTTAAATAAAAAAAAAAAAAAATCAATTTTTTGCAAGTCGAACCGAAAAAAAAAAGTTTATTTTTTATTTTTTATTATTTCGATTTTTCAAAAAAATAAATAAATTTAGGAATTTTGGACAGAAAAATTCCTGCACAGGAGTTTTGTAAATATCAAGTCACTCATTTTTTTTTTGATTTTTAAAAATTAATAATAATAATAATAATAATTAGTCAGACTTGGACAGAAAAATGCCTGCAGAGGCATTTTGCAATTGTCCTGCACAGGTCATTCCCTTATTCGTTTTCCGATTTTTCACAAAAAAAAAAAAAAGTGTCCTGTTTTACCAAACTCCTAGCCCACACCCAATCCCTACCCTTTCTCTTCCAAAAAGAACCTTGCGTACCTTTAGCCCTTTTCTTCAATTTTTTTTTCTTCTCTGTTCCCCCGCTCCCAAATCCCACAATTCCTCTTCTTTTCCATACCCACTTTCCGCCTCCCATACCAATCATCACCCTTAAACTTTCCTCTTGCTTCTCAATTTCAATTTTGTTTTGCTTTTATTAGTTTCCCCAAGCCCTACTCCTTCAAGAAACAAATTACCCAATAAAAAATTGAGCAGCGGCTATGGGCGGCCACCACCGACGTTCCACACCGCTTGGCGACTACCTACATTTTCTCCAATTGGTGCTACAGACCGAGGGTAGTATTGCTATCCTTTATTTTATTCTATTTTATTATTATAATTTTTTTTTATTCTCTTTGCAACAATGAGGACATGTTGCACTCTTAGTTGGGGGGTGGACTCTCTTCTTGTTTCTATATGTTTAGATGTTCATTTTAAGTTTTCTTGATTAAAAAAAAAAAAAAAAATATGTGCTTTTCCTCGTTCAATCATTCTCCTATATGTTTTTGTGATACTTTTTGCCTCACTTATCTTCGAATGCTCTGTTAAGTAAGTTGACATAAAATTGCAAGTGAATTCGTTGTGATCGAGAGAACTTGAGACATTTTTGTGATAAAATGAATTTTGGTTGCCTAATAAACACTTGACTAAGATTTTGTAGATAAGTTTACTTTTGGGAATGTATGGTTGAGCACAACTAAGAACTTCTCTCCCGATATTCTTGTGTCCAAGCTTCAAACTTGGTACTTTTGACTTGGGGGTGATATTGGCAATTTTTTACTCGTTTGTGCCTTTCTTGCCTACCCGATCACATTAAATTTCTTAGTTCCCTATTTTTAGCCTCAAGAGGGTGCATTTTGGTGGAATTTTATTTGAAGTTTTGGAATGAATGGAAGAGGAATGCACCTTTAACTAGTTGGCTCATTGTTGACTACAACCCTTTATCCTTGTGAGAGTAATGCATATAGGAATTGGCTTGGTGTTGATGGGGATTGAAAGTACTGAAATGTGTTTAAAAAAAAAAGAATGGAAGAGGAATAAAGAAGTTTGTGTCGGAATATTTATACTAGTCTTTTTGATAATTGATTTGATTGGGATGAGATTTCTTTGACTCCGGCCTCTGTGATGTGAGAAGTAAGGCAATTTCTAAAAAAACCTAAGTTATCATTTGTGGCCATGAACAAGGATTGCGGAAGCCAAATTATTTTGAGATAGTCTCTAATCAACATTGATGTATTTATTTATTTTGATGTAAAAAAAAAAAAAAAAATCATTACATTATTTTATTTGTTTCTATTGATTAAAGGCATATCTGTCATTCTGTTGATTCACTGATGGGCTCGATCGACCATGTACTTAAAGTTCTTATCTTGAAAGGTATATTACTCACGATGGTTGATTTGAATTTTGGAACTATTTATTAGTGTTATTGAAAGTATGGAATGGAATGTAAAGTGAAATAGAGAGTTGAAGTTGGTGGTAGATTTGAACAAGTTCTTCTTTGGAATCGCTGCGGCCTCCATGAAGTTTTTTGTAATACATAAAGTGGGGGGTCGTTTTGGTTCTATGAAGTGGATAAGGAATCATATTAAAGAAGATCCAATGGTTACTCTCATGACTTTGTATATCATATCTTTCGTTTGTTAGCCCGTCCTAAAGCCTACGTTATAAGCTGAGAAGTCCTTTTGGACTCAAATTGATGCACTATGCTCCATTAGTGAGCTACATTAGTGAAGAGTATCGAGTTTCAATTCCTTGGTTGTGCTGGGCTTGGGTTTGAGGAAAAAGTTTCTTATCTACTTTAATCTTTTTTCAAGTGTTTACTTAGTAACTTGTTTTATAAAACTTTTCCATGCATTCCTTGAGTTCTCTTTGTTACAATGAATTTACTTTGAAGTTTTGTATCTACTTTACTTGGTTAGCATTCTTTGATAAGTTGGGAAGAATTTATCATGCTTACATATTTGAGAATGAATGTGTAGGAGACTATAAGTTTTATGTTGTACGTATGTTTTAGTTTTCTTTTCTCGGGACGATCAAAGATTAAGTGGGGGGGGGGGTAATTTGATAACTCGTAAATTCATCGATATATTCCTTTAGTTTTATAGTGACTTTGTGCTTTAAAATGTATATATATATCGAGTTTTGAGCTTAGAATGGTATATTCCTCACTACTTTGTGTTTTAATGACTGTAGGGTGCTTATTGAGCTTTTATGATGTTTCGAGGACTTAATTGCTAAATCTTGAAACTTGACTGGAAAGCTGTAGGACTTAACTGCAAAATCTGAAAAGCTATCTTGTGCACAGAGCTGGTCAAAGAAGTCAACTCGGGTCAACACTGAAAATTTGGTCAACCATGAAGATTATTTTGGACTTTTCTATTGGACTCCTAATTCCCTTCAACCTCTATGGTATTTTTCCTAAAGCTATAGGAGTCTGAACATTATAAATATCCCTGAAAGATTCATCATATAAAACACCAGATATCAGACATTCAGAGATGACCATTGTTATTCTAGACCTAGAGTAATTATTAGAGAATTATTGAGGGCTTTCTTCAACCAAGTTCTACAAGAGGAAACTCGCCATCATCAACGGTTTGAAGACGGAGACAAGCTTGAAGTTTGAATCTTTCATGAGAATGAGTTTTCTTTCTTTATCTCTTTCAATAAATTCTTTTATTAATTCTAGCGTTATGAGTAGCTAAATTTCTATTACTTGAATGGGATGAACCCTAGACTTATATCTATGTATTGATTTTTGGGATTGTGATCAATTCATATTGAACCATATTTTGATGTTTATTATGCGTTTTCATTGTGTTGGATTAATTTTCCTAGAGTATTAATTCATCTTTGATTTCTTATTTGGAATTGAAAAAGGAAGAATTAGAATAGATCATCACATAATAAAAAGAGTTGCATGGATTTCTAGCAATAGAATTTACATAAATCTTCGGGATTAGGGTCAAACCTAATAAGGGAATTCACAAATCTTAATGCATCTTTGGGGGTTTTAATTATGAAAGAAATTTCAATTAATCAACTCAAAGGTAGGAACTTTAAACTGTTGAAAAACATTAAAGCTTCATTATTGGAATTTTCACTGCTTCAGAATAAGTTCTTTTGAATTAATCCATCCAGTTCATACATAGATACGTCTAGGGGATTCTTGTTCAAGTATCTCTTCTCATCTTTATTCTTATAAATCATTTATTTATTTTCTAGTTATTCACTATTTATAATTAATTTTTATTCATACAACTCGTTCGATTAAACAGTAGAAAAGGGTAATTATTAGTGCTTGTAGTCAATGTGGGATCGACGCTTGACTAGACTGCTATATTATACTAAACGATAGGTGCACTTGCCCAGCGATTGTTATAGTAACGTAAATCGACATCAACTGACCCGATCATAAGAACACTTAAAGGATTGTTATATGAATGTCAACAATGTTCTTATGATGATTTTGTTTGCACCTAAATCCTTCGACTTGAGAACACACAAGATTTCCTACTCGGCTAATGGTATGCTTTGTGTTGGAGTACATTTAATCTAAGGTGCGCCAATTCGATTGGGCCGGGCCGGGATTGGATTGGGCCCTTAATCGGGTTGGGCCGACCAATATGATTGGGCCGACCGACCCGTTTTGGACCGACCTTATGGCTGGAAAATTGGACACATATTTTCAGCTCATATGTCTCTTATCTAGAGGTTAAAGGAGTGGAGAAAGTGGAGGAGTGGTTTCCTCCATGATCTCCCACTTTCCCCTTTATCTCTCCCCACTCTCTCTTGATAGACTAAGGGAAAAATACTGATTTTTCCCATTCATATTAATCAGTTTTTCTCCAGCTTTTGAAGCTTAGAGAGAAGAGAGAAAAGTGAGTTTTTAGAGAGAAAAGAAAAGATAGATTTCTAGACTTGTTTTCTAGCTTTTTGCTAATAGGAAAGAAGTTAGAAATCCTGTATCTTATTCTTCTGATAAGGTCTGAAATACATACTCCATTGAAGAGTGTCTTCAAAGCTTCTACAAGGCGTTGGCTAGCACCAAGCAGTATAAGACCATCCCCGGAAGATCGAGTGGATACTGGGAGAGACGAAGCCTGCATTGTGGTGTTCCGTTCGTGACAACATACCGCTGAAAGCGTTTCAGCCATTCTAGCATCAATATAAGGTAAAACACTATCCCATAGTCGTAGGTTCTTACTCGTGGAAGATCCTGGTAGAGGCGGGTCAAGTTTTATTCCGCTGCGCATTTATGTGTGACCCGGTTATTCCTCTAACAGTGGTATCAGAGCCACTCACGAGTACCCTATAGACTTTATGTGTTATAGTGTTTGAATATAGATTATGAATCTATGTTATGCATGCCTTAGGATACTAGAAATGTTGTAAATCATGTATGACATGCTTTTCCAGTTTTCTGTATGTATGTCTGTTGAGAATTTCCAGTTTTGAAGTCATTCAAAAGCTGGAAAACTCTCAGTTTCTAGTACTTCGGTCGACCGGGACTCAGTTTCGGTCGACCGAGGCAAGACAGTAGCTAAATGGTATTAGGTTCGGATCAACCGAGAGGGTGTTCGGTCGAACCGAGTTGGTCTTCGGTCGACCGAAGTACCTGGTTGGTCAACCGAGTACTCTCAGTACTTTTTCGGTCGACCGAGCTTGCTGGCCGGTCAACCGAACTGACCAGTATATGAAATGTTCTTATTTGCTGGTTGCTCATTATTTTTCATAAATTGTTATGTTAATTGAGCATGATGCATAGTAGTCGCCATTACCCTGTTGGTATTATTTTATAATACGATCTGCGTATCGTGCCTGTTTTATCATTCAAAAGTTGTAATTTTAATCTCATTAAATCCCCTCGAATGTAACTCGAGGTTTCCTTAGAAATTTTGTAATTCTAGATTAGGAGAAGGTACAGCTGAGATGATGAAGATTTGGAGGCAACCAACTGAAGGTCAAGACGGTGTAGAATAGATGTTTTTTCTTTTACACCCTTAGATTGACTTCACGGTTTTTCCATTGGCTTGGAAAAACCGAATAGGATCTTGGCGATTACTATTGCATTTTATTTTATGTATTGGATGCATATGTATATAAGCATAAACTGTTTTATTTATGCTTTTCTGGTGAGATTGTTAAAAACAAAATCCCTCATTTAAAATATTAATTAGTGCCTTCCTAAGTTTGGCCCTCGTCAAGGCCTAGATCGACATTAGTATGGGACATGCCAAAGCTGTGCATACGTGTCTATCCGGGTAAGGCGCGAAGGATAAGTTGTGATATCCGCCGGCTAAAACTTAGGGTCCTAGTTAACTAGATTATCTCAATAGATGGATTGAGGATCTAGAGGCAAAAGAGTTGAGAAAAGTGTATAATGATACGCTTGAATAAATGTTATTCACTCAACTAACCAAGAATTACATAATTTGATGTAATTGGCAAACGTTGCCTACCTAAATAACTAAGTTTTGGGCGATCACCAAAGTCGACTGTAACGAGGTGAAATATGGATCTTGGCCCGCTAGAAAGTTAACGAACTTTCCGAGTTGATATTGAGGGTTATTCACTCGAAGAAAATAGTGGGAGAAATCATTAAAAAGATAAAGACCTAATAATGATTTTAAATCGGTACTTACTTTGCATATATTTTTGTTGTAGAAAATGGCAAATTCAAACCAAACACTATCATCTGCTTCGTCCCTTGAGAAGGACAAATTAGAGGGAGTTAACTTCCTCGATTGGTTCAGAACTTGAGAATCGCTCTCAAGCATGAAAGAAAGTCAGTATGTCTCTGGGAACGACTCTATTCCCTCGCTATACTAAGAGGCTCGCGCTTGGCTACCGATAGAAGTGCTTATCGAAGCATGTTAGTGATGCTTTAGATGTGTCTAGCCTCATGCTTGTCACCATGAACTCGAGCTTCGAAGCAACATGAGGACATGGGGGGCTTATGATATCGTCGTTTCACTTGAAGCAACTATATCGAGGGCAAGCACGCCAGAGAGATTCGATGTGTCGAAATCTCTTTTTCAGAGGCAAAATGTCCGAAGGAATGCCAGTAGGGAACTCACGTTTCTTAAGATGATAGGTTATGTTCAAAACCTTGAAAAACTCGGGCATTTCCTTTGGGACAAGAGATGTCGACCGATTTGATTTTGCAATCGCTGCTCGAGTCATACAAATACTCATTCTAAATTATCATATGAATGAAATTGACAAGCCATTGCTCGAATTGTTGAACATGCCGAGGACTCGCCGAGAAGGAAATAGGCAAGTCCAAGCCCAACACCATACCGATGGTGCAAAAGGGCAAAGGCAGAGGTTTTGTGAAATCTAAAGGCAAACCGAATGGTAAGCCCAAGGGCAAGCAAACCACTTTCAACAATGCACTCGAAAACCTAAGGGTGGTGTAGCCAAAGACTCTATCTCGTCATCACCGTGGTGAGAAGGGTCACTCGGAAAAGGAATTGCAAGAGCTATCTTGCAACAAAAAGGCTCGCAAAAGGAGAAAGCAATTGTTGTTTCTGCTCGGTATTTATGTTATTGATGTTAATATGATTGATATCAATTTAAATACAACTACTTCTTGGGTATTTGATACCGGATGTAGTTCTCACATTTGTACTAATGTGCAGTGGACTTCAAAGGAGTAGAGAGTTGGCAAAGGGTGAAGTGGAACTACGAGTAGGCAACTGAAAGCACGTGTCATGTTCTCAAACTGCAGGGGACTTGTACTTTTACTTTGCCTTCGTGGCTTGTTTTGGGTTTAGAAAACTGTTTCTATGTACCTAGTTTAATTAAGAATATTATTTCAGCTTTCTTGTTTGGACAAGAAAGGTTTTGAGATTTCGATCAAAAAACCAACGATTGTCGTTATTTCGGATAATATGTTTTATGCAAGCGCTTCTTTGATTAATGGTCTATATGTTTTAGATCTTGATATGCCAATCTTAAATATAAATACCAAAAGGATTAAAACTAATGATTCTAATCCTACATACCTCGCATTGTCGCTTAGGCCACATAAACGAAGATCGCATATCCAAACTCCATAAAGACGGGCTATTGGAATCATTTGACTTCGAGTCTTATGATCGATGCGAATCTCGTTTGTTGGGTAAGATGACAAAGATCACCTTTCACTAAGCTAGGTGAGAGAGCCGATGCTTTATTAGGACTAATACATAGTGATGTATGTGGCCCTTTTAATATACATGCAAGGGGTGGTTACCTCTACTTCATTACCTTTACCGATGACTTCAGTAGGTATGGATATGTGTTCTTGATGAAACACAAATCCGAAGCATTTGCTAAGTTTAAAGAGTTTAAACTTGAAGTAGAAAACCAACTTGACAAGAGTATTAAGGTTCTTCGATCCGATCGAGGAGGAGAATACTTGAGTCAAGAATTCTCGTGACTATCTAAAAGCTTGTGGAATCGCTTTCACAACTTTCTCCTCCAAACTACTCCACAATGGAATGGTGTATCTCGAAAGCGAGGAACATAACATTATTAGATATGGTTCGCTCTATGATGAGTCACACGAGCCTCGCCCAATTCCTTTTGGGGGACACGCACTAGAGACAAAGCAGCTTTAACACTTAACCGCTGCTCCATCTAAATCAGCTGCAAAGACGCCATACGAGTTATGGACTCGGGAAGCGTCCCCAGCTTTGTCTTTCCTCAAGATTTGGGGTCGTGAAGCTGCTTAGGAAACGCTCACCTTCCGATAAGCTGGCTCCAAAATCTGAAAAGTGCATATTTGTAGGTTATCCTAAGGAAACTAAAGGATACTACTTTTATATCCCTAACGAGAACAAAGTGTTTGTTGCTTCGTATCGGGAGTCTTTCTAGAAAAAGAATTTGTTTCTAGAAACACAAGTGGGAGTAGCGTAGAACTTTCTGAAGTTCCAGACTCTCAAACTAGCACTAATGATGAGATGGAAAATGAACAGACTCCACAAGTTGTTGTGCAAAGAAAGCCACAAACAGCTAGCAACAAAGACTAGCTCAAGAAACACAAGAATTGCGTAGGTCCGGTAGAGTTCGTCGTCCACCTCCGAAAAAATTTGGATTTTTCATAACGTAACATGGTGATGTTATGTTTGTGGATCACGATGAACCTTCAACCTACAAACAAGCAATTAATAGCCCGTATTCTCGAGAAATGGCTTGAAGCCATGAGATCTCGAAATGGACTCCATGTACACTAACCAAGTCCGGATCTTGCTGATCCACTCAAGGGGTAACTCCCATAGGGTGCAAATGGGTTTTTAAGATTAAAACCGACATGGAAGGGAATGTACAAACGCATAAGGGGCGACTCGGTCGCGAAAGGTTTCAAACAAATTCATGGTATTGACTATGATGAGACCTTTTCCCCCGTAGTTATGTTCAAGTCCATTCGGATTTTGCTTGCTATCGCAGCCTACTATGACTACGTAACCGCAAATGGATGTCAAAACCGCTTCCTTAATGGAAAACTTGATGAGGATGTGTATATGACACAAACTCAAGGTTTTGTCACCCCGCAGAATGCTCGAAAAGTATGTAAGCTTCAGAGATCCATTTATGGACTCAAGCAAAGCTTCTCAAGTCGAACATCCGCTTTAATGATGCCGTCCGTGAGTTTCGCTTCATTAGAAATGAGGATGAGCCTTTGTGTTTACAAAAAGGTTAGTGGGAGCTCAATTGTATTCCCGGGTTTTGTATGTAGATGACATACTACTCATTGGAAACGACATACCAACCTTAAAGTCCTGTAAAGGCTTGGCTGAGTACGTGTTTCTCTATGAAAGACTTAAAGCGAAGCCACCTATATTCTCGGGGAGTCAAGATCTATAGAGATAGATCCAGAGACTCATTGGCCTAAGTCGAGTACATATATAGACAAGGTGCTAAAGCGGTTTAGCATGCAAGAGTCTAAGAAAGGACTTTGTCCTATGGCACATGGTAATCGTTTCGTCAAGGAACAAGTGTTCTAAAACGCCCGCCGAATTAGAACGCATGAAAGAGATTCCTTATGCTTCGCTATAGGATCCATCATGTACGCCATGATATGTACTCGCCCTGCATGTCTCATTTGCCTTTAAGCATTACGAGCAGATACCGCCTAATTATGGTGAACGCCATCTGATCTCGACCAAGAATATCCTCAAGTACTTGCGAAGGACTAAGGATACATTCTTGATTTATGGAGGGCGGATGAGCTCGTTGTAAAGTGGTTACACCGATGCTAGTTTCCAAACCGACAGAGATGATTTCCGATCGCAATCCCTGGATATGTGTTTAACTTGAATGGAGGTGCTGTGAGTCATGCGCAGCTTCAAAGCAATCAACCATCGCAGATTCTACGACGAGGCCGAGTACATAGCAACTTGTGAAGCAATGCATGAGGCAGCTTTGATCAGAAATTTATTTCCGACCTCGATGTGGTTCCTAGTATTGCGAACCCGATAGACCTCTATTGTGATAACAATGGGGCTATTTCCCAATCTAAGGAACCTAGATCTCACCGGAGGTCCAAACATGTACTACGGCGATATCACCTAATCCGCGAGATTATAGAGAGAGGTGATGTGCATATATGTAGAGTAGACTCGGCAGACAATGTCGCCGATCCACCGACGAAGCCACCGTCGCAGCAAGCAGCAGCATGATCGTCACACTAGCTCCATGGGTATCCGATATCCGGGAGGACTCGATCTTTAGAGACAAATATTAGTATGCCCTAAAGACCATTTATTGTAATTTGGGTCTTTAGTGCAAGTGGGAGATTATTGTACCGTATTTAATGTAATTTTCATTTTGATGAATAAAAGGCAATTAATTCCAAAGATTATTCATTATGTTTCTCGCTCTTAACAACATAAATAAATAATACGTCCTTAGAATAGTATTTATAATTGTTATGAGATACTATTCTCAAACGTCCCCTAGTCGAACATTATTTTGGAATCTTCGAGGACAATAATAATGCGTAAGACTAGTATGTGCAGAGTGATTGATATAAGATATCGGATCGTCACATAGGTATATATGATTAGAGAATCATTATACTCGATGCAGACTCGACATGAGAAACACACCATGGGTTGTTATATAATAGTCAACGGTGTTTCTCAAAATTTTGACTGGTTAGTATATGAGATCCTTCGACTTGAGGTCTCACAAGAGTTCTTGCATGGCTAGTGTTATGCTTTGATAATGTTAAACGCTATCCGTAATCGGGTGAGCAATAAAGGCATTTATTGGGATATATCACGTAATCTTGTTCAGGATGAGTGGGATGCGTAAAGGATTTGTCCCTCCTATATAGCAGGGAGCGATATCTCGGGCCCCTTGATGGAGTCTCGACTAATTCATGGCCATTAACAAGTGAATCAAGATATGATATTGATGTCATTTGATTAGTCTACTCGCGAATCAAGAAACTAAAAGATTGGACAATACAAATGTGACTTTTTCCATGACTTGTGTTCAATCTAGATATCAAGGACAAAAGGATTTAACTACAAATGTCAAATGTTGTGATTATGATAAATCACCAGATATTTATGAATTATGGGTAATGATGAGTTGCTAGATACCTCTCATTACCTGTGACATATGATGTCACGGCCAACGTCATAGATACCTCTTGGGTCGCACTCATAGATCAACTGGATTGGGCTTGTTGGAGTACATTTAATCTAAGGTGCGCCAATTCGATTGGGCCGGGTCGGGCCGGGATTGAATTGGGCCCTTAATCGGGTTGGGCCGACCGACCCGTTTTGAACCGACCTTGTGGCTGAAAAATTGGACACATATTTTCAGCTCATATGTCTCTTATCTAGAGGTTAAAGGAGTGGAGAAAGTGGAGGAGTGGTTTCCTCCATGATCTCCCACTTTCCCCTTTATCTCTCCCCACTCTCTCTTGATAGACTAAGGGAAAAATACTGATTTTTTCCATTCATATTAATCAGTTTTTCTCCAGCTTTTGAAGCTTAGAGAGAAGAGAGAAAAGTGAGTTTTTAGAGAGAAAAGAAAAGATAGATTTCTAGACTTGTTTTCTAGCTTTTTGCTAATAGGAAAGAAGTTAGAAATCCTGTATCTTATTCTTCCGATAAGGTCTGAAATACATACTCCATTGAAGAGTGTCTTCAAAGCTTCTACAAGGCGTTGGCTAGCACCAAGCAAGTAGAAGACCATCCCCGAAGATCGAGTGGATACTGGGAGAGACTGAGCTCGAATTGTAGTGTTCCGTCTCGTGACAACATACCGCTGAAAGCGTTTCAGCCATTCTAGCATCAATATAAGGTAAAACACTATCCCATAGTCGTAGGTTCTTACTCGTGGAAGATCCTGGTAGAGGCGGGTCAAGTTTTATCTCATCGCGCATTTATGTGTGACCCGGTTATTCCTCTAACACTTTGATGGTGTCAAACGCCGTCTGTAACTAGATGGGCTATAAAGGCATTTGTTGGGTGTATTTATGAACCATGTCAGGATGAGGTGTGATAGATAGAGGATTTGTCCCTCCCATATAACATGAGTGATATCTTGGGCCCCTTGATGGAGTGAGACTAATTCATGGCCATGAACAAGTGAATTACTATGAGATATTAATTTCATTTAATTAGTCTACTAGGGAATCAAGAAACTGACTGATTGGACTATAAAAGTTTGACATACTTCGTGACTTGTGTTCAATCTAGATATCGAGGAAAGAGGGATTAGTGCAAAAGATCATATTTGTGGTTACTTGAATCCCCCGGGACTATTTGTGAATTGGGAGTAATGATGTGTTGCTAGATACCTCTCATTACTGTTGGCAATTGTTGTCACGGCCAACATAGTAAATACTTAAAGGGTCACACACTATAGTCAACTGGATTGGGCTTGTTAGAGTTTACATTTGATATAGATGCTCAATTAGATTGGGCAGGATCAATTGGATTGGGCGTTCGATTGGATTGAGCAAAACCAGACCCGGTTGGACCGGAACCAATCGACCGAGAGTTGTCTCGGGTCGACCGGACGAGTTGGACCAAGTCAAAATCGGCACATGTCTTGTGTGACAGAGTGGCATATGTAGTGTGAGTAGTGGGGGAGAGAAGTGGGAAAATAGAGTTAGTGGTTGATTTTTCAGTCACTATTCATTTTCTTTGAGGATTGAATCGTTCATTCCAATCACAATTATTCTCTCTAACTCTCATTTTCATGGTAGCCGAAAATAGAAGGGAAAATCTGGGATTTTTCTTCTTGACTTATACACACTCTCAAGAACAATCAAAAGAGAAGAAAATACGATTTTATCATCTCTTTGATTTCCGGTTTTCTTAAGTTTCCTATATTTTGTGGATTCCGGGAAAAGTGTTTCCAAACTTTGGAGCTCTTTGGACTAGCATCTGAGACGCGGAGTAATAAGCTCAGAGGTTGGTGTGTGGATATCTGTAGAGATAGGAGTCTGAAGGCTGCTGTTGGTGGTTCTAAGTAGCGAAATCCAAACGACATCGATTAGATCGATAAAGGTATAAATCCTATCACAAGGTTGTTAGTAGTGCCCTAGGACCATTTGCATATGTTGTACGTTTTATATCTTTTTGAGCATTTCATCTGAATAGTTAATTTGCTTATGAACATCAAATGCGTGATTTGATAGTAAAACTCATTTGCTTATGTAATTACTATTCTAGTTGTCCCTAGTTTTATGTAATCTACTTTACAATGAAATAAAACTAGTATGATGTTTGATTGATGATTATGGTTTACTAATCATGTGTAATGAGTACAAATCATATCATAGATGCAATATATTGAGATATATCGTATCGGACGTGATCCGTTAGAGAAGTAATACTTCATGGTCCTTAGTCATAAGTATTACTTCCTCATTACTATTTTAGAATCTTTAAACCTTATGTCTCCATTGATTCTAGAATGAATGGAGCCACGTTTTAACTCAGTCGTACGTTGCTTTTAATCGAGTAATCAATACGACTGATGATCGGATGTAGTGTCCTATCTGGCTTGAATGTGAAAGGCATTGTAAGGAATTTGTCCCTCTCTTATTAGAGAGAGATATACATAGGCCACTCGATAGGGAAAAACTGTTTAAATGCATGACCGTGCTCAAATATATTTGATAAAGTGGTTATCAAATACTATTTGTTGTAACAGTTTACCCGGAGATCGAGCATAAATACAATTAAGCTTAATAAAGGTGACGACTACCATGCCTTATGCTTAATTAGCATATCGCGAGACAAATGGATTAAATAGTGGATTGATATTAGGTTTCGTTGTATATTCATTCACTTTGGGTAGTCACAATGTCCTGCTAGGGACCGCTTGTGATTTATGAACTCACACTACTACTAAGTGTGTTTTCATTGCCATTGTGATATGAACCTACAGGGTCACACGCATAGACGAGCTAACGAGCTTCATGTCCAGATTCAATGAATCTAGAATGTGTCTAGGTTCATTGTATCTGACATTCATTTTTCTAAGAATAATAAAGCGTTATTATTCGAATTAGACATAAGGGGCATTTTCGGTAGAGCTGGGATTACGTGGGATTTATTATCCGATAAAGACTCCCACTACTAGCAGAAGTCTAGAGGACGTGGGAGTTATAGACTCCACAGCCAAAAGAGGTAGATAGGACGTGGGAGTTGTACTTGAGATAACCTCTCACTCCCTATATAAACTTCTCTTGGCCGAAACACTGGTGGTTAGTGCTTTTCAGCCGAAATACCAAAGAGACCTAGAAAATTAGATTTTCTATTATGCCTCTCCATTTTCTCTCTAATTCCCGAAACTCAGAAAAATGAAGAGCTAGCAATCACTGTTCGTTTCGTCGCGTGGATACCGGTAGAGGACATTCCACAAAGGGAAATCCATTGGTGGCAGCAACGTATCCAAGAAACAGCAACTTCCATTCAAGAATCAGATTCTTGAACCCGAAAAGTAAGTTTCTGTCTAGATTTTTTTTCCCGATTCCTATGGTATGATCAGATCCTTCGGGGGAGGACTCATGGGTGTTTAGAACGAGTTTCTACCCATGAATCCCTTCAAAGGTTTTGGTTCGTTCTTGTGAATCGATCCTTTAAAGGAACAATCCCGCGCTATTTTATTCCACTGCGTTTTGGGGATTACCAAGTTTTCCTTACAATAGCATGGGTATTCGATACCGAGAGGACTTGTCTTAGAGATAGTTCTTATGTACATTATGCACTAAAAGGAAAGCTTGTTGTCTTTAATGCAAGTGGGAGACGTATCTTTTTCATTGTGATGAAATATTAAAGACAAAATTCCATTATTATGTTGTATTACTAATGTGTAATTGTATTAAACATAATAACGTCCTTTAAGTAGTTATTATAATTGTTACATTAGACTAATCTAAATGTCCCTAGTCGATCATTATTATGGAATGCTTAGGACAATAATAATGTGTTGAGACTAGTATGTGTCGTGATTGATATTGGATATCTAATCAACAAATGGGTATGTGATATTGGATATCATAATACTGGACCGACCCGCTATAAGAACACTTCATGTATTGTTATATAAATGTCAATATTGTTTCTTATCATGATTCTGTTTGTATCTGAATCCTTTGACTTGAAATCACACAAGATTTCCTACATGGCTAATGATATGCTTTGATTGTGTCAAACGCCGTCTGTAACTAGATGGGCTATAAAGGCATTTGTTGGGTGTATTTATGAACTATGTGTAGGATGATGTGTGATAGATAGATGATTTGTCCATCCTATATAACATGAGTGATATCTTGGGCCCCTTGATGGAGTAAGACTAATTCATAGCCATGAACAAGTGAATAAATATGAAATATTAATGTCATTTGATTAGTCTACTCGCAAATCAAGAAACTGATTGATTGAACTACACAAGTGTGATATTTTCCATGACTTATGTTCAATCTAGATATCAAGGACAAATGGATTAGTAGAAAATGTCATAACAATGATTACTTGAATCACGGAATATTTGTCAATTGAGAGTATTGATGTGTTGCTAGATACCTCTCATTAATGTTGACAATTGTTCTCACGATCAATATAATAAATACCTAATGGGTCGCATACTATGATCAATTGGATTGGGCTTGTTGGAATTTACATTTGATATAGGTGCTCCAATTGGATTAGGGCGACCAATACTGGATTGGATTGGTCAAACCAATCCGATTGAACCGGATACGGTCAGTTGAACCAAAAAATCGGTCCAAGAACCGGTTTGAATGAGTCAAAATCGGATTTGAGGTGTGTGTGCAGTGGGGCATCATGGAGGCGCACATATAGGGGAAAGTGGCTTAGTGGGTGAATTAATTTTCAGCCCTCTATTCATTTCTCTAAGTAATGAACAATGACTCAAGCTCTCTCATTCTCTCCTAGAAGAATCCGAAACTCTCCCAAATAATACACTATCAAGAACATCAAAAGGATAGAAGAAAAATCATATTTTTCGTTCTTTCTTTTCGATTTTAACTTGGACCTATATACACCAAATTCCTAAAGATTGTCTTCAAGCTTTGGAGTTCTCTGACTAACATTAGAGATACAAAGAAAAAGTTCAAGTTGATCATGTGGATCTCGCTAGAGACAGGAGTCGATAAGATTGGTTATTGTTGGTGATTCCCGAAGCAAAATCAAACAGAAAACGTTTATGTTATTACGTAATTTAAAGGTAAATATCTTATATCTAAGTTCGTTGGTACTTACTCGTGAATGATCTATTAGAAACGGATTCCAGAATTTTATTTTTCGCTGTGTTAATTTTAGGAATCCGAATTTCTTTCTTTCAATACTATGACTCAACAAATCACACAACCGAGCTCAATTGTCTATTCACAATTCTAAAACAATTACTACAATGGTCCCCAACTTATAGTCAAGAAGGGAAATCCATCAGAATATGCAAGACATGGGTTCAATTTCTTTCCGAACGAAGAGCTTAGAATTTAAGGATTCATTCATATTGTGCCATTTTCTACCACTGTGGACTCCAAAACGACCGTTTGTAGTCCATAATTTGTTTTCCAATTAGGAGAGGGCTCAGAATACAGAAACAGAAAATCGAGAACTCCCGGGGTTCAATGATAACGCACACACATGTAGAGAATGAATCCTGCAATAGAGGTGATCCTAGACAAGAGCTCAAAACTGGAGACGACTCCAATTAATATATAGCATGTAAGACTTCCAAAAAACTAGTAAACTCGACAACAAAATAATCCAAATGAAAAATGCAAATAACATACGCAATTAGATTTAATGAATCAACACAAGAAAGAACAATTCAACATTTCATCCAATGCAATAAAAACTACTTTTAAATCCTTCCAACACAAATTCCAAAACTCTAAAGTAAAAATTTCATGAGTTTTAGGATAGAAAATACAAGGGTGAAGATCCTTACTTGAATTATTAGCAGATAAATACAAGTGCAGAAATTCCAGAAAAATACAGCAACTTCAAATGCAAATTCTCGTCTACTGGAAACTCGAAATGAAGTTTTGTCACCTCCCAGTCGTAGCCCTTTCGATCCTTTTCGAAACGCACTAAATAACGTCCAAATTGGAGTTTGTTTACTAGTTTAATTATGAAAAAATCTCATAGTTCTATGCCCCCCCCGAATGTCATAGTCTTGTACTATGAAGTTGATATCTCGTAATCTAACCGTTAGAATAAAATCTCCCCCTGTCAGATTCTAGTGTAAGAATTATTATAACTATGGTTAAATATGAGAATTATTGATAAACTCATATTTTCTATATAAATTATATTACTTCTCACTTAGTTTTTACCTAAAGAATATTATATTTCCATATTTTAGAGTCAATTTGATATTAAATTCTTAATATACTTTTTTTGATCTGATATATACATTTTAGGTACTTTTATATGCTAAATAGAAACATATTATTAAAAATGTTTATTTTATGATTATATTATATTTTCTTAGATTTGTTTTTGTAGGAAAGTCTATTAATAGGAAACAAAGACTATGAGTCTTGGACCAGAAGAAAAAGAAAGGGTTAACACTTCCTCACATCTCTATAAAAAGAGGGCATGAAGCCCTAAGAGGGATCAACGCAAAAAAAATAACACGAAGAAGCCGCAAAAGAAAATAAGCAAAAGGAGCCGCAAAAAGGACCCCCAATTCATCAACTTTCATCAGAGCACCAATCATTACCCAGTCAGCCGCAAAAATAAAAAGAAGACCAACGGGGAGCAAATTCTGAGAAGAAAGCTAGCCACAAGTCTTCATCATTCACCAATCCATCATATCTAAACTCGTTCTTTTTTATTATTTTCTTGATTCGTAATTTTTTCTCATGTCTAAATTAATTGTCATGGTTGATTTATATATGATGATTGGCTAAATTTTCTAGTTGATTAGGCTTGTGAAAACTTTGTTGAAACAATGATTTAGTTTTCTATTTTTCTCTTAATATTGTGTTCAATATTCCCTTAATCCCTATTTTATTAATTATTTTTATGGTGTGTTTAATGCTTGTATGGATTTGATCACTCTACACATGATCTCATAATTTAATTGCGAAGGACCGGAATGTGAAGTAATTAATTAGGAACTGAGTAATAATAACTCGTAGTAAAACTGACTAGGAATAGATTCAGTTTCTATTGAGCGGTTTCTAAAAGTAGATAACTACGGAGATTGAAATTGGGGAATTCCATAAATCGTTAATGCTGTCTCATTAATCAATTTCACATAGACATATGGTTTTTGTTAATTGAGATTAGGGGGTTTATTGCAAGGAATTGAATAAAATCTAGATTAGGAAATTTTACCGTTAACGAATTAGGATAAATTTAAGGGAATTCGACACGATAAAAAGGGAATCTTTTAAACTAATTATTGGGAAAACAAGTTGGATCAATG
Organism: Vinca minor; assembly: GCA_026122235.1. Taxonomy (NCBI): domain Eukaryota; kingdom Viridiplantae; phylum Streptophyta; class Magnoliopsida; order Gentianales; family Apocynaceae; genus Vinca; species Vinca minor. The sequence continues at coordinate 1,273,041 of JAOCZM010000210.1, read as the reverse complement.
TCCTAATCAACATTTCTCGCATTATTTGATATCTTCTTTCTTATTTGTTTAATTTAGTTGTTATTTAATTTTAAGCATTGGTTAGTAAAACTCTAAAAAATATTTGTAGGTCTAAATTAGAATAATACATAATTTTGGTACTTAGTTATAATCTCTGTGGAAACGACACTTGTCTTACTTATATACTCAACTGGACACTAGTTCACTTTCTAGGATTTTGTGCATCAATTATCAAAGAGCGTTTACTATTTCTGCAAGAGGTTTCAAACTTACTGCACATGTAGGACAACCCAGAAATTTCAGAACCATAGAACGAAGTTCTAATGAAGATTGCTCTAAAACAAACGTATGAAATCCGATCTCCACTGTCAGGATTGTAGTCCTACAAGTCTTTAACTTTAGAAATAAGAATGGGGTCGATTAGACTCCATTTACTACTTCAATTATCGAATCTCCTTACATCACTCTATTTTCCAATTTTTCTCTATTCTTTTTCTTCTTCTAACTCCCCTCTTTGGTTTTCCAACAATAACCTACATCTAAATAACCTCTCAACTCCCCTACAAAATAATTCCTCAACTTCCTAACATCCACATTCAAGTCCCCATAATATCCAAATCATCAAATACACTCCTAATCTCTTTTACAACTAACGTTCAACACATCAAATATGCAATTACAAATATATCACACAAGATTAATTACAAGACATGCAACCACGTAAGCAAAAAGTTTCGGATATCACAGTATCGGAGCCTGATGGGGGAGTTACATAATTAGTTAGGTCGAGTTAGATTGAATCATGTTTGAAATGTCGGTTGGAGAGGATGATATTAATAGACTATTTTATTTTTAATATTGTCGGCACGCTCAAAGTACATGGCCAAAATCCATCGGAAATCGATGTTGGTTATAACTATGGAAAATTCTAATATGAATCAGGTCCATGTGGACCTTGTGGTCCAAAACTGACATCATCACAAAGTTGTCCCTCTCCTCATTATGTAGTGATATGGTTAGTTGTGCACTGCAGGATCCAATGTACTTGGTGCATATCAGAATTATCATATGACTATAGCAGCAAAAAAATTGTTTAATTCAATAAATATACAAAAAAAAAACAAAAATTATGTCTAAAATAAGAAAAAGTCAAGATTGTTAGTGTCTAATTAAGTCGCAAAAACCAAAAAAAAAAAAGGACCAATGACCAACAACAACAGTTGTGTCTGACAACTGTCACCGTTTCTCGGATCTCAAGAGCTAAAATTTCCCCTCGACGTGGCCCTTCATTCACCTCAAAGACTGTAATGTTCCCGGTTTCTTTTGAATTCTTTTCAACTTCCACTAATCACCTCCATCTCTCATCCCACCATTACCAACAATGGCGAGCATAAGCTCTTCATTGTTTTCTTCATTTAAGCTTGATTTTCCAGTTTCATGTTTTGATGATAGATTAAGAACAAACTTCTCATCTTCTTTGGCTTTTAATTGCAGAACCCACAAATTCTGTAGTAAAATCTTGAATTGTCGAAGACCTTTCAATCTTAGTCTTCGAAAGTCTCGTACTTCCATTTTATGTTCACTTGTTGATGTTAGCTCTTCAGTTGATAATGCACCCCAAATTGTAGTTAAAACGGGGTAAATTCCTGATCTTCACTTTAATGGAACTGCCTTTTTATGCCTCATTTCTTGAAATTTGTTTCTGGTCCATTATTTTTTTAATTTGATTCAATTTCAATTTTTTTTTTTGTTCCAATGATTTCGCTGTTAAAGACTGCTTTAAACTTGTTTGTTTGTATGCAATTATCATAGTGGAAATGTTACTCCATTCTATTAGTATGATGAAAATTTCCCGTGAAAACAAAAGCTAATGATGTGTACTTCTTTTTTAAATTTATTATTACTGCTGATTTCGAAGGGAAGAAATCAGATGTGGGTTCTTTTCCTTCTCTGATGGGATTGCTCATTCTATTACTTGCAATTCGTTTTCTTTTCTGTTTTTCTCATGGAAAATTTATAGATGTAATGCTAAAGGAGAACTTCTGGTTAAGTGATAGAGGGAACTGGCTCTAGCAATTCAGTACTGTAGAATGAATTGGGAGGAAATTTTAAGTACGAGTAAATTTATGCAATATAAAATAAGTACCAAGCAGGCAGAATAGAGGGGAGAAGATGCAATGTCATGATTTGACTTATGCGCTTTTCCAACAGAAAATGGATGATTTTCCTATTAGCAGGCTTCTCTGAGGATCGAAATATTGTTCATGGATCAATCGTTTGAAAGGGAAATAAGATGTTTAGTTTTCAAAATGATAGCTTACTCTGTAGTTTTTACCATGTGTTGAAATGGAATTGACATCTCATAGAGTTGGTCTAATGCACCATGTTGTAGGACATGGAACTGGAGAGGTTATTCCATCAGGTACCAGTATGCTGGGAGCAGTGGGCCTGCGCTTGTTTTAATTCATGGTTTTGGAGCAAACAGGTCTACATATCACATTTTGCTTCTCGTCAACTCTTTGATATAGGTATAGATTACCTGACTGCATACATCAATGAAGAAAATTTTGTTTTCCGCCTATTCATATTGTTGAGTCTTGAACCACTTCAGATGTTAAAATTTGATTGTTTTCTTCTTATGTTAGAGTTAAAATTATCGGAAAGATAAATATTCTAATATATCAACTAGAGCTTGTGTTCAGCTACTCGAATAGAAGTGGAGAGTTTTTTCTGCAGTTTAAATATAAGATGACTAAGTGTATAACACTTGGAAATTTTTCTTCTTTATTATGTGAAATGAAGTTCAGAAATTTCCATTCTTACTTGGTCTGAATGTTCATTTGTTTTCAGTGCAAGAATTTTAGTTTCGGATGAACCTGTTATTGAATAAAGTTTCAAAACTACAAAATTAGGGTAATATGCACAAACTATTTCGAGATTTCATATGTTGGACCAAATCAATTATTCTTGCGGATTTTGGCCATGAAAAATTTACGGACCACGGTTTGTAGACTCGGCGTGATTTCGGAAAAAACAATTTAAAAAATCCCTCACGTGCCGGCCACGTGAGAGGTATTTTTATCCCCAAAAAACTGGCCTCCATTGCAGTCTTCTGCAATGTTCTTCCTCTCTCTACACCACCACCATTGCCACCTCCTCCAACCATCACAGCCGACTACCACCATTGTCAAGAAATAATGTGATATGAACGATATTGAATAAAGAAGGGAAGGAAACTTAGAGGAGGGAAAAAAGAGAAGAGAGTTTACTACTAAAAAATATTGCCCACCTTATTGAACTATTTCTGGCTCTATTTATAGCCAAGCCATACAATGGAAAGTAAATAACCATAATGCTAAAAAATAGGAGAAGAAATAGCAACCACTAGCTTGTTATCCTAAACAAACTAAGACTAAATCAACAAAGACTAAATCAAACAAAGACTAAATCAACAAAGTAGACCATGTAGCCCTCATGACATGCTACTGCCAAGGTGACACGTATCATTCCTCCCCACTTAAGGATCCTTGTCCACAAGGATAAAATCAGGATAGGACTTAGTAAAGCGCCACTTATTTTCCCAGGTTGCGTCCGTTGCTGGTGCACCCACCATTTCACTAAGATTTCAGACTTTGGACGGTATTTCCCCTTGTTGATCACACGTCGATCTGAGACGGCTTCAGGTTGTGGAAGGATGATTGAAGTATATGAGACAGGGGGAAGTTGGGTAGAAGTAGGAGTAATTGACCCCAAATGCTTCCGTAACAAACTGACATGAAACACGTGAATTTGAGAACCAGGAGGCAAAGCCAATTTGTAAGCCACGGAACCCACCTTTTCAATGATTTGATATGGTCCAAAGAAACGTGGTGCGAGTTCATGGAGCCCCGAAAAGCCACAGAAGTTTGTCTATAAGGTTGTAGCTTCAAATACACATAATCTCCCACAGAAAACTCGGCATCGCGCCAATATTGGTCCGCTTGACATTTCATCCGATTTTGAGCCTGTAGGAGGTTGTGTCGCAGCTCACGTAGAATGGCATCTCGGTCGCGCAAATACTCATCCACAACTTGGACACGGGAAGTGCTTGGTATATAGGTTAGTAGTCTTGGAGGTAGAATGCCGTAAACTGCTTCGAAGGGAGTCATCTTGGTAGAGGAATGAATGGAGGTATTGTAGCTAAACTCGGCCCAGGGAATCCATTCGAGCAATTTGCGTGGTTGATCACCAGCAAAACATCGCAAGTACTGCTCCAAAGTTCGATTTACAACTTCGGTTTGTCCGTCGGACTGAGGGTGGTAACTGGAGCTCATACACAACTTGGTGCCCTGCAATTTGAAACAATGTTTGCCAAAAGGAGTCGATGAATACCTTGTCTCTGGCCACTAACAATTGATGTCTGAATACCATGTAGGCGAACCACGTTAGCGACAAATGCCTTGCAGCAGATTCACAGACAGTAAATGGGTGCTTCAAGGCTATGAAGTGAGCATATTTTGTTAAACGATCGACAACTGCCATGATGGCAGTGTATCCATTAGAAGATGGTAACCCCTTAATAAAGTCCATTGAGACATCGGTCCACATTTGGTGAGGGACTGACAGCGATTGAAGCAACCCCGTCGGCTTCATACAATCGGTTTTGAACTGCTGACAAACATCACATTGCTGCAAAAATTCCTTCACCATTGGGCGCATGCTAGGCCAAACAAAGCTATGCTTGATTCGGGAGAGTGTCTTATGAAATCCAAAATGCCCACCGATAGAAGATGGCAGTCAGCGAGTATCTTTGGAATCAAGCTGGAGGTGGGGCTCAAATAAACTTTGTTTCCTTTTAACCATATTCCATCATGTTGATGCAGCTTGTGGCCCGATTGGGAGGTGCTTTTCTCTATCAACTTTTTATAAGATGAGTCCTGTTGGGTCTCTTTTTGTAGTATTGACCACCAATCTGCATGGCATAGAAAGTGATAAAAAATGGAATTCAACTACACGTGATAAGGAATCTGCACCTTGATTTTCGGGCCCACGTTTATATTCAATTTTGTAATCATAGACAAGTAGTTTTGGCAGCCAACGCGTTTGTGCCGGTGTAGTAATCCGTTGCCCCAAATAGGTACTTGAGACTTTTTTGGTCAGTGCGGACAGTAAATGGTTTCCCAAGCAGATATGGACGCCACTTCTTGATTGCTTTGACGATGGCCAACATTTCCTTCTCGTAGGTGGATAATGCCAATGCTGAACCTTTTAATGCTTCACTGAAATACGCCACTGGTCGATTCTGTTGGGTAAGAAATGCGCCAATTCCAAGTCCGCTAGCATCGCATTCAATCACGAACGGTTGAGAAAAATCAGGAAGGCATAGAATTGGTGGAGAAGTCAGTGTCTCTTTCAATTGTTTGAAGGTCATCTCAGCTGCCTCATTCCAGTGAAATCCTCCTTTGGTCAAGAGGCGGGTCAAAGGGGACGCTATACCTCCAAAATTACGAATAAACTTCCGGTAGTAGCCTGCCAACCCGAGGAACCCACGAACGCCTTTAGCTGTTGTTGGTGTTGACCATTCTATGACAACTTAGATTTTTGTTGGGTCAACTGACATGCCTTGTTCCAAAATAATGTGACCCAAGTGCTCAACCTGTAAAACCCCAAATCAACATTTCGACTCTTTTGCAAACAAACTGTTAGCTGATAGGATTTGGAGAACAATTTGTAGATGTGTGAGATGGTCTTCCCATGATCTGGAATATATTAGAATGTAATGATAAAAAACCAAAATAAATTTCCGGAGATAGGGACGAAAGAGATCTTTCATGAGACTTTGGAAGGTTGCCAGTGCGTTAGTGAGGCCAAATGGCATCACCATAAATTCGTAGTGGCCTTCGTGTGTCCAAAATGCTGTTTTAGGAATGTCAACTTCATGCACTCGTATTTGATGATATCCAGACCGTAAGTCCAATTTAGAGTAGAATTTGGCGCCATGGAGTTCATCTAATAGCTCATCGATAACAGGGATTGGATATTTATCTTTAACTGTGATGTCGTTCAGAGCTTGGTAATCCACACAAAACCGCTAAGCACCATCTGCTTTTTTTTACTAACAAAACTGGTGAAGAGAACGGGCAGTTACTTGGTCGTATCAAACCAGATTGCGAAAGCTCCTTTACCATCTTCTCTATCTCAGTTTTCTGGTAATAAGGGTATCGATATGGCCGCACACTCACTGGTCCCGTTAGTGAGGCCAAATGGCATAACTATAAATTCGTAGTGGCCTTCGTGTGTTCGGAATGCTGTTTTAGGAATGTCAACTTCGTGCACTCGTATTTGATGATATCCAGACCGCAAGTCCAATTTAGAGTAGAATTTGGCGCCATGGAGTTCATCTAATAGCTCATCGATAACAGGGATTGGATATTTATCTTTAACTGTGATGTCGTTCAGAGCTTGGTAATCCATACAAAACCGCCAAGCACCATCTGCTTTTTTTACTAACAAAACTGGTGAAGAGAATGGGCTGTTACTTGGTCGTATCATACCAGATTGCAAAAGCTCCTTTACCATCTTCTCTATCTCAATTTTTCGGTAATAAGGGTATCGATATGGCCGCACACTCACTGGTCCTGCGCTTGGCGGCATTGGGATCTGGTGGTCATGTGACAATCTTGGAGGCAAGGTGGTGGGTGATTCAAATACATGGGAGAATTTTGCTATGATTTGGCCTATCTCAGATGGGTATGACTTTAATTCACTGCTGCTGATGGAAGGAATTATTTGGAAAAATAATTCAATGGCCTGTAACCATTGGATTCCTTGTTAGATAAAGCTTCAATACCCGTTCGTCTCAACCCTTGGAAGGTGTGGGAGGTTCCTGCTACTTTGAAGTTCATGGTGAGCTGCTTGTAGTCCGTCTCAATGGGTCCAAGAGTCTCAAGCCATTGTACTCCTAAGACTAGTTGGCATGCTGCGACCGGAAGAATGTAGCAGTCGGCGGTGACGGAATATCCTTGAATGGTGAGGGTGAGATTGCGACATTGTCTAGCACATTCTATCTTCTCACGGTTCGCCACCATTACCTCAAATTTCCTATCTCGGACCACCTGGGTAACCCAAACTTAAAGACTATAGCTCAGTCAATGAAGTTGTGTGTACTACCACCATCTATTAAAACCATAATATTCTTATTCTTCATCTCGCCCGTAACGCGTATGGTTTGTGGGTGTTCAGTACTTGCAATGGCATGAAAGGAAATTTCTGGTACGACTTAATGATATTCTTGTTCCGGGTGAGCGCCCTCGACATCCTCGATGTACATATGAGGTGAATCCTCAGTCATGAATAATTGCGGTCTTTCACATCGATGGCCTGCAACGAACTTCTCGTCACAATAATAACATAATCCTTTCTCTCGTCGTTCGCGTGCCTCTTGATTGGTGATTCGGCGGAATGTTGTTGGTTGAGCATTCGAGCCCTGGTTCATACGCTGGGTTGGTAGAGGTCCTAGTACACCAACTGTGGGTATGGGTGACGCCTTTGGTGTCAATGAGGCTGGTTGGAAACGAGTTTGCTGGGCTGGCTTCCTTGATCAGCCTAGCCAATCCTATTGTATCCGCCAAGGTTCGGGGTGTTTAATTTTTACATCTATGCGAATTTCATCTCGAAGTCCTGCAATAAAACAATCGATGAGAAAATTTTCAGGCAGGCCATCAACTCGGTGGGATAACTTTTCAAAAGATTATTGATAAGTTGCTACGGTTGTGGTTTGTTTGAGGCGAGTCAGAGCTTCTGGCGGGTCTTCATTGTCGGTTGGACCGAATCGAAGTTGTACAGCCTTGGTGAACTCATCCCATGTGAGTGGTCCACGAAATTTTGTCAACCACTTGTGCCATTGAAGCGCGATGCCTTCTAAATGGAAGGAGGCCAGCTGAACTTGTTGGCCTGGTGTGATGTTCTTGAAATCAAAGTATTGTTCTGCCTTGTAAATCCAGCCAGTTGGGTCATCTCCGTTAAATTTTGGGAAGGACAACTTAAGGTGTTGATGAGGGTGGTCATTGATGGTGTTAGAACGAGCATTATGTGGGTGTGAGGATTCATCACGTGCAAACGGGTTGGTTTCAGAAGAGCTAGTGTTTTAGCTACGGGAGGCTCGAAGAGATTGCAGCTCAGTCAACACCGCTTGTAAGGCAGCGTTCACTTGATCGAAGCTTGACTCGTGTCGTGCTAAGATTTCATTGACATCGTTACGGAATTCTGCATTGGTTTTGCCGCGAGTGTCCATGGTCGGAACTTGGCTCTGATACTACTGATATGAACGATATTGAATAAAGAAGGGAAGGAAACTTAGAGGAGGGAAAGAAGAGGAGAGTTTACTGCTCAAAAAAATTGCCCACCTTATTGAACTATTTCTGGCTCTATTTATAGCCAAGCCATACAATGGAAAGTAAATAACCCTAATGCTAAAAAATAGGAGAAGAAATAGCAACCACTAGCTTATTATCCTAAACAAACTAAGACTAAATCAACAAAGTAGACCATGTAGCCCTCCTGACATGCTACTGCCAAGGTGGCACATATCATAATAGAATGAAAAATGTGTTTGTAGTGCGCTAGAATCATTAGCATATGTTGTACGTTTTATATATTTTTGAGCATGTCATTTAAATAGTTAATTTTGCTTTTGAACATCAAATGTGTGATTTAATAGTAAAACTCATTAGCTTATGCAAGTACTATTCTAATTGTCTCTAGTTTTATGTAATGTTCTATACGATGTAATAAAACTAGTATGATGTTTGATTGATGATTATGTTTTATTCATCATGTGTAATTGATGCAAATCATATCATAGATATAATATATTGGGATATATTGTATCAGACGTGATCCAAAAGAGAAGTAATACTTCATGGTTCCTTAGTCATAAATATTACTTCATCAATACTATTTGGAATCGTTAGGCTTAATGTCTCCATCGTTTCCAGCATGAATAGAGGAATTATTAGCCACTTTGATCATCAATGTTTTTTCGTCTAGCCACTTTGGTCAAAATTCAAGTTTTTTAACTTATTTCATCATTAAACATTTTTTTGCCTGCCATTTTGGTCAAAAATAATTTTTTTAACTTTTTTCATCACTAAAGTTTTTTCATTCTGCCATTTTGGTCACTAAAGTTTTTTCGGTCTGCCATTTTGGTCAAAATTTTTAGTGACCTAAATGGCAGAATGAAAATACTTTAGTGAGCAAAATGGCAGAATTAAAAAACTTTAGTGATCAAAATGGAAGATAGAAAAAACTTTAGTGATGAAAAAAGTTAAAAAAATCATTTATGACCAAAATGGCAGGCCGAAAAATGTTTAATGATGAAATAAGTTAAAAAACTTGAATTTTGACCAAAGTGGCTAGACGAAAAAACGTTGATGATCAAAGTGGCTAATTATTCATGAATAGAGCTACGTTTTGACTCAGTCAGATGTTATTTTTAATCGAGTAATTAAAACAACTGATGATCAGATGTAGTATCCTATCATGACTTGAATGTGAGATGCATTGCTAAATATTAGGTTCCACCGTACATTCATTCACTCTAGGTAGTCACAATGTCCTGTTAGGGACCGGTTGTGATTTGTGAACACATACCACTACTAAGCGTATTTTTAGTGTTTTCATTGCCATTGTAATATAAACTTACATGGTCCCACGCATAGACGAGTTAACGAACTTCTTGTCCAGATTCAATGAATCTAGAATGTGTATATGTTCATTTTATCTGACATTTATATTTCTGAGAATAATAAATGTTATTATTCGAATTAGAGATTAAGGAGGGACATTTTTTGTTATTTGGTTTTCGTTAGGATTACGTGGGAGTTATTATACTATAAAAACTCCCACTACTAGAAGAGGTTGAGAGAACGTGGAGTTGGTTTTCAGAATAAACTCTTACGCTTATATAATCTCTTTTGGCTGAAACCCTGGGGTTAGACCTCTGTGAGCGGCAAAACCCCAATTTCCGAAATCAGATTTCTGCACTTTTCTCTCTAGATTCCCGAAACTTATAAACGAAGAGCTAGCACTCGCTGCTCATTTTGTCGCGTGGATACCGGTAAAGAGCAATTCCGCAAAGGAAAACTATTGGTGGCAGCAACACAACATCCGAAATCAGAACCATTAACGAAAAATTGTAAGTATTTTTCGACTATTTTTTCGATTCCTATGGTATGAGCAGATATTTCAGGGGAGGATTAATTGGTGTTTAGAACGAGTTTCTGACCATGAATCCCTTCAAAATATACTTGTGGATGCTTCATTTGGTTTAGCTAAAAGAGGATTTTGGAAGTGTGTAATTTTATGAAGGAAAATTGCCAAGATTTGTACAAGATTGTAGAAAGAATGTCAAATTATTTGAAGATTTTGAAGCATGGGTTTGTCTATGAAGATTGATTCTTTTGTAATTTTTGAAAGGACTCTCTCTAAATAATTAAAATGGAGATGAGTTTCATGAATTTTTTTATCAAATTGTTATATTTTGCTATGTTGAGGTTTAATTCTGTTTGTTGGAGTCTTTTGCCAGATGGAACCTGGTTCTATTCATTGTTCTTTTAATTAGAGCGCTGCTCGGGTTGCTTTAGTTCGCGGGTTTGGTTGACCCGGTTGTCTATAAATAGGAGACTGAAATATTTTGGGGATATTATCTTGATTCTTGTGTAATAATCAGTTATTGCAGTTATTCCCCTTCACCCCCAATTTCTCTGTAACTCGGTACTAATTCTTCTTCTTCTCTCAATAAATTATTGATTCTTCTTCCTTAATTCTTCTGTGTTCATCAACCGTGTGAATTTGTGGTGTAATTGGAATTCAATTCCATAGACATAACATATTTTTGGTATCATAGCCTCCGGTTCTCGGACAACAATGATGATGTCAAGGAATCAGCTAGGAGAAACTCATTCGAGTGTAGCGCAATCACTTTTGCCATTGTCGGAAGGCGCAGACTACCGGAGTCCAGTAGAATATCAATCGAGGAGGTTAGTTGATGTTGAAACCTCTGTTATTCGAATTGATTCACAACTTGATGAATTTTGACATGTACTAGCTTCCATGAGTTCTGATATTTCTGAATTGAAGACTATGAGCTCTGAGATCTTTGAATGGAAGAGAGACAGTGATAATAAATTCAAACAATTGCTTGAACAGATGATAAAATTGAATCATAATCCTAATGAAAAGGCTTATGTGGGAGAAACTAGTAGAACACATAGTCAATCCCCACAAGTGAGGCATATAATGACTGACTTTGGATTAGGATTTGATAATGTACCTATTCACAAGGCTAAAATACCTAATGAACTTAGGTTTGACCTAGGTATAGGAAATAGGGGTGAAATAAAATTGCCTAAGTTGGATTTTCCCAAATTGGAGGGCACCTTGCCTAAGGAATGTGTGATACAAGTTGAATTCTACTTCAAGGTGCATAAATTCCCAGATGCACTGAAGTTGGATGTAGCTATGACCCATTTAAGAGGGGAGGCTTATTTGTGGGGGCATAGTTACATCATGGAGAATGGATCACAGGATTGACATGGGTTTGTGAGGGCTTTGTATAACATATTGGATGCTAAATCCATTTCAGGTATAGTAGGTCAATTTTCTGAGCTCAAGCAAACAGAAGATGTCCACTCCTATATGAGAAAATTTGAAGCACTCAAATCAGTCTTTGTGACTACTGGACCAGGGCAACCCCCGATTATTTCATTGACCTCTTCTTTAGTGGGTAAAAGGATGAAATAAGGGGTGCAGTCAGCATGCACAAGCCTGTGACTCTGCTAGAGGCCTTCAGACTGGCAGTAGAGCAGGAATTGAACCTTGTGTGCATGTCTAGATTTCCCAACAAGTCACAGTACACTGGGTATAGCTAAAAGTTTACCCAGAATTCTTCAATATCCACCACATCCACTGCTAAGCCTTCTTCTTCCTCAACTTATAACTTCAAAACTCCTTATAAAGAACCTATCAAGTTCAAGAAGATCAGCAATGAAGAGATGCAAAAGAGAAGGGAGCAAAACCTTTGTTTCAAATGTGGTGAAAAATACTCACCATAACATAATTGTGCTTTAGCCCAAGTCAACATGATCTATTTGTGTGATGAGGAAAGAATGGATTCTGAGGGACATGAACTGCTGGTGTTGCAATCATGTCAGGAAGATGATGAGTTATGTTTTGGAGAGAAAGTTTCTGAACTCTCTCACATAACAATGAATGCCCTGACAGGCATCACCAGTGACAAGATCTTTAGAATAATTGGGAAAATGTCCAAGAACAAAGTAGTTTCTATGTTGATTGACTCAAGTAGTACTCATAGTTTCATTGACCCTTCATTGGTCAAGCAACTTGGGTTGAAAGTGGAATCAGCTTGAGGACAAGCTGTTTGTAAGGGAGGAGGATTGTTATATTTTGCTATGTTGAGGTTTAATTTTGTTTGTTGGAGTCTTTGCCAGGAATGGAACCCGGTTCTATTCATTGTTCTTTTAATTAGAGCGCGGGTCGGGTTGCTTTAGTTCGCGGCTGACCCGATTGTCTATAAATAGGAGGCAGAGATATTTTGGGATCTTATCTTGATTCTTGTGTAATAATCAGTTAGGGTAGTTATTCCCCTTCACACCCAATTTCTCTGTAACTCGGTACTAATTCTTCTTCTCTCAATGAATTCTTGATTCTTCTTCCCTAATTCTGCTGTGTTCATCAACCGTGTGAATTTGTGGAGTAATTGGAATTCAATTCCATAGGCATAACACAAATTTCATCAATAGGAAATGAAAATGGGTTAATTAAAATGTTAGCATGAGCTGATTCGGTTTCAATTCTGGAATCTATTTCCTGAAGCAATGACCAAAGACGAAAGAAATTCATAGTGAGTGAAGTCAAACACAGCAGAGGAGAAAACTAAAGTGTTTGCAGTTTCATATAAGGCCTAAGAGCTAGTTTGACAAGGGAGAAGTGGTGAAAAAGAAAGGATTTGAGAAGAAAAGTTCATCTTTTCTGCCATTTGGAGTTTTGGAAGGACGGAAGAGGAGAGATTTAGGGTGATCAATTTTTTTGTGTGAAAAAATAACATTTTTATTGACCGTTAAATGTTGTCTGTTGCCGGAGAAGATGATCGGAGAAGATGGAGCTTGTAAGAACGGGTCGGTTGGTTTAAGGACAACGGGTCGGGCATAGTCTATTATAAGGGATAATTATGTCTTTTGTATTTTCAGGCCGGAAAATTAGAAAATTTGGCCAAAATTTACGTCGGAGTTGAAAACCCATTGCCCGTAAAAGGTTCATGGCCAAAATGCACAAGAATAATTGTTTTGGTCCAACATATGAAATCTCAAAATAGTTTGTGGCTATTTAGTGCATATTACCCCCAAAATTATTATTTCAAATATTTTGTAACTCCTATTTTAATTGTTATAACTTCCCTATTGATTTCAAAGTTTTGTAACTCCTAATTTTTTTTTATTATTACGAGAATGATTTAAATATTTATTTATATAATGTTTATAACAAAACCCAACTTCTTCAGTGCTTGTTTTGTAGTTTCAATTTGTGAACCTTATTTCATTGTTAAAAACATCCTGAAAAGAACTTGGCCAATGTCGTAGTTTCTGCTAATGCAATAAGTTGTGAAAAGTTCGTTTCCTTGCTTGAGACAAGGGTTGTTGTTTTTTAAAATTATTTTTTCTTATTTTAGTATGGAACCTTTAATCTTAAAGGTCATATTAAAGCAACTAAAGGTGTAGCAAAGCCTTGTACTGACATGATAAAAGATGCCCATTTACTAGTTTACATGATGTTTGTACTAGTACAAGTTCTATGTCTTTTTCATTTCTCCATTATCTTAAAGATTCATTTAAACTTATCAACCTACATTGTTTCACCAATTTTCTTCAGCATGCATATGGTTATTTTTTACTTTGTTAATTATGATTCCACTTGAAACCATTAGTTGAAAACTCTCCCTCTTTCTGTCATCAGTGACCATTGGAGGAAAAATATAGCCGTTCTTGGTCAGTCCCACAGGGTCTTTGCAATCGATCTCATTGGTTATGGTTATTCAGACAAACCTAACCCACGTGAGCTTGAAGTGGAGTCTTTTTATACATTTGAGACATGGGGAAGCCAGCTAAATGACTTCTGCACTAGTGTTGTTAAGGATGAAGCATTTTTTATTTGCAATTCCATAGGAGGTTAGTACTTTCCTCTAGTAGCTAGAGTTTGTGCATCTAAAGATAATTTCTTTAATTGCTTAAATGTCTGGATTAGCTTTTTTTATTATTGCATAAATTCTTCCTAAAAGCTTGCGCAGAGGGTTTCTTTCCCCTGTTTTATTTTTATTTTTTTATATATGCTTAGTATTTGGACTATTGTGAACAAGAAGAAGAACAAAGAGGAATTTTTGGGAAAATATCTTCTCCTTTTTCATTAATTAAAAGAGTAAAGTACATATCAATTATATATATACACAAAAGTCAAAACTATCAACCGATCAACAAGTGCCAACTGTACAAGCTAAAAACTACCTCTAACAACTATCCAATTACAAGTTAAGCTTGACCCGTATACAACTATCTAACCCGGATCAGTTACATTCTGCACACCAAGGGTTCGAATCCCTGCTTGCACCATACTGTCGTTTTTTGTCTTCATTTTCTGCCTTCTCTTCCACAACAGTTTCAGCTGAAACTTTGCCCTTTAATTCTCCATATCTCAACAGCCTCCCATCAGCTAGAACCTGGTATAAATTCAGCAACACTAGACTTTGAACAAAAAACTTAAACCTGTTTGCACTCAAAGGTTTGGTGAACAAGTCTGCAAGTTGATTGTATGAAGCTATATGCATAGGTTTTAAAACACCTTGCTTGTATTTCTCTCTTACCATATGACAATCAATTTCTATATGCTTTGTCCTCATGAAATACATAATTTTCTGCAATATAGATTGCAGTGCTGCTGTCACAAAACAATGCCACTGGTTTAGATTGTTTTAGGCCTAAATCTGCAAGCAAATAAACCAGCCATTGTATTTCACGTGTTGCCATATCATTGCCCTACACTCATATATATATATATATATTAACTAACTACATATGTCCCAATATTTTGAAGGCCCGTCTTTATTTGACTTTTTTTTCCTTGTTGTAAAAGTCGGCCTAATCGGTAGTCGGCCTCCAAACGACTAGAAAATTCAAAAATCGGGTATAAAAATCGGTTTGGGAAAAAATCGGCAAAAAATGGGGAAAAAATCGGTCTAGTCGGTCAAAAAATCGGAGTAATCAGTCAAAATCGGTTGACTTTTTTTAAAAAATCGATTTTTTTTTTTTATTATATAGATTTTTTTTACTATACAGATTCTTGCCTGCTGCCTTTGTTCTACTTGGCAATTTTTACCAACTCTAATTTACAGATTTATTTTATATATTTATTTTTTTTATACTGATTATTATGCTTCCTTGTGGTCGATTTTATACTCGTTCACAGCTTTCATGGAGCATTTTGTTTACTTTCACGCTTTCAATGGATCATTTCATTTTGCTTTTGATAATCATGGATCAATCAAATTCAATAGAAACAGCTTTCATGGATCATTTCGTTTAGTTTTTGATAATCATGGATCAATCAAATTCAATAGATTTTAATCTGTAAGCTGCTTTAAGTTTTAGTTAACATAGATGTCATTGTATATTGCTAATTGTTCGAACTTTTCTTGTTTGATAGTGTTGTAAATGGGATCTTCAAGTGCTTTCGCATCCGCTAGTGTTTCTAAATCTATTGACTCTTCCCGCCTTTTCCCGAACTTAAACGGAAATCAAAATATATTGTTTGACTAATATATTACAATATGATAACAGAATTATAAAAAATACATTGAGATTTAGGGTCGCCGACTAGTCCCCGACTAGGCCGACTAGTCGCTAGTCCCCTGTCTGCCGACCGACTAGGGACTAGCGACTTCTGCAACACTGTTCCTTGCTAAGTGTCAGGTGTTGGCATGTACATACACTAAATCCTCAGCTCTTTTGCTTGTCAATTTGTTTCTCTTCACATTTTGAATTTGGGAGTATCTACTCCAATTTCTCTCACAGCAAGATGACGATGCTGGTTGTGAGAGTAATTTGAATGCTAACAATTGCAACAATTTGGTTAAAGATCCATAACTAGCCCACCATGATATTATATGAAGATATATGCATAGGTTTTAAAACACCTTGCTTGTATTTCTCTCTTACCATATGACAATCAATTTCTATATGCTTTGTCCTCATGAAATACATAATTTTCTACAATATAGATTGCAGTCATTTGCTGTCACAAAAACAATGCCATCGTTTAGATTGTTTTAGGCTTAAATGCTAGGCAAATAAACCGGCCATTGTATTTCACGTGTTGCCATATCATTGCTTTATACTCATTTTGTAATATAAAAATATATATATATAAAAAGTTTTATATTACAAAATGAGTATAAGGCAATGATATGGCAACACGTGAAATACAATGGCCGGGTTTATTTGCTTGCAGATTTAGGCCAAAAACAATCTAAACCAGATGGCATTGTTTTCGATGACAGCAAAGACTGCAATCTATATTGCGAAAAAATTATGTATTTCATGAGGACAAAGCATATAGAAATTGATTGTCATATGGTAAGAGAGAAATACAAGCAAGGTGTTTTAAAACCTATATATATATATATATATATATATATATATATAACTTACATATGTCCCAATATTTTGAAGGCCCGTCTTTATTTGACTTTTTTTTCCTTGCTAAGAGTTGGGTGTTGGCATGTACATACATTAAATCCTCAGCTCTTTTGCTTGTCAATTTGTTTATCTTCACATTTTGAATTTGGGAGTATCTACTCCAATTTCTCTCACAGCAAGATGAAGATGCTTGTTGTGAGAGTAATTTGAATGCTAATAATTGTAGCAATTTGGTTAAAGATCCATAACTAGCCCACCATGATATTGGTTCTTGATAAGTCCTTGCATATATGACAAATGAATCACTAAAAGAACCAGTTCCACTCTAAAATTCTCAATATTTCGGGGGCATTTTTTTTTAGATCATCTTGATTAGGAAATAATCTCTTAAAACTTTTCAGTTGATTCATAGAAACTTCTTGATCTGCGTGAGGTGCCACCCTTTCTGCACCATATCCCTGTTTGAGTCATGAATTAGTATAGTAATTTGGTACAAGAGAATGTGCTAGACAATGCAACGGGTATTGTTTTTGTTCCATTTTTCCTCCAAAATTTGGTGAATTGTAGTGAAAATATCTGATTGCCCAATCAGTAAATATTTTTCTTCGTGTTTGAAAACAATAACCTTGATTTTTTCTATCATTGAATCCCACATGTCATAAACAAGATGTAAAATAGGAGAATCTGTATCAGCAACCCATATAAATTCTATGATAGGTTTAGTGAAATTCAATAAGTAGTCGAGTTTATCCCACCAACCATCGTCAGCAATGTATTGTTTTACTTCACGAGCTTTAATTTCAATTGAACTTTTTCCATCTCCTTTGTAGGTTTTCCTCCTCTCATCCATTACCACGTTCTCCAATGCCTTTCTTACCTTGCTTAAACGTTCAACCATAATAGTTCCAGATGTAAATCTGGTTTCAGCAATTTTCAATAACCTTAAACTCGAATATGTGTTAAAATTTGAATGTGCCAAGTTGTGATTCACAATATAATTTCTGATGGTTTGACAATAAATAATCAATTTAGAAATCCAACTGCAATGAACAAAAGCATCTGTATTTTCTGGTAGGTCACACGTTCTTTTCAGAGCCAAATTCAAGCTATGTACCACACAAGGTGTCCAAAAGACATGAGGATATTTTTGCTCGATAATTCCCCTGGCAGACTTGTAGTTACTAGCATTGGCGGTAATGATTTGCACAACATTATGTGGTCCAACATCTTTAATAGCAGTGAAAAAAACATTGGCTACAAAATCAGCATCCTTCACTTGTCCACTTGCATTAGTTGATGAAATAAACATTGCTCCACTTTCAGAGGCTGCCATAATATTAATTAGAGGTCTTCTTTATATATCCGACCAACCGTCTGAACAAATAAATACCATTTTTTGTTCCAACTACCTTTAATATGTTGAATTTTAGGGAGATTTGCCTATTTGGTCCTTAACGTATTTATGAATTTATCGAGTCGTCCTCAAAGTTTTTACACTTCCTAATTAGTCCTGTAAGTCTTTACGCGCTTCTTATTTTGTCCTACCACCGCAAACACTGGTGTTTTCCGGTCGATTTTTGTCACGCGCAAAGCACGTGACTTATAAGGAGGGGCTTTTTTGTCCAATTTTTTTTTCATTCTCTGAATACCTTTACACGTGTGTCCCGATTCATCACCTAATTAGATCGATTTTCCCCAAATTCATTCCCAAATCCCTAATCGAAGAAGACGAGTGGTTCCCCAAAACCATCCAACTTCTTCCAAATTGCACAATCTATCCAAATCAGACTATGGGGGAATACTCCGCCAGGTAAGAAATTAACGTTTTCGTGATGTTTTGTAACTTTTTTGTTTGGTATTTGGAGATAGATTAAGTTTTATGGGATCTTTGTATATTTTATGTCGTTTTGGCATGTCACTCCACTCAAAATAGCCACAATCATGTTTAGTCTGTGCCAAAACAAGAAGTAATTACTCTCCAATTTTGTTGAAAATTTGAAATAACAAATTAGGTTTAGAAATGTAACTAACCCCAAATCTAGCACACCGATAATACTTTCTTGCCGGATTTAGCTCCGACCAACTTGTCTTCAACACACAAAGATCTCCATGGCGGCAATAGACATTGCTATTTTCATGCCTTGGCATTTTCTGAGCTGCTCGATTTTTTGGAAGAAGAAGAAGCAAGCTGAAGAAGGAGGTTGGGTTACATTATATAATGTTTTTTGGGTTTTTTGGGGTCAAACACGTGTGTGGGGTTCTCAATTGGGTGTTCGGACAAAAAAGCCCCTCCTTATAAGTCACGTGCTTTGAACGTGACAAAAATCGACCGGAAAACACCAGTGTCTGCGGTGGTAGGACGAAACAAGAAGCGCGTAAATACTTATAGGACTAATTATGAAGTGTAAGAACTTTGAGGACGACTCGATAAATTCAAAAATACTTTGAGGACCAAACAGGCCAATCTTCCTGAATTTAAATATTGATATGTGTTTTTTCTTATGCCAAAAGAGTAGTGTGCAACCTATTAAAACTTTAAGGATTATAAACAGTTAACTTGCTATTTGCCAAAAATAATGAATATTTTCTAAAATAAAGACTACGAACAAAATTAAATGGCAAAGTAGAAGCGTAAAGCATTCTTGCACAAAGTTTATCAGCAATATCTCTCTCAACAACATTAAGAGATTTTTCTAATGCACCTGTTTTTTCTTTTTTTCTGTTGCAAGAGATTCATGTCTTGTGGTAAACTCAAATAATCACTTTGTTTTCGGGTTCGTATTTCATTTTCGTATTTTTTCTTCTCGGCCTCTTCATGCTCTTTTAAAGATGGCGTGAGCAACATCTTCTTGAAATGGATTTGCATGTGCTAACACCAAAATTTGTAAGTCTTAATAAATGTGTTCTCACCTTAGAATATGATCCTGGAACTATCTTGTTGCGATAGTTACAAGACTATGATCGGTTTCCTCTAGGTGCTGAGCCTAAGACTTTCACACGATTCCACACAGGTTTTTCATCAAAATCACATGCTAGTGGATTTGATGGTCTAAGAACTGACTTTTGTTTTTCTTTATTCAACATTCTTCGTTTCTTAGGTTCTGCTAAAAAGTATTCTTTGAGAATGAGGTTGTATATATTGTTAATAGACTCTTACCATTTATAGAAGAATATATAAGTAATTAAAATCTTATTTTATTTCTTTTATTTAGTTGACAATTTCCAATACATTTTGAATTTAATATATTTTTGTAATTTTTAATCTTATTTTAAAACCTTATTTTATTCATTTTATTCAGTTGTCTTCCATCGTCTCTTCCAGTGTTATCAATCCCGGATAGCGGCACGGAGCGGCTGACCCCGAAACGCTATAGCGGGATAGTGGATAGTGATAACGACGCTATTTGGGTCGCCAGTGACTGGTGGAGAAGAGTAGATGATGGAGACGAGTAGAGTAGATGATGGAGATGAGAATAGATGGAGAAGAAAAGAGCAGAACTTTTTTTGTTTTTTAAGCTTTGAATAGATGGAGAAGAAAAGAGCAGAATGTTTTTTTTTTAGCTTTTAGCGACTGTAGTTGTATTAGCCCATTAGTTTTAGAGTTTCTTTGGGTTTGTTATTCCCATTTTGCCCCTATTTTACTCTTTTTTTATTTCATTGGGCAAAAAAGACTTTTCATCAATGTACCAAATTGCGCCGCTATTTTCGCTATTTGAGCCGCACTAATCCGCGACGCTATGGAGGAGTCATAGCGTCCAAAGGCCGTTACCCACCGCCATTCCGTCGCAATTGACAACACTGGTCTCTTCCCCATCGTCTATTCCCTCCACTACCACTAATTTATTCTCTTCCTCCTATCCATTGTAGCCACAGGTATAGATTCAAAACATGCCAAGTTCAAATCTCAGGCCAGAGTCTTCTCTATTACATCCAATATTAGAAAATTAGTGAATTAATTCATAAGAACCTTTTTAGGCATATTCACTCGTAAAGACTAATTTAATAAATTATTTTCTCTCAATTAAGCTCAAAACAAATTTGAAAATATCCAAAATAATGGTAAAATATAGGCTTATCAGTTAACGACCAAACATAATTCTTTCATTGATGCATTTAGCCGACACCCAATTACTTGGGATTAAAGGTTTTGTTGTTATTGTTGCAGATTGTGATTATCATTCTGCCGCAAAGCCTTGAGAGTATCTCTCGTTAAGTTTTGCTCAGAAAAGTTAACGCTTTCTTAGAATACTGTGGTTCTTATTGTCTTTCTACTGGTTTCTTACTGATATTTGGTTCTTGAATAGCATTATTGGCAAATCCCCTAACCCCATTTTTCGGATCCCTACCCCCTTTATTGAGAAATAGAAGAAAATAATTAAGAAAAAGGAATAAATGTGGGATCCATTCTTGTTGCGAAAATTTTCTTGGAAAGAAAAAAAAAAGTCCAAAAGCACTTGTATGTCGAATATGGTTTCATGTTTTTCCAGAATTATCTCTCTGCAAGTATAAAGGTATAGAATCTTTCCGGTCAGTTTTTGTTTTGTTTTCTGAAGTTAGTTATTTTCTTGAATAGGACTAGTTGGTCTTCAGGCTGCTATAACAATGCCCCAAATCTGTAAAGGCCTTGTCCTTTTAAATATCTCGCTCCGAATGCTGCATATAAAGAAGCAGCCTTGGTACGGGAGGCCTCTAATAAGATCATTTCAGAATCTTCTGAGGTGAATTTAGATCAAAGACATGAGATTATTTTGCTAGTCATTTCCTATTTTTTATCTCCCTAATTAAAATTTTCATCTTCGTATATTGTTTTCAGGAATACTCCTCTTGGCAAGTTCTTTTTTAGATCAGTTGCCACTCCACAGTCCGTGAAGAACATTCTTTCTCAGGTAGCATAGTAATAATATAGAAACATCTTATGATTCTTCATCTTTTCTATTTTGGAACTCCACACTGTCACTCGCTCGGAGAAGAAAATCTACACAAAGGATGGCTTGCATCAATTACAGTTACTCTAAGGTTATGTTCATATTTATAAATTTGGATTTGTAGAAGGATTCAGGGGAATGGATTTGAGAATTTTGAAATCCGTTAGATCTCAAATACATTGTTTGGAAATGGAAGTATAAATAGCACACTTTCAATTCTGGATGGAGAGCGTAACTGTGAACAAAAAACTATGGAGAAAATTTCATGAAAACATCTAAATCTTTGATTTATTGAGAATATTCCCGAAGGAATGTTTCAAATGAAATGTTGATTTCAGCTAAGGTTCTTGTAAGAACTAAGAAGACCTTCAGCCTCAAGGTTATACTGAATTTTGATAAGAAGAAGAAGAAGATGAAGTTGCCAAGAGCCTAAAATTAAACATTGATTAACAGTACAGTGAAAATGAAGAACAATGGAGTACCAACACGAAAAATTAATTAATAGCATCGACATTACTAAAGAAAATACCTCCCAGACCGTATTTGTATAATACACTCCTTGATTTGAATTTCCCTTCATCTCTTCTTTGATTTTTAATACTCATTAGTTGCAGTATAGTTGATAATTCTATCTTTCTCAATCACCTAGGAATATGTTTATAGAAATTTTGCCTTGCATAATACACAAATCAAACTATTGTTTGCAATAAATTTTCACTTCTCAAGGATATAATAAAATATTTTATTTAGACTGATAATGATTATTTGTATGTCAGTGTTACTACGACACATCCCAGGTGACAGATGAATTGGTAGATGCGATTCTTCGCCCGGGGCTTCAACCTGGTGCTGCAGATGTATTTCTCGAGTTTATATGTTACTCTGGAGGGCCATTGCCAGAGGAACTAATTCCTCAAGTGAAGGTCATAATTTAGATAACTTAAACTATTGTTTATTATCTTTTGCTTTTACACTATAATTACATATGACGGGAAATTCTTAGGTCGACTTGGTCCTTGTAAGTTAAACCTCTTTAGAAGATACAACTTGCATGTGCATAATGTAACTGTTCAGTTCAAGTGGTCTACAGAGATTAAGTCTGTTTCAAGAATTTTTATTTTTTTCCCACATTTGACTAGAGATGCTAATGTCTATGATGGAATTTACTTCTTATAGTGTCCTGTGTTGGTGGTATGGGGTGACAAGGATCCGTGGGAGCCGATTGAGCTTGGTCGCGCCTACGGAGAATTTGAGAATGTCGAAGATTTTGTTGTCCTCCCTGATGTTGGCCACTGTCCACAGGATGAAGCTCCTCAGCTCGTGAATCCAATTGTTGAATCTTTTGTTTCTCGTCATGCTTCACCTGGAACTGGATTTCCAGTATGCCTTTCCTAATGTAATATCAGGCAAAACCCTATTTCAGTTCCACTGTTGGCATACATTTGCTTGTACCTGCTAGTTTCTTCCTACATTTCCTTTCCCTCAATTATTATTATTATTATTATTTTGCATTTTTATGTCTAATAGCTTCACAGTGACGAAACTTTTCATGAAATATATTCATTATTGTATTATGTATAAATTCGTAGTGTATGTGTTTGTAACAAAGCATAAAACATGCTTACTTCCTTGGAATAGTAAATAGAGTCAATCACTGTTTATGCCTCAAACTTCCTCGTCTAACTTCTAGTAACAAGTTATGACTCAAACTATTTTGCGTGTCATTTATACCCATCACAATTTGTGAAAACCTAGAAGAGGATAAGTCACAATCACAAACTCAAAGGAAGAGAAGAACATAAGAGAAATGAAGACAATGAAAGGCTCTGCGAATTGAGAAATTTTTCTGCATTTTCAATAGATTAAATTTGTTGTACAATGGTGCCCTATATATAGGGAAAAAGGTAACTGCTTACTATCTAAATGATAGCACATGGTACCTGTATCTGTGCTGCTTCTATTTACAGAGTTAAACTAATCTATGGTGTTTTGCTGCTATTTCTTGTCACTTTAGTCTTCCTCTTGTAACTGAATGTAACTGCTTAGCTTCTTGTGCAAGCTTCAATCCGCAAGTTATTTTATGCTGACTTGGATTGCTGCAAGTTGCTTACTTGTTTGTGCACCCTGCCCAATCAGAGTCACAGTGAATCTCCTAGAAAGACACAAAATCCTGAGATGAATTTCCTGGTTTCTGTGCACCCTGCCCAGTCAAAGACACAGTAAGCACTAAGCACCAAAGAGGAATTGCTAGATAAGAAAATTCTTTGTCCAGGAGATGCCTTAATGTACTTTAGAACTTTATGCACAGCTTGCATATGTTTCTTTGTTGGGCAATCCAAAAAATTGGCTCAACTGTTGTACTGCAAAGGCTATATCAGGCCTTGTGATGGTCAGGTTTACCAATAAGACTTCTATACTTTGTATTATTTTCCAAAAGAGGAGAGTCAATTTTCTTCAATTTACATGTATAGTCCATAGGAACTGTAGAAGGTTTGCAGTCACTGAAGTTAACTTTTGATAGTAGGTCTAAAACATACTTCCTTTGGTTTAGGACAATGCCCCCCTTAGACCTAGTTATCTCCAATCCTAGAAAATACCTCAGTTCCCCTAAATCCTTGATGCCAAATATCCTATTCAAATGGTTCTTGATAGAATGAATGTCGTGTAGATTAGTTCTTGCCAAAACTATGTCATTAACATAGACCAATAAGGCAACAAAAGTAGCTGAGGCCTTCACAAACTGATGAAGAACCGAGGTACAAAGTACCAAGTATTCGACACTTTAGTTTAAACGGATCTTTCTCTATTCTTGAACTAGTTTCTAGGGAATATTCTCAACGTAAAACTAAGAGAAGGCTAAGAATCGATGGAGGCTGAAACACCACAACAAGTGAAACTAAACTTGTTGATACAGTAACTCAAGGATGAATGAATTCTATAAAGAAGTTCAAACACAAGTAGCTAAGGAATAACCTTACCAAAATATGAATATATCTAACGTAATTACAATGGTGGCCGAATTCTCTCTTAAATAGAGGAAGAATTCGGCTATCTAGCCTAGAAAGAAAGAGTCCTTGAAGAAGTAGGACTCTTGAACAACAAACTTGCTATCAAGTAAAACACTAACCAAGATAATGGACAACATGTCCTATTATCTTGCATATAGGCGGCCAAACATGACTGAAAAATAGTAAACAGGTGAAGAGTCCTTGAAGAAGTGGGACTCTCAACTCCTATATAACTAACTACTCAACCACATGGACAACATGTCCTTTATTATAGAAAATACTTGCTATACACGCCTAAATAAAGTAAATAACAATGCTAAAAATAATTAAAGTCTAGAATAGACTTTAGTTGTACAAAAAGACTAAAATGCCCTTTTTAGCCACTTTGCTTGTTTGGGCCGATTTGAACACTTGTGAAACTTAAGAGGTTGACTTGAATATCTTCTTCTAGTTGAAGTTTAGCCTCGTCTTTAGTTTTAATCTCTCGGACCAATGTTGCAACTTTGTCTAAAGTCATCTTTGTCCTTGCTCGTCATAGGTCCTTGAAGGTTGACTAGTGGGTCCTCTTGGTTGGTCCCGTATCATCCCCTCCCCTTTGAAAAACATGATTCGTCCCCGAATCATCATCATCATCAACAACATAATCTGTATCAAAATCGAAAGGAGACAAGTCAGAAACATTAAAAGTAGAATGAACACCATACTTACCTTTCAAGTCTATCTTGTATGCATTATCATTGATCTTTGCAACAACATGGAATGGTCCATCTCCTATTGGATGTAATTTACTCTTTCTTTCATTAGGAAATTTGTCTTTCCTAATGTGTAACCAAACCCAATCACCAACTTCAAAGGATATTCTCTTGCGGCCTTTGTTGGAATGTTTTGCAAATTGTTCATTCCTTTTGTTGATGTTCTCGGCTACTTGTTGATGTATTCTTTGTATATAATCTGCCCTAGAATTACCTTCTAGCTTATAATACTCATCAACAGGTAAATGAATTAGATTCAACGGGGTTAAGGGGTTAAAACCATAAACAACTTCAAAATGAGAGTTATTTGTAGTAGAATGCAAAGTCCTACTATAAGAAAATTCAGCAATAGGTAAACAATCTTCCCACCTTTTTAAATTCTTTTGAATTAAAGATCTAAGAAGAACCCCCTAAAGTTCTATTTGTTACCTCAGTTTGGCCATCTGTTTGTGGGTGACTTGATGTAGAAAATAGCAATTTAGTCCCCAACTTACTCCATAATGTATTCCAAAAGTAACTTAAGAACTTTACATCTCTGTCACTCACAATTATTTTCGGAATCCCATGGAGCCGAACCACTTCCTTAAAAAATAAATCCGCAACATAGCTTGCATCATTTGTTTTCCTACAAGGAATAAAGTGAGCCATTTTAGAAAAACGATCTACAATAACCATTATACTATCCATACCTCTTTGAGATCTCGGCAATCCTAGAATAAAGTCCATGGATAAGTCAATCCTCCACTGTGAAGATGGAATAGGTAAAGGCATGTATAATCCATGAGCATTGCTTGTACTTTTAGCCTGTTTACACTTAAAGCAAAGTTCACATATTTTCCTAACATCCTTTTTCATCTTAGGCCAATAAAAGTGTTCTTGCAAAATATCCAAAGCTCTAAAAACACCAAAATGACCCATTAAACCGCCACAATGTGCTTCCCTAACAATTAAATCTCTAATAGAACATGATGGAATGCACAATCTACTACCTTTAAACAAGAAATCTAAAAAATCTAAAAAATCTTTTTGAGCCGAAAGCTCACACAGTTGATACAAATCTGAAAATTCTTGATCATCCTTATACAATGCTTTAAGATGTTCAAATCCAAGTAATTTAGCATGCATTAAGGAAAGTAAAGTATACCTTCGAGATAGAGCATCGGCGACGATGTTTTCCTTACCTTTCTTGTACTTGATTATGTATGGAAAAGTATCAATAAAGGAAACCCACCTAGCATGTCTCTTATTCAACTTACTTTGTCCATTTAGATACTTGATGGACTCATGGTCGGTATGAATCAGTAATTTAGTTTTGCCAAGTGGCCTTATTATAGAACTGAATAATTGTCTTTATGTTCCAACTTTGAGTAGGAATATTATTTCAGTTTCTTGTTTGGATATTGAAGGTTTTGAATTAAATATTATGAATAAAATTTGCACCATTCATAAGGATCGTATCTTTTATGGAGATGCCTCTTTGATGAATGGGCTTTATGTTCTTAACCTCGATGATTCCATTAAAAGGCCCATCTATAACATTAATACTAAGAGGTTTAAATCAAATGACTTAAACCAGACCTACTTTTGGCACTGTCGTTTGGGCCACATAAATGAGAAACGCATATCAAAGCTCCATTTAGATGGAATTTTGACATCATTTGACTTAGAGTCTTATGAGACTTGTGATTCTTGCTTGTTAGGCAAAATGACTGTAAGCCCCAAGGGCGAACAAACTCAGTTTTTGATAATGGACAAACATTTGATGTTGTGTCTAATGGTTTCAATCTTTGTGATAGAATAATGGTTCTCATAATGGAAGCTCTAAGTACTTCAATCAAGCCATGATCAAGATTCAAAGTTATACTTAAAGGCATATCTCATCGAGATTGAAGACTGAAGACTTAGGTTTGGTTAGATTAGCTTTGTCATTATAAGTCGTTATCTTATAAGCTCTAACCAATGCTCTCATGAACATAAGTTCTACACTCAAGTCTTGCATGTTTTCATAAACACGTTTTCAAAAGGCTAAGTTTCAAAAAGATTCTTATTTCCAAAAGCCTTTGTTTTCAAGGTCTAAGTCCTTTAAAATGGTTTTCCAAATGTTCTTAGTTGTTACCTTTTGGGAAAACCTTTTAGACTTCAAAAGATTTCAAAACAAGTGAAAAATCAACATCTCTCATACTCAGGAAGGTCGATCAATCGAGCTCAAGGTCGGATCAACCGACCAGTTACAGAGAGTAGGGTTGATATACTTCGGTCGACCGAAGCTAGTGGACGGTCGACCGACCCTGTGCTCGGTCATTCGATGTCTCAGTTCGGTCAACCGAACTCTGCGAGAACTAGCCATTATTTGACCGTTGCAGAGTCATTTTTCAGCCCATTTTGAAATGTATAAAAGCTCTTTTGCTGAGAAATCTTTGTAGGGTGATACACAAACGAAAAAAGGCTTGCACATATATACATTGATTTCTTATCAAGTCTAAACACTTTCAAAGTAAAATGCACTTCATTTCCATGATCTAAATCATTCAAAAGTGAATTTCGAAAAGCAAGACAAAGAGTGTGCTTCCTATGTTCAAAGAGCTGAAAATTGATGTACTTAAAAGGTATCTATCTTTCACTTAGAAGAGTGAACAACCTTGTTTTTTTATCCATCTTATTCCCTTTCTTAGTGATAGGGTTAATCTTGTAAAAAGTCCTACTTTGTGTGGGCAAGTAACTCTTAGTGAGTTTTTGTATTGTGGTTGTGTTGTAAAACTCTTTGTGAGTTAGCCACAAGTGTAAAGTTCTTCTTAGTGAAGTTGTTAAAATCCTTGGGTGCGGCTCAATGTAGTGGATGTAGATTCTGAGTGAATCGAACCACTATAAATCCTTTGTCTTGTTGTTGGGTTTAGTTTTGCTTTTGTTCATCTTGCACAAACTTACACTAGCATTGAATAGATTCGAAAAAGTTTGCAAGATCGATTAAAACCCAATTCACCCCCCTGTGTGTTTTACAATGACTAAAGCTCCCTTTACTGGACAAAGTGAGAGAGCCTCTGATTTGTTGGGCCTCATACATACAGATGTTTGTAGACCAATAAACACAAGTGCTAGAGGAGGGTTCCGATGACTTTCATTACATTCACGGATGATTTCGGTAGATATGGCTACGTCTATCTAATGAAACATAAATCGAATCTTTTGGAAGATTCAAAGAATTTCAAAATGAAGTACAAAATCAACTTGGTAAAAGTATTAAGACACTTCGATCGGATCGAGGTGGCGAATACCTTAACCAAGAGTTTGACGAACATCTTAGGGGGTTGTGGAATTGTTTCACAATTAACTCCTCCCTGGCACACCACAATGGAATGGTGTATCGGAAACGGAGGAATCGCACCTTACTAGATATGGTTCGATCTATGATGAGTCAAACAAGTCTTCCAATTTCCTTTTGGGGCTATGCCACTAGAAACTGCTGCATTTATATTAAATAGAGTTCCTTCTAAAGCGGTTCGAAAAACTCCATATGAGATATGGGATCGGGAAACGACCTAGTTTGTCATTTCTCAAAATTTGGGGATGCGAGACGTATGTAAAACGATTGTTATCCGATAAACTCGCCCTCTAAATCGACAAGTGTTTGTTTGTGGGATATCCTAAAGAAACTAAAGGATATTACTTCTATCTTCCATCGAGAGAACAAAGTGTTTGTTGCTCGTAATGGTTTATTCCTTGAAAGGGAATTTATTTCCAAAGAGGATAGTGGGAGTAAGATCCATCTTGAGGAAATTCAAGATCCCCAAACAACATCCCGAACCAATTTTAGAAGTTCAAGCAAGCTCACGTCGCGTCATCGAGCTTCAATCTTTGACACAAGGCCCAAGGAGGTCAAGTCGGGTACATCAACGACTGAGAGATATGGATTTCTAGTTGCGATAATCATCACATTGAACTGATTGATCAAGATGAACCCACTACCTACAAAGAGGAAATTCATAGTTCTGAGTCAGATAAGTGGCTAGAACAAGAGACGACGTATGAGCATCTCGAAAATTCAAGCTGAAAATGGTCAATGGTTGACGGATGTTAAGGTCATAGGCAGCGCGGCCGAGAGATATTTTGAGGCCCTTTTTTCGGCGGCAGACAACGGGTCTCAGCTGGAAGATTTGCTTAGCCATATTCCTTGCCTGGTTGACTCAGACTCAAATCGTGTTTTATCGGTACTTCCTACATTGCAAGAGGTTCATGACGTTGTTTTCTTTCTCTCTTGATCGCAATAGTGCTTCGGGTCCGGATGGTTATTCAAGTGGATTCTTTCAAGACTGTTGGAACGTTATTAAAAAATGATGTTTTATTGGCGGTCACTGATTTTTGGTCTGGTATCCCTCTTCCGAAAGCTATTGCTAGTACTACAATGGTACTTTTACCGAAAGTCCCAAGCCCCTCTCATTTTGGGGAATTTCGCCCCATCTCTCTTTGCAACTTTGCAAATAAGGTAATTACTAAAGTTATGGCGTCTAGGCTTGGCTCTCTTTTGCCCTCTCTTATTTGTTCTAATCAAACTGGCTTTATTAAGGGGAGATCTATTTCTGATAATGTTTTGTTAGCTATGGAATTAGTGCACTCTATTAATCACAAAGTTTGGGGCGGTAATCTAATTTTCAAACTTGACATGCACAAGGCTTTTGACAGAGTTTCGCACACTTTTCTTATTCAGATTTTGAGATGTTTCGGCTTTGGCAGTCACTTTGTAAATCTGATTCAAAATGTACTACAGTCTAATTGGTTTTCAGTGATGATTAATGGAACTTCTTTTGGGTACCATAATGCTAAGAGAGGGGTGAAACAAGGCGACCCTCTCTCCCCTTTATTATTTGTTCTTGCAGCAGAATTCTTTTCCAGAGGACTGAATAATTTAACCAATGTCGGCATTCTTAAGCCGTATCGCGTTCCTCGGCAGTCTTTAATTATTTCACATCTCGCCTTTGCTGACGATATGATTATCTTTGCGAATGGCCAAACAAAAAATATTCTAACTTTGATGGATTTCCTGCGACTTTACGAGGAATGTTCGGGTCAGCAAATCAATATTGGGAAAAGCTCTTTCTACACTCCGACTAGAATGACTGATGCAACCAAAGATATGATACAAACTATTACAGGATTTATTGAAGACGACTTTCCTATGAAATATCTCGGGTGGCCGATTTTCCCGGGGCGATCAAGGGTTCACTTTTTTCAACCAATGATCGATGCTAGTGGGGCCCGTATAAAGGGGTGGCAGCGAAATTTACTGAGTATGGGAGGACGTCTTGTCTTGGTGCGTTCTATTCTTAACTCCATTCCTTTGCATATTCTAGCTTCTTGTAATGTACCGCGCTTTGTACTGTTAACACTTGAACGTATGTTCTCACGGTTTGTCTGGGGTCAGACTGATGGTGTTGAGAGGAAACAGTGGATGTCTTGGAAAAATATGTCTGGAAAGGTGGAATGTAATGGTGCAGGTGTTATATCTTTATTAACCTTTTATGATGCTTTTTCTTGGAAATTATGGTGGCATTTTCGTCATGGCTGCTCTCTATGGTCTGATTTCCTTCGCTCTAAGTATTGTGGGGGTGTGATTCATGTTAAATTGAGTGTGGCGGCGCCGGGGTGCTCTCCAACTTGGAGGCGGATGATGAAGGTTAAGGAAGTGGTGGAGGAGCGTATGGCTTGTCTGTTACGGGAAGGTGACGCTAGCTTTTTATATGATAATTTTGCTTTAACTGGGGCAATGGATAAATGGATTTTTCAGCCGAATGAGGCCACAAACAGTGCCAAAGTTGTGGATTTTTGTCATAATGGCACTTGGAACAGAGAGGCTCTTCACCTCAATGTGCCGTTGATAACAATTGCTAAACTTCCGGAAGTCTTTTTGGATACGTCCCGAGGGAAAGATAAGACGATTTGGATGGAGAATTCTAATGGAATTTTCACTCTTGTTCGGCCATTTCTTGCTTAAGGGAGACGGGAGTAGCTCAATTCTCGAGGAAATGTATTTGGCATAAGGTACTCCCTTTATCACTTTCGCTATTTGTAAAACACAAGAGGGGGGGGTGTGAATTGGGTTTTAACTAACTTGGGAACTTTTTCAATTCTTTGCAAAGCTATCGTAAGTTTGAGCTAGAAGAATAAAAGCAATGCAAAGTAAAACCCAATAACAAGACAAAGGATTTAGAGTGGTTCGATTCACTTAGAATCTACGTCCACTACCTTGAGCCGCACCCAAGGATTTCAACAACTTCACTAAGAAGATCATTTTACAAATGTGGCTAACTCACTAAGAGTTTTACAACACAACCACAATACAAAAGCTCACGAAGAACTTGCCCACACTAAGTAGGACTTTTACAACAATTACCCTATCACTAAGAAAGGGAATTAAGATGAATAAAGAACAAGATAATTCACTCTTCTAAGTGAAAGATGGATACCTTTGAAGTATATCAATTTGAAGCTCTTTGAACATATGAAGTTCACTCTTTGTCTTGCTTTTTGATAGAACACCTTTGAATGATTTAGATCATAAAGTGTTTTTGCTTTGAAGGTGTTTAGACTTGATAAGAAATCAATGTCAAATGTATTTGCAAGTCCTAGAATGTTTCTCTAGCTTTGGAGTATATATAAGATTCAAAATAGGCTGAAAATCGAGTTTCCAACGGTCAAAAAACGGCTAGTAAAAAACAGAGTTCGGTTGACCGAAGGTGAACTTCGGATCCACTTTGGGTACCTCGGTCGACCGAGGTAGTGTATAGGTCGACCGACCTATTTTTGTTATGCTCTCAGTTTCTCGACGGTTCAACCGAACTTGAGCTCGGTTGACCGAACTTCCAAGCTAATTTTTCACACGTTTTGAAATCTTTTGAAGTCTTTTAAAGTCTAAAAAGGTTTTCCTAAAAGGTAACAAGTAAGAACACTTGGAAAACTTTTCTAAAAGACTTATCTATGAAATCAAAGGCTTTTTGGATAAGAACACATGTAAAGATCATTTTGAAACTTAAGCCTTTTGAAAACGTGTTTATGAAAACATGCAAGACTAGAGTGATGAGCTTATGTTCATAAGAGCTTTGGTTAGAGCTTTATAAGATAACTACTTATGACAACAAAGCTAAACTAACCAAACCTAAGTCTTCAATCTTCAATCTTGATAAATGAGCCTTGCATATCTTTGAATCTTGATATCAATGGCTTTCAATGGCTTGATTGAAGTACTTAGAGCTTCCATAAAGAGTTCCGATATTCTATCACAAAGATATAAACATTAGACACAACATCAAGTGTTTGTCCATTATCAAAAACCGAGTTTGATCGCCCTTAGGGCTAACACTATTTATGTGGAAACTACTAAATCATATTTTAGCACTTGATGAGGATCGTATGCGTTTTGGGGTTCCTTTGGTCTCTCGTTGTGTTTGTCTGAGTGCAACAGAGACATATGATCATGTTTTTGTTCGGTGTTCGCTAGCACGTTGTGTTTGGCTGGAAGCGGCGAGTCGGGTAGGTTTGGCGGTGGATACTAGGCACGTTAGCTCTTTGAGTGAACTATTTTCTTTTTGGTGGTTTGCTGGCCCTATAGGTGATTTTCAATTAATTATTGTAATGGCTTGCTCGGCATGCTGGATACTATGGAAAACGCGTTGTCATTTCGTATATGAGGCAAAATATTCATCTCAAAAAACCATATTGGCACAGTTCAGGGATTACACGAGTTTACTGATGAAGGCAAAGAACATTCTGCCTTCCCACAGGTTATTTCAACCGCGAAAAACTATGGTGCTGAGATGGCAGGGAGATAATATAGATAATGTTACAATTTTTAACATTGATGGAGCGTCAAAAGGTAATCCGGGTATATCGGGTATTGGTGGTATTTTTCGTCATCCAAATGGGGATTTTATTGGAGCATTCTCTAATTACATTGGCGAATTTCGAACTAACTTTGAAGCGGAGCTTGAAGCTTTATTAACGGGTCTAATAATGGCGGCTGAATATGGCATTACACGTTTACATATCCAAACAGATTCTTCAGTCCTGGTAATGGCGATTAAGAAAGGTACTATCTCTTCTTGAAAATTGGATTTCACTTTTCAAAAAATTATGTTGATTCTCGGGGATCATCAATTATCTCATATTTACCGAGAAATCAACCCAGTTGCGGATGCTTTGGCAAATTTAGCTTGCACAACACGTGGAAATTTTTCCATCACTGATACGACATTACTGACGCCAGAAGTGCGAGGTTTAATTCATCTAGACAAATTAGGAACTTGTTATGTGCGTTCCTTTTAGTTTGCAACTTATTTCATATAGTTTTGCATTCTGGTCAGCGTAACAGTGCAATTTTACCCAGATTCGGCTGCACCAGTGCAGATTTAAACTGTTTCGGCTATACCAGTGCAGATATCCCCTGTTTTGGACAGTGTAGCAGTGCAGAAATCCCCTGTTTCGGACAGTGTAACAGTGCAGAAATCCCTTGTTTCAGCTGTAACAGTGCAGATTTGCCCTGTTACAACTGAAACAGTGCAGAATTCCCCTGTTTCGGACAGTGTAGCAGTGCAGAAATCCCCTGTTTCAGCTGAAACAGTGCAGAATTAACCTGTCTCGGCTGTACCTGTACAGATTCTGGGGCTGTTATTTGCTTCCTTGCTATCTTTTATATATAAGGTGGTTGTTTACTTCTATTGGGGAGGTTTTGGTTTAAATCCCACTCACTCTTTTGGCTTTGTATCATAGAATAGTCTCATTGTAACCCCTTGTGCATTCCTTAAATGCATGAGGTAGTTTTCTCCTTGTTACCTTTTTGTATTGGGTGTTTTTCACACCTTTTGGGGAGGTTTAGGTCTTTGTCCCCCTCCTTGGCAGCTTATATATACGGGGGACAGCCCCACCACGCTGGTGGTTTTCTGGAAAAAAAAAAAAAAAAAACCATCACTTGATCCTCTTTAGCTCTTAACAACTTCTTAGGAGATGACAAATTAACTTCTTGTCTAATTTTCACCTTTTTCTTCTTGCAATAATTTTCGTCTTTGATTGAAACGGTTTTGCAAGGTTCCTTGATCAAACTTTCCTACACAGAAATCGAAATATTAGATTTCACAATTTGAATGCCGAATGCAGTAGCATTTTTCTCTAAGGATTTCTCAAAGTGTTTTGGAATTGTAAAGACAACATTTTCATCTCCAAATCCAAGAGTTAATTTTCCTCTATAAACATCTATGTTGGCCCTAGCCATAGCTAGAAAAGGTCTTCCTAAAATCAAAGGTATACCAACATCTTCTTGCATATCCACAACAACAAAATCCACAGGGAAAGTAAATTTATCAATTTTAACAAGAACATCTTCTTTTACTCCCATTGGACATTGTAATGATTTATCAAGCAATTGGATATTCATAATTGTGGATTTCAAACCTCCCAATCCTAACTTTTTGAACAAATTATAGGGCATCACATTCACACTATCACCTAAATCCTCTAATGCGTTATTAATAGACAAACTACCAATTTGACAAGGAATAGTAAAACTCCCTAGATCATTGAGTTTCTGAGGTAGCTTGTCTTTGTTCTCCAAGATTGGTGAGCTCTTCGCATCCAAGATCACTTTTTGCTCTTTCTTGTTTGATTGAATGTTAGTCAAAGGCTTAGTAAGATTGGAAGTCTGTAGAGAAGTTGCGATAGACGGAATATTATGAAACAATTGAGTCAGTGGTGCAGAATACTTACCTGATTGGCCATCTTTCTTCACAAGACGTTGAGGATATGGAATCCTTGGCTTGTATTCTAAAACCTCATTCTTCTTTGCTTCTTCTTTCACACAATTCTCTAGCTCTATTGCCTTTAGATTATTACCGCTCGTTGAAATAACAACATTAACATGCTCTCGCGGATTTGATTCGGTATTTCCAAGCAGAGAGCCAATTTTTCTCTCAGATAAGATCTTAGCAATTTGCCCAATCTAATTTTCCAAATTGTGAATTGAAGCGCCTTGATTCTTTATGGCTGCATCCGCCCTTTGGAATCTTTCCTCTGAAGTAGAAATAAACTTAGTCATCAATTCCTCAATAGTAGGTTTAACTGGATATGCAGGAACTTGTCGAGGCAGAGGCCTAGATTGTTGATATCCAGGTGCAGGAAGAGAATTGAGTTGTGGTTGTTGAGCTCTCCAAGAGAAGTTTGGATGAGCCTTCCAACCAGGATTATAGGTATTGCTATAAGGATCTCTTTATTGTCTCTCTCCAACATAATTAATAGTTTCAGCAGATTGACATTCATGATTGGGATGGTCACGACCACAGAAATCACAACTCATCAATTGAGAAAGTTGAGAAATAGAGTTCATACTCTCCATCTTCTTTGTAAGAGCATCTACCTTAGCTTCAAGTGCAGTCATGGCATCTACATTCATTAGTCCAGAAGTTCTCGGCTTGTGTCTTGCAGTTCCCCACTTACAGTTATTTGCAGCAATACTTTCAATTAAATCACGTAACTCCTCTGGGGTTTTAAGATCTGTGGTACCTCCTGTAGATGCATCAATGAGTTTCTTGGAAGCATTACTAAGCCCATTGTGAAAAGTGTGCATCTGAAGATTAAGTTCAATGCCATGTTTCAGGCATTTCCTCAAAAGTTCCTTAAATCTCTCCCAAGCATCGTAGAGATTGTCACCATCAGTTTGAACAAAAGAGAAGATCGCATTCCTTAACTGAGCAATCCTCACCGGAGGGTAATATTTAATCAAGAACTTCTCTGCAAGAGTATCCCAAGTGGTGATAGACTCCGCAGGTAATGATTTGAGCCATGCCCTAGCTCGATCTCGGAGTGAGAATGGGAACAACCTAAGGCGGATGGCATCATCAGTAGCGCCATTCATCTAAAATGTATCGCATATCTCCAAGAAGTTTGCAATATGAGCATTTGGATCCTTATCAAGCAATCCATAAAATTGAACATAATCTTGGACCAACTTTATGACACTTGGCCAAAATTTGCAGCTGCCACCGGAGGTCGGGTGATACTTGATTCTGACCCAGTGAGAGAAGGGCGGGTAAAGTCCGCCATGGTACTTGGAGCTAGATTGATAGCCATTGGTTCTTAAGAGATCAGAAACCTACAAAAAACGAAAGACAAAGAACACGAGTAAAACGAAAATTTTAAAAAAAAAAACAAATAATGATTAAATCAGTAAATCAGCAACGGTGCCAAAAACTTGATGGTCGATTTACCTTACTATAAAAATCGCTAGGCAAGTGCACCTATCGCTTAGAATAATATAGCAGTCTAGTCAAGTGTCGATCCCACAAGGACTACAAGCACTAATAATTACCCTTTTTCTACTGTTTAATCGATCGAGTTATATGCTTAAAAATAGTAAATAACTAAAAAACAAATAAATAATTTATAAGAATAAGATGAGAAAAGATACTTGAGCGAGAATCCCCCTAGACGTATCTATGTATGAACCGGATGGATTAATTTAAAAGAACTTTTTCCGAAGCAGTGAAAATTCCAAGAATGAAGCTTTAATGTTTTTCAACAGTTTAAAGTTCCTACCTTTGAGTTGATTAATTGAAATTTCTTTCGTAATTAAAACCCCCAAAGATGCATTAAGATTTATGAATTCCCTTATTAAGTTTGACCCTAATCCCGAAGATTTATGTAAATTCTATTTCTAGAAAACCATGCAACTCTTTTTATTATGTGATGATCTATTCAAATTCTTCCTTTTTCAATTCCAAATAAGAAATCAAAGATGAATTAATACTCTAGAAAATTAATCCAACACAAAGAAAACGCATAATAAACATCAAAATATGGTTCAATATGAATTAATCACAATCCCAAAAATCAATACATAGATATAAGTCTCAAGTAATAGAAATTTAGCTACTCATAACACAAGAATTAATAAAAGAATTTATTGAAAGCGATAAAGAAAGAAAACTCATTCTCATGAAAGATTCAATCTTCAAGCTTGTCTCCGTCTTCAAGCCGTTGATGAAGGCGAGTTTCCTCTTGTAGAACTTGGTTGAAGAAAGCCCTCAATAATTCTCTAATAATTACTCTAGGTCTAGAATAACAATGGTCATCATTGAATGTCTGATATCCGGTCTTTTATATGATGAATCTTTCAGGGATATTTATAATGTTCAGACTCCTATACCTTTAGGAAAAATACCATAGAGGTTGAAGGGAATTAGGAGTCTAATAGGAAAGTCCCAAATAATCTTCATGGTTGACCAAATTTTTAGTGTTGACCCGAGTTGACTTCTTTGACCAGCTTTGACCACAAGACAGCTTTTCAGATTTTGTAGTTAAGTCCCACAGCTTTCCAGTCAAGTTTCAGATTTAGCAATTAAGTACTCGAAACATCATAAGCACCCTACAACCATTAAAACAAAAAGTAGTGAGGAATATACCATTCTAAGCTCAAAACTCGATATATAAATACATTTTTAAGCACAAAGTCACTATAAAACTAAAGGAATATATCGATGAATTTACAAGTTATCAGAGGACTTTGGTGGTTGCAGCTAAGCGCCCGAAAAAAATAGAATCTTTAACCGAAAACGTAAGTTCTTTTCGTATATTTTCGATTCCTATGGTATGAGCGGATCTTTCAAGGGAGGATTTATGAGTGTTTGGAACGAGTTTCTGCCCATGAATCCCTTTCAAGTAATTGCTTAAGCTTTTCGAAGCACTCTTCTTGCGGCTTGTCACAAAAGTATGAGACATCTTTCTTCATGACTTCATTTAATGGGCCAGCAATCGTGCTAAAGTCACGAATAAAACGCCTGTAAAAGCTCGCTAACCCATAGAATGATCGAACTTCAGTAACACTTATTGGTCTCGGTCACTCTATGGTTGCTTAAATTTTGACCAGATCAACACTAATACCTTGAGAACTAACAATGTCTCCAAGAAAGTTAACGGAATTAGTGCAAAAAACGGATTTTTCAAGTTTAGCATACAAAGTTTGCTCCCTTAGAATAGTAAAAACAGTTTTAAGATGTTCAACATGATCTTCTAAATTTTTACTATAAACAAGTATATCATCAAAATAAACTACAACAATTTTTCCAAAGAAATGGCGAAATATGTAGTTCATTAATCTCATGAAAGTACTAGTTGCGTTAGTAAGACCAAAAGGCATAACAATCCATTCATATAATCCGTATTTAGTCTTAAAAGCGGTTTTCCATTCGTCACCTATTTGGTGATAGCCTTGAGTTAAATCAATTTTAGAAATTATCAAAGCACCACTTAACTCATCCACAATATCATCTAAGCGAGGAATCGGATGTCTATATTTAATAGTTATCTTATTAATATCGCGACAATCCGTACATAATCTGAAAGTCCCTTCTTTCTTAGGTACTAAAATAACCGGACTATCACAAGGACTTAAAGATTCTCTTACCTGCTCCTTCTCGAGAAGTAAATCGACTTGCCTTTAAATTTCCCGAGTTTTATCCGATTGGCTTGGTAGGCAGCTCGGTTTGGAATACTTGCTCCCGGAATTAAGTCGATTTGATACTCGATTCCTCTAATTGGAGGCAGCCCTCTCAGCAATTCCTTGGGAAATACGTCTTTGAATTCCTGCAAGAGATCAATAGCAATACTAGGTAGAGAAGAAGATGTTAGATCAAAAGAAAAAGTATTAGAAACAAGACAATTACTTGTTTTGCTCGTATTACCCTATCTACCTTTCCCGGGTTGATAAATAAACACTCTTTTCTCTCTTTTTGTGAGCTTGCCTTTTGTCTCACTAAGCTCATAACTTTTTAGGTCCTTTTTTCCCTTGAAATTTACCTCATGGGTAGGATCACTCATTTTTTTCCTCTCGCTCTCTTTTTTCTCTTTTTCCCTCTTCTCTCTATTTATGGCCATTTGTTTATGTACCTCACATGCTTGATTTGGAGACAAAGGAAGTAAAGTAAAATTGATTTTATCCTTTGTAACCTCATATACATTATTTCTTCCCATATGATTGGCACTTCGATCGTATTGCCATGGCCTTCCCAAAATTATGTGACTTGCGGTCATCGAAACCACATCACACAAAACCGTATCTTTAAACCTCCCAATTCCAAACTCGATCTCAACTTGTTTATCCACCTTAATCTCACCATTATTATTAAACCAAGATAGCTTATAAGGCATAAGATGTGACTTACATGGTGAATCAAGTGTGGAAACCATATCATAAGAACAAACGTTAGTACAACTTCCATTATCAATAATTAATAAACAAGCTTGCCTTTAACGTTGCACTTGGTTTGGAATAAGTTACTTCTTTGTTGATGAAGATCATCCAAAGGTTGTGAATGAAGGAGCTTCCTCCGGAGTTTCCTCCGGAGTTTCCTCTACCTCCTCGGTTTCTCCCTCCAAAACAACCTCCTCGGCTTCCTCATCTCTTACCCACGATCCATCATCCAACATTCTCATTGTACTCTTATTAGGGAAGTACCTAGAAAAGTGTCCTTTGCCCCTACATTTAAAACATTCCCGAACAAGATTTGGAGTAGAATCTACCCTCGTATTGGCCGAAAGGTTGGATTTGATGACCTTACTGCCCCAAACTTCCCCGTGGCTGTTTTTACACCAATTTGGACTTCTTTACCCTTGCTTTGGCTTGGAAAAGCAGTGGAAAAATTCTGGGACTGATTCGGCTTCTTCCAAGCTTGGAAAGTTGTCGTTTTGGTCCTTGAACTCTTTTCTTTTTGCTTCCTTTCAACTTGCTCTACATAATACAACATAGATATAATATTATCAAGATTAGAACGTTCTACCTTTGACCGAATTTTGTCATTTACGGCAGCCAAGAACCGCGCCATTGTTGCCTCATCTTCCTCTTGAATATCAGCCCGAATCATCGCAATTTCCATCGCCTTGTAATATTCATTGACCGAACTCTCTCCTTGCTTTAATCTTTGTAAGCGGTTGTAAAGTTCCCTTATGTAATTCTGAGGAGCAAAACGTCATTTCATCT
Source organism: Vinca minor (assembly GCA_026122235.1). Classification (NCBI taxonomy): domain Eukaryota; kingdom Viridiplantae; phylum Streptophyta; class Magnoliopsida; order Gentianales; family Apocynaceae; genus Vinca; species Vinca minor. The sequence continues at coordinate 1,232,604 of JAOCZM010000210.1, read as the reverse complement.
CATCCCATGTCTCAACTTCCCGTTGCCCAACTCTAACCCTTGTTTCGGCTTCTTTATCCCACCAAATAGAAGCATATCCGAAAAAACTTCATGGCTGCCAATTTTACTTTCTTTTCCTCGGAATAATTATGAATGGCAAAAACATGGTTAATTTTACGAATCTAATCTAAAAGCAATTCGGGATCGTTTGTACCTTCGAAAGAGGGAATCTTGGTCTTGATGGAACCAAGATTGTTGTCATTACGCTGAAATTGGTCCCCTCTTCTCGGCTCATAAATCTGATTATTAATTACCCGGTTTGGCTGATTTGCTCTCGAAATTTGTGGTTGCCTAGGCGGTTCAACATCATCAACTGAATGATCATCACTCTCGGCATCATCCCGAACACTACCTTGCTGATTTTTAACTTTGAGTTGTCTCATCTCTTCTGCCATATCATTCATTTGTTGACGCATCTAAAAAAACTATTTTTGCAACGCATATTTGTATAGCTTTTTCAGATTAGAAGATTCGGTTTGCTTTGATGGAGATCCCTGATAAGACATGATATAATCTCAAGAAAACACACACAAACTGTTCGATATCAAAGAAAAATTCACTATTTATTCCAACACTACTCGTAAAAGAACTTCAAACTCTAGATGAATTGAAAGGTTCCTAACTTGTTGCGTTGATACAAAGGCTAAAAAAATAAAGGAAATATATCCTAACACCTACATGAAAAGCTTAAAGAAAGAAAAGAAGATGAATCTTGAAAAATTCTAAACCTAATCAAGAAAAGAGATACTTATGAAAGGTATCCTTTTGTGTTTAGGAAGAGCAAAATCTCAATCTTTACTTTCTTGATTTTCTTGTTTCTTGATGTTCTTGACTTTCTTAAATTTTCCCTTCTTCTTGGCCGAATGATATCAAGAGTGAGGCTCCTACGCTATCAGTACTTGATGTATGGATTGAAGAACACGGCTCAAAATAAATTTTCCAATTTTTTGGACAAGGCTCCAACGCTATCGTTTCAAGAAGTTTGCTTTTTGGCTTTATAGTTCTCTATTCAATTTATACTTGGCTTCTTTTTCTATATATGCCGTATGCTTTTTTCTTTTCTTTTGTCAATTCAAGCAAACAAGAAAAAAATTTAAGGAAATCTAGAAAAGGTACACCAAGAATGAGATGAACCTTTTGCTCTGATACCACTTGATGAAGAACCGAGGTACAAAGTACCAAGAATTTGACACTTTAGTTTAAATAGATCTTTCTCTATTCTTAAACTAGTTTCTAGGGAATATTCCCAACACAACACTAAGGGAAGGCTAATAATCGATGGAGGCTGAAACATCACAACAAGTGAAACTAAACTTGTTGATACAGTAACTCAAGAATGAATGAATTCTATAAAGAAGTTCAAACACAAGTAGCTAAGGAATAACCTTACCAAAATATCAATATATCTAACGTAATTACAATGGTGGCCAAAAGCTCTCTTAAATAGAGGAAGAATTCGGCTATCTAGCCTAGAAAGGAAGAGTCCCTGAAGAAGGACTCTTGAAAAACAAACTTTCTATCAAGTAAAACACTAACCAAGATAATGGACAACATGTCCTATTATCTTGCATATAGGCGGCCAAACATGGCTGAAAAATAGTAAACATGTGAAGAGTCCTTGAAGAAGTGGGACTCTAAACTACTAGATAACTAACTACTCAACCACTTGGACAACATGTCCTTTATTATAGAAAATACTTGCTATACACGCCTAAATAAAGTAAATAACAATGCTGAAAATAATTTCTAGACTTTAATTTTACAAAAGGACTAAAATGCCCTTTTTAGCCAGTTTGCTTGTTTGGGCCGATTTGAACACTTGTGAAACTTAAGAGGTTGACTTGAATATCTTCTTCTAGTTGAAGTTTAGCCTCCTCTTTAGTTTTAATCTCTCGGACCAATGTTGCAACTTTGTCTAAAGTCATATTTGTCATTGCTCTTGTCATAGGTCCTCGAAGGTCGACTAGTGGGTCCTTTGAGTAAGACAGCCCCTTGGTTGGTCCCGTATCATAAACAAGCATGGGTCACTTTTTATTGAGTGAAGTCCATGGTGAACAGTTCAGCAGTCAACTTAGCATGCCATTGTCTGATTTCCTGTTTCAACCCATAGATTGACTTAACCAACCTACAAACCTTTCCAGGAGGATCATTAAAACTTGGATGAGGTAACATGTACACTTCCTCTGTGAGATCACCATGTAAAAATGCATTATTTATGTCAAGTTGATGTAAATACCAACCCTTGATAGCAGCAATAGACAACAGAAGTCTGATAGTAGTGACTTTAGCAACATGTGAGAAAGTATCCAAGAAATCTATCCCTGCAAGTTGTGTGTAACCCTTCACAACAACCCTGGATTTAGATCTATCTGTAATGCCATCAGCCTTGAACTTTAGTCTATAAACCCACTTGTTGCCAACATGAATATTTCCTTCTAGAAGATCAGTGAGTTCCCAAGTGTTATTTGCTTCTAAGGCAGCAATCTCCTTGGCCATAGTGTCTCTCAAAATAGGATCCAGAACAGCTTCTGCATAATTTTTAGGTTCCACGGCCATAGTGACATTCAAAGTGTAGTGTTTGTACTCAAGAGACAAATGATCATAAGTGATAACTTTGTGCATTTTGTGAGGAGAAGTAAAAGTTGCATGACACATAATCTTGCAAATAAGTAGGAACTTGAGGAACTCTATTACACCTTCGAAGGACAGGACAACTAGAAGAAGAACCATTATGTGTGTGGTCTCAGCAATGTTGCTAGTTTGCTGATTAATATAAGAAGTGCACTTAAAAGGAAAGACAGACTCAAGAAATTTAACATTTATAGAAACAAGTATACCTTTAGTGCTGATGTCCATCAGTATATAGCCTTTGCTAACTTCAGAATTACCAAGATAAATGCAGGCTTTGGCCCTTGGATCAAACTTGCCCCCTCCCTTTGTTCCAAGGTAGAACAGTAAACTAAACACCCAAAAACCTTTAAAGAATCATAAGGGGGTTGCTTATGGAAAAAAATCTCAAAGGGAGTTTTATTTTTTAGAATGGTAGTAGGTGAAATATTTATAAGATATGCTGCATGTAAAACACAATAACCCCAACAGCTAGAAGGCATATTAACCTGAAATTTTAAATCTCTAGCAACATTTAAAAGATGTTGATGCTTTCTTTCAACAATCCCATTTTGTTGTGGGGTTTCAACACAACTAGTTTGATGAATAATGCCTTTTGAAGCAAAGTAATTAGGCATTTGAAATTCTAGGCCATTATCAGTTCTGACAATCTTGACTTACCATTAAACTTAGTTTCAACAAGGGTTATGAAAGAAGTTAAGAAAGTTCTAGTTTCAAATTTGTGTGTCATTAGATATATCCAAGTATACCTGTTATGATCATCAATAATGGTAAAAAAATTATTGTTGATTATGAATGGTTTTATGTTTAAATTGGCCCCATATGTCAGCATGTATCAATTGAAAGTATTCATTAGTAACAAAAGAACTTAGAGGGAAAGAAAGTTTTTTCATCTTGGCAGTAGGGCAAATAGTGCATTCATGATCCTTAGGCAAAGTAATACATGAATTCTGAAGTTGCAGCAACTTCATTCTAGCAACAGACATATGTCCTAACCTATAGTGCCATAACCAACTAGAATATATAGCACTTTTATTAGAAAAACTAGAAGAGGTCTTATTATGACAGTCTTTAGTCGCAACACATTTAGTATTGTCATGATTTTTAAGACTAGAAACAGATTTCAAGAAAAAGAAGGTTAGTTGCAGTGAGCAACATCCGAATGTAAAGACCTTGGTGCTTTTTAGCTTTCCCAATCATCACTGAAAACACAAGGTCCTGAACAATGTAAATATCATAATTGAGTATATTAGAATTGGAAGTAAGTTGACTATGATAAATGAGATTAAACTTGAAATTAGGAACATGCAACACATTTTGCAGTTTCAGACCAGATTTAAGTGTAACGGTCCATTTATGTATGCAGAATGTAAAGTATGCATGAAGTCAAAGTAACAGTTAGTATTGCAAATATGGTCAGAAGCTCCTGGGTCTACAATCCATTTTGTAGCATAGTGGCTTAGAAACTCATCAGAATCACTAGCAGGATTCACAAAACTGGCTGTGAGAGCAGTAGATGTGTGATTTCCAGATTGTTGAGTACCCTGTTGTGCAATCTGCAATAGGTTCATCAACTGTTGACATAAAGCAGGTGAGATAGTGTTACCTGATCCTGATCCAGTGCAGGAATCAGAGGAAGTAATCTGTTATTGTCATTTAAATCCTACTCCACTCGACATATTAACCATTTCTCCTTAAACCTGGTTAACAGAACCACCAACAATCTTGCCCTTGCCTTTAAGGTAACCATACTTTTGATAACACCTATCAATAGTATGTCCAAGCTTACCACAGTAACTACACTGAGGTCTCTTAGAGTTATTCTGGATATTGTTGTTCCTTCTACAATTACTGGATCCATTTTGATTCTGAAAAAAAGCATTGATGCTTCCATAATTGGTACTTTCTTCACTGTTGTTCACCTTTTGATAACCTGAACTGTTATCTTGATTGTTTGAATGACCTCTTTGTGCCATCAACACAGGATTATCCAAAGCTTTTACAAATCCTTCAACAGTTCTATGTGTCTGTCTTTCTTGCTTAATGGCTAGATTAAAAGCATATTTTATCTTAGGCGTAGGATAGCTAAGATAGATTTGATATCTCACTTGTTCATACTATTTTCTTAGTCCTTTCAAGAACCTGATGACATGTTCTTGATCACAATAATTTTACATAGCAATATAACCTTGCATATATGATTGCATAAACATTTAGGAATAGGTCTTAACATAAGCATTTCATCTCATAAAATCTTAATCTTTGTAAAGTAAGAAGTAACTGTCATGTTACCTTGCTTTAAAGCTTGAATTTCTTCCAAAAGATCACGTAGTCTATATGCATCTCCTTGACTAAACCTTTCTGCCAAATAATTCCAAATCTCATATGCTGAATTGTACCACAAGACACTATGTCTTATGGTTGGTGACACAGAATTCAACACCAAGACAACACCATATTGTTGCATTGAGTCCAATTCTCAAACATATGATCATCTGCATCAGGCTGCAACAAATTACCATTGATAAACTTTATTTTCTTTTCTGAAATTAATGCAACTCTCATTGCACTTGACCAGGTCTGATAATTCTCATCATCCAGCAATGGTTGCACCAAACATTGTGCAGGACTCTTGCTAGGATGCAAGAAGTAAGGGCTTTGTAATTGAGACCAGAACAATGCAGGATTCAATTCCAATGATCACAACAAAGCTCTGATACCATGTGAAAACCCAGAAGAGGATAAGTCACAATCACAAACTCAAAGGAAGAGAAGAACGAAATAGAAATGAAGACAATGAAGGGCTTTGCGAATTGAGAATTTTTTCTGCATTTTCAATAGATTAAATTTGTTGTACAATGGTGCCATATATATAGGGTAAAATGTGACGGCTTCCTATCTAAAATGACAGCACATAGTACCTATATCTATGCTACTTCTATTTACAGAGTTAAACTAACTCTTTTGGCATCCATATGTAGCTGCTCCTTTAGGATGGCATTCAACTTAACCCTTTCTTCCATCATCTTAGTCACTTCCCCATGCTGAATGTCACTAGCATAAACTCCCTCTCCAAATCCTTGAGGTCTATACCCATAAAGGGCCTCAAAATGTGGGATGAAACCAATATTATACAAGTGGCTAACTCACTACGAGTTTTACACAACAACCACTTCACAAACTCACAAAGAGCACAAGTCACAAAGAGCTTACAAAGAGTAGAACTCACTAAGAGCTTCTAACTCACAATAAGAGAAGATGGAAATGTTTAATATAACTAACACACTTTATCTGATGGATAGATACAACTTTATAGCTTAATGACTAAACTCAAATGATAAGAATCACACTTGTTTTTCACATTAAAGTATATTGAATGCTTGTTACAAAGTGTAGAGCTTAATGTCACTTAATGGCTTGGATAACTACTGAAATAAGTCTTTGGTGCTTATATAGAGTTCAAAACCGAGCTGCATTTAATTCTTCAACGATTAGTATCTACCATATGATAAGACAGTTCGATCGACTGACATGTCTGTCAAGTACGTTGGAGTTTTCATTTGATAATAGATGTTCCAATTGGATTGGACAGTCAATTGGATTGGGCCTACCAATATCTAATTGGTTGAACCGATCAATTGAATAAAATCGGTCTGTTGAACCGGCCTAACCAGATTCTAGAGAACTGGAAGTTAGGGAGTTAATGGAGTTAGTAGTTAGGATATGGTGGTTTATTATGGAATAAACCACAGCCATATATTATATAACTCTTGTCCTAACATGTGATGTTAGACAATACAAAAACAAGAGATAAAATTCATATTTTCTCTCATCTCTCTCTCTCTCTCTCTCTCTCTCTCTCTCTCTCCCTTTTGTTCTTCCATTTATTATAAAAAGAACACCTTTGAAGATTGTCTTCAAGTCTCATTGTTCTTCATCTTCTGGCTAGCACTACATAGTAGAACGCTCGTCTAAGAGATCGTGTGGATACCGTAGAGGCAAGGGATTGATCGCCAGATTCTTGCTAGTGGATTTGACAACATCAAACACGTTTGCAGAAATCGTTTCAGTTCTTAACATCAGAGAGGTATTAATTCTAACAAAAACTAATTGGTTCTTACTCACGATAGTCCTAGTAAGAAACAGATTCCAAGTTTATTTATGCTGCCATTTATTGTTGAGAATCTGAATTTCTTTATTATAGTGGTATCAGAGCCACTCACGAGTTCCCAATCCGTTTTATGTGTTTATAGCGTTTTCTGTGATTTTGATCGATTAAACGTATGAATGCATGTTTAGTATGCTTTTATAAATGTTAAACAACATGTTTAGGATGATGTTTAAGTGTTAAACTAGTCCTAGGACGAATTGTCATTCAAAAAAACTTGTCCAAACTTTTCATTTGCAGAAAACGAATTGCACACTGCCAGGGAGAGGACGAACCCGCGGACGAGTGCTTGGTCCACGGCTTGGTCCGCAACTGGAAGAATGCATGAATTTTTTTTTGTATACGATACAACGGACGAACCGTTCTTCCGCGGGGTTGCTAGTTTGATATTTTTTATGTTTTTGGTGTTTTTGAAAGCATGAATGTCATGTTATGTGAGTATGGGGCATAGTAATAGTTTAAATACCAAGTGCTATTTATTTTTGATGAAAAATATGGCATGCGTGTTGTGCCTTCTCTCATAACTCGAGGATTCTCTCTATCTATGTAATTATAGAATAGTGGTAGTGTAGAGGACATGAAGCAGAATGGAGGCAATCAGAATGGAGGCAATCAGGATGGAGGCAATCAAGATGAAGAAGAAGAAGAAGCCTATTAGATAGATTTATTGTCTTCACCTTAGATTGACCGAGGATTATTCCTTTGGCTGGGAAGAATTCACATATGTAGGGGCTATTACTGTGTCACGTTCATTTTTATGTATATGATGTATGAGATGCATGGGATACATATGTATAAACTGTTTATATTTAGTTTGATGAGATCGTATATAACATGAAAATCCCTCAATCTTGCATATTAAGTTAGTGCCTTCCTTGATATGGCCCTCGTCAAGGCCTAGATCGAAAAATGTGTGGGACTTGCCAAAGTAGTGTGCACATGTCTATCTGGGTGTGGCGCGAAGGATAAGTTAGTGATATCCGCCAGCTGAAGTCTTGGGTTCTACTTAACTAGATGATCTCAATAAGATTGAGGATCTAGAGGCAAAAGAGTTAAGAGTGTACATTATGATGTACTTGAATAATTGTTATTCATTTAACTAACCAGTGAAAAACACTAGAGAAAACATAGATGCGAAACCTATTCTTCCCACAATTGTAGTTAGTACCATCAAAGAAAGGAGGACGGTTAGTAGAGGACCCCTCAAGATAAGCCGATGCCGAATGTCCAACATCAAGGATGTAAATAAAAAAAGAGAAGACAGAGCTTTGATACCAATTGAAAAACACTAGGGGTGAATAGTGTGTTTGTATTCTTTTTAAAACTTTCTTGAAAATACTTATGACAAGAGTAAATAACAACAATAAATAAAACTTGTAGAAAAGAAGAATAAAAGACAAGCGATTTAGAGTGGTTTGATTAACAAATAATATACGTCCACTACCTTGAGACACACCCAAGGATTTCAACACTCCACTAAAAAGTTCCCTTCACAACAAATGTAAGGTGGGATCAACCTTGTAAAATAGTGGACAACTCACAAAGAGTTTTACTTGAACCACACAACTAGCTCACAAAGAGTCTAACTAACAAAGAGTTCTACAAATCTCACAAAGAGATGAAACTCACAAAGAGTTACTTCATAGCTCACAAAGAACTAATCTCACTAATGAGAGGGGAAGAGGGAATAACCAAATATCACCTAGAAGTGATGGTTTTGTTACAAGTGTAAAGCTCAATAAATGTTATAGCTCAAATGATTTTGTTCAAACTTGTTTAGCACATGAAATTGATTGCAATGAGTAATAAACGATGCTTTAAATGAGTGTTAATTGAATGCACTTAATGGAATGAATAGTTTGCAAAATTTTAGCCTTGGGTTTAAATAGGGAAGAGAAATTGGCTAGCATTAAATGCTACAACGGCTAGAAAACTGCCAGAAATCGGCACTTCGGTGGACCGGACTCTGGTCCTGGTAGTCCGAGGTGCTTCCAAACCATTTTGAGAAAAGGCTATGTTTCAATCTCGGTCGACCAGGGGCCTTATCTCGGTCGAGCGAATTGGATTGAGGTCGACCTAACCAAAATAGTCGTTGAGTGATTTAAACCATTTGAAAAGACTGAGTGATGTAACACTTCGATCGACCGAGACGAAGGTTAAAAGTGGTTTTCCCACTAAGTCTAAAATCGAAGGCTATTTATTACACGTATAAACTTTGTATGGCTCTTTTGACACTTTGAAAAACCTTTTAGCATGAAAACATTTAAGTGTATGCATGACAAGTATGAGCATTATCATTTGAGCTTTTCCTAAAGGAGATTATAAGATATGAAATATCTAATCTACCATAACATTTACCAAAGTCGTCGAGTGCTTCTTGTAGGCATCTCTTGGATCTTCAATGTGTAAGATTGCCTTTGTCATGTATGTGCTTTCTTGATAGACTTGATACTTTGCTTGTAACCTATCACCTAAACAACAATTACATTTAATCTCATCAACGATTTGTCGTTATCAAAACAAAGAATTTAGCCCTTACGTCTTACAATCTCCTCATTTTTTATTATGACAAACTTTAATGTAATGTGATAGGAAATATAAAAGAATATTAAGAGAAGATGAACTTTAACTGATCAAAGATAAGTATAAGGTCATCTATGGGATTCTAAGATTTTTCAAAATAAAACAACCCTAGGGATAAGTGCATATCAATTAATGAGTTCTTCCCTTGAGGTTGTGCCCATAATAAAAGATAACCAAACTGAAAAAAGATGTAGAGGAAAGAGTTTACAGTTTTGCTGATTTTGTGGATACCGGTCGACCGCAATACTTCCTCAGGTCAACCGAGCTTCTCCGATCGACCGTAGTTTTACCATACTTGAGGTAGATTTCATAACACCCTACAAAATCAGATTCAAGGCATTTTCAAATGCCACCAATGCAGTTTTATGCCACAAATGCCAGTTCAATGCCACAAATATATTTAGAGACTCCAAGTTAAGCATAAAGACGATCAAATAACTAAAGCACATGTTTAAAACCTTGAAGATCCAAAAATTTACCCCATACCTAATATAAAATATAAGCCTAAGTATAAGCACATTACATAGCACCTTTTTCTCCCCCTTGTCATATATAAAAAAGAATTGGGGGAGGGGGGGTTTGAAGGATGATCTCTCATCACAAGGATATCATTATTGAGCTCTCTAAAACATGCACTCAAGAAACATCATATTATAAAACAAGGCATGTTTATACATAAAAAATAGCAAGTAGTACATAGGATAAGAGACATATGAGGCAAACACTTGCTAAAATAGGAGTACATGAAAATAGCAAATAAAAATAAAAAGTAGAGAAGGTTAAGAGAGGCTTTTTGGTATGTTGAAGCATCTTCATTGCAAGTTTTTAATGACTTGTGCAATTTCTTTTTCAGTCAATGTAGCATGAAATCCTTTCTCTTCTTCTCTTTCTTCTTCACCCTTGTCTTGGTCTTTTTCATTTACATTTCCAGTCTCGTTTTAGCTAGTTTCACTAGCATTTTCTTCCTCTTTGTCATCTTCAATTCATGAAATTTTTGTTTTGGTATATTTGATTAGCACATCAACTTTGTTTTCAATAACATCTATTCTTTCTTCCAACTTTCCCAATTTAGAGAGGATTTGAGGTAGAAGCTCATTTTGGTTTGGTGAAGTTGCTATTGGCCTTTCAACTCCTCTTTTTCTTATAAGAGGTACTTTTTCCTCAACCTCTTCTTCTTCACCATTGTCCCCCAATATCCCTTTGTACTTCTTCTTCCACTTGGACATTTTCTTGTTCTTGTCGTTCTTCCTCTTCTTGATCTTCATCTCTCATTTGAACCCTTATTTCCCTTATAATTCTTTTAATAGTTTCACTAGCCTTTTGGCTAACTCCCTTCCAAACCGCCGCTCCAAGTAGTTCTTTCTTGGTGCACTTGAATTTGCATTTCCATTTTCCATTTACAATGATCAAGTGCATTCTATGGAAGTTTCCTTCATCATACTTGTTGTATTTGTCTAACCTAGGAAGCGGGTTTGAGAGTTTAAGCTTGAATTTCTTGAAGAATGATGTAAGCATGGTCCCATAAGGTATGAAGTTTTCCTCAGTTTTTATGGATTCACTCAAATGCATTAAGACCAAATAACCAAAATTTGTCTTTGTTCTCTCAACTAGCCAATCTATCACTATCATTTGCAAGAATGTGACAGAGTTCTTATGGCCTTTTACCGGTAGAACATTGGAAACTGTAAAACACAAGAGGGGGGGTGAATTGGGTTTTAATCAATCTAGGAAACTTTTTACATTCTTTGCAATGCTAGTGTAAGTTTGAGCAAGATGAATAAAAGCAATGCAAAACCCAACAACAAGACAAAGGATTTATAGTGGTTCGACTCACTCAGAATCTACATCCACTACCTTGAGCCGCACCCAAGGATTTTAAACAACTTCACTAAGAAGAATGTTTACACTTGTGGCTAACTCACTAAGAGTTTTACAACACAACCACACAAGAAAAACTCACTAAGAGCTTGCCCACACTAAGTAGGACTTTTACAAGATTAACCCAATCACTAAGAAAGGGAATAAGATGGATCAATAAACAATGTTGTTCACTCTTCTAAGTGAAAGATATATACCTTTGAAGTACAAGAATTGTTGGCTCTTTAGAACATATGAATTCCACTCTTTGTCTTGCTTTTGAAAGATTGCTCTTGAATGATTTAGATCATAGAAATGAAGAGCATTTACTTTGTGAGTGTTTAGACTTGATGAGAAATCAATCTATATTGTATGTCCAAGTCTTAGAGTCATTCTCTAGCTTTGGAGTATTTATACATTTCAAAATAGGCTGAAAAACGACTCTTTAACGGTCATATAACGGCTAGAAATCGCAGAGTTCGGTTGACCGAAACAGAACACCTCGAGATGACCCCTAAGTCACCTCGGTTGAGCCGAAGCTAGGTCGGTCGACCGACCAGACCCTTAGGTCGACCGAACTTGCCTATTGGTAGACCGAGGCTAGATGTTTCAACTCTCTGTTTCTCTTCGGTTGATCCGAGCTTGAGCTCGGTTGACCGAACTTTTCTGAGCCTGAGAGAAGTTGATTTTTCACACATTTTAAAAATCTTTTGAAGTCTAAAAGGTTTTCCCAAAAGGTAACAAGTAAGAACATTTGGAAAACCATTTTAAAGTACTTAGACTTTGAAAACAAAGGCTTTTGAGATATGAACTCATGTAAGGAACGTTTTGAAACTTAGCCTTTTGAAAACGTGTTTATGATGCATGCAAGACTAGAGTGTAGAGCTTATGTTCATGAGAGCTTTGGTTAGAGCTTTATAAGATAACGACTTATGACGACAAAGCTAAACTAACCAAACCTAAGTCTTCAATCTTCAATCTTGATAAATGAGCCTTGCATAACTTTGAATCTTGATACCAATGGCTTGATTGAAGTACTTAGAGCTTCCATAATGAGTTCCGATATTCTATCACAAAGATTAAGATCATTAGACACAACATCAAAAGTTTGTCCAATATCAAAAACTGAGTTTGTTCGCCCTTAGGGCTTACAATCTCCCCCTTTTTGATTATGACAAACTTTTATGTAATAAGATTGAATATGGACAAAATTAAGAACAAGGAAGCATGGAAAAAAGTTAAAGATCAATTAAGAGCAATGACTAGTGCTTTAAAAGATAAAACCAATGAAGACAAAAGCACTTAGTCATGATAACTTCTTTTTGCCATATAATCTAGGGACTCTTAGAAGAGCCCTATTTCCCAACCAACCTCCTTTCCTCCTTCCTTCCATTCAATATGTTTTGAGACATAAGATATATTAAAAGCTCCCCCTCAAAACATGCCGGAAAGGATAAAAAACATGATTAATACACCAAGATTAATACACCATTTTAGCAAGATTAATACACTATTTTTCTCCCCCTTTGGCATAATAAAAAAAGACTTCAAACTTCAAAGATATAAGGGTGTACTTGCAAAAACATAAACAGTTCATAGCACAAGCAAAGTTAATACACCAATTTTCTGAAGAATGATCTTTTTGAATAAGCTTGGTTGATTTCAAAATACAAAGAGTCCATAATGACACATAAATATAAAGATGGTTATATATGGCTCAAAAAGAATATCAACCTAAGCTAAAAACAAAGGAGATAAGGATTATAACCTTTAAGCACAATCTCCCCGTTTATAAAACATACGATGTTAGCTATTTGAGATAAAACCAAGTTTGATACCAATTGACCAATTGTAAAACATGATACCAATTGTAAATATAGCCAATTGTAACACACGTTTGAAAATATAGCTAACAAAGTACTAGTGGAAGTGATACCATGAATTCATAAGTTAAGCACATGTATCACAACCAAAAGAAGTAGAGGAAGTGTAAGATAACACTTTGAGTACATTCCTCTAACAAGTTAATGGTTAGCTAAATGAGTGTAGCAACTCTTAAAGTGATACTAACCAAAAACTATAATGTGATCACAATGGATAAGAAAATGAAGAATATGATCTCAAAGTTATTAAGGGAGAGTATATGTGATACCAATTAAAGACATAAACATTTATAACACATATAACTTCCAAAATAACTTACACAAGTTGGCTATAAGATATAAAAGATGAAAGGCAAGCCAACAAGTGATGTGATGATGTAAAATAAGACAATTGAGCATACATCACATATAGAGTTTACATCCTAAGTCAAGCATCTAGACGATCAACCACATAAGATTAATGCTATAGACTTGAATATAAACACACCAACACCCCCTATATGCAATAAAGATCAAGTAAAAACTAAACATAGCATATACAAACTCCCCCCAAAGCATAAGACACTAAATAAAAGAGGGGAGGGGGTTGTTAAAAAGAGATTTCATCACAAAGATCAAATCATTAAGCTCTCTAATAACATGCTCAAAAAACAATCAAAACATATGAAGAGCAAAACATGTTATAAAATCTCCAAGGTGCCCATTTCAAGAACAATTGAACATTATATGGAAAGTAAGATCAATAATTGTTCAAGGAAATGAAAGAGATTGAGTTTAGTAATATCTCATTGAATTTGATGAATGCTTTTGCACTTTGAGTTCCTTCAATGAGTTCTTTGAGCTTCTCAATCTTCTTATCATACTCATCTTTAGCTTTATCACCAAAGTGATATTTCCATTGCAAAGAGATTTGACACCTTTCATAAGCACTTCTTCTTCTCCGGTTATGTGATAAAATCATACACATTGAAACATCATAGAGCCGGAGCTTCCCTTTAACTAACAAGAACCTATAAGAGCAAGGGAAGAGTAACTTTTGGTACCCACTTTTGTTTGGGTCCATGGGGGTTAGTTAAAATACGCTTAACTCTCCAAATGGTTTTAACTCCCCTTTCAATCTTCTTCTTCACAAAGCATCTAACATTTGTGTGACCAAATTTACCACAATATGTGCAACAAGTAGATGGCTTAGCAAATTTATGAATATGCTCATGATATTTATTATGCTTATGTGAAGTGCTAGCATGCACAAATTGATTTCTAGGTGCCTTAGAAGAGCTAGCAATAGCAACATGATTAGCAATATAACCTAATCCATGTTTAACATTTGAAGCACGTTGCACACAAAGAAGTTGATCAAGATTTTTTTGTTCCTTTGGAGAACTTATCAACAAGAGAGGTGAGATCAACAACTTTGGTTTTTAAGCCATCAAACTCAACAAGTTTGCATTCAAGAGAAGACAATTTATCATAGGCTTCTAGATACTTTAATGAGGAAGTGTTGCATGTAGCAATAAGCTTTTCATTTTCGATTTTCAAGCAATCAACCTCATCACAAAGCTTTTTGTTATCAACAAGCAAAGATTCAATTTTAAGCTTCATAGCTTTGTTTTGCTTTGCACAATTTTTCAATTGATCATACATATCACATAAGAGTTCATTAGGATCATCCTCATCATCATCATCATTATCATTATAAGAATTTGAAGGGGAGGGAGAAAGATGTACCTCATTACCAAAAGCCATGAAGCAAACATTTGCATTTTCATCATCTTCTTCTTCATCACCACTCCCTTCTTGATCCCATGTGCTTAGCATGCCCTTGAAATTCTTTGGTTTAAAGAATTTTTTCTTTTTGTTTTCCTTGAGCTCTTTTTCTTTGGTGACGGGGCACTCTCCTATGAGATGTTGGTCACTTCCACATTCATAGCATCTCATCCCATGAGGATTTTGTTTTCTTCTATTTTGGAAGAATTTTCTTCCTTTCCCGGAAAACATTTTCTTCATGCGTTTTATCACCAAATCCATGGTCTCATCATCAAAGTTGATGTCTTCTTCATCACTTGAATCATTGGATTCATCAAGATCAAGAATAGGCTTTAAAGCACTACTCATTTTTGCCTTTTCAAGATGCTCATCCTTTTTGTGAAGAGAACCGATGAGCTCCTCCGTGGGATAAGTCTTCAAGTTCTTTGCTTCTTCAATAACAAGAGCTTTTCCTTCCCAACTTTTAGGAAGTGAGTTGAGAATCTTCCTATTCATTTCACCCATAGTGTATTCCTTTCCATAAGATCTCAACCCATTGACAACATTTGTGAACCTAGTGTTCATCTCATTTATAGTTTCATTTGTCTTCATAGAGAAAAGCTCATATTCCCTCACAAGCATGTTGAGCTTTGATTCTTTGACTTGATTAGTCCCCTCATGGGTGACTTCTAAGGATTTCCACATCTTGTGAGCGGATTTGCTTCCACGTACCCGATTGTACTCATTCGGATTAAGAGCACAACTAATGATGTTCATGACTCGATAATTGAGAGTCATTTTCTTGGACTCATCTTGATTAAACTCATTGTCCAATTTTGGAACTTGAACACCATCTACCTCTTTCATAGGAACATAAGGACCTTCTTCAAAAAATCTTCCATAAGGAGTAGTCTATAGAGCACACATAGATTTTGAAACGGTCTTTCCAAGCATTGAAATTATTTCCATCAAAGAGAGGTGGTCTATTTGTGGAAGATCCCTCTTGGTAGGCTAAAGCGGAATAACCGGCCATTAATCTTTTCTTCAAGCGATTAAGCTAAAGATGAAGACGAGGCTCTGATACCAATTGTAAAACACAAAGGGGGGGGTGAATTGGGTTTTAATCAATCTAGGAAACTTTTTACATTCTTTGCAATGCTAGTGTAAGTTTGAGCAAGATGAATAAAAGCAATGCAAAACCCAACAACAAGACAAAGGATTTATAGTGGTTCGACTCACTCAGAATCTACATCCACTACCTTGAGCCGCACCCAAGGATTTTAAACAACTTCACTAAGAAGAATGTTTACACTTGTGGCTAACTCACTAAGAGTTTTACAACACAACCACACAAGAAAAACTCACTAAGAGCTTGCCCACACTAAGTAGGACTTTTACAAGATTAACCCAATCACTAAGAAAGGGAATAAGATGGATCAATAAACAATGTTGTTCACTCTTCTAAGTGAAAGATATATACCTTTGAAGTACAAGAATTGTTGGCTCTTTAGAACATATGAATTCCACTCTTTGTCTTGCTTTTGAAAGATTGCTCTTGAATGATTTAGATCATAGAAATGAAGAGCATTTACTTTGTGAGTGTTTAGACTTGATGAGAAATCAATCTATATTGTATGTCCAAGTCTTAGAGTCATTCTCTAGCTTTGGAGTATTTATACATTTCAAAATAGGCTGAAAAACGACTCTTTAACGGTCATATAACGGCTAGAAATCGCAGAGTTCGGTTGACCGAACAGAACACCTCAGATGACCCTAAGTCACCTCGGTTGAGCCGAAGCTAGGTCGGTCGACCGACCAGACCCTTAGGTCGACCGAACTTGCCTATTGGTAGACCGAGGCTAGATGTTTCAACTCTCTGTTTCTCTTCGGTTGATCCGAGCTTGAGCTCGGTTGACCGAACTTTTCTGAGCCTGAGAGAAGTTGATTTTTCACACATTTTAAAATCTTTTGAAGTCTAAAAGGTTTTCCCAAAAGGTAACAAGTAAGAACATTTGGAAAACCATTTTAAAGTACTTAGACTTTGAAAACAAAGGCTTTTGAGATATGAACTCATGTAAGGAACGTTTTGAAACTTAGCCTTTTGAAAACGTGTTTATGATGCATGCAAGACTAGAGTGTAGAGCTTATGTTCATGAGAGCTTTGGTTAGAGCTTTATAAGATAACGACTTATGACGACAAAGCTAAACTAACCAAACCTAAGTCTTCAATCTTCAATCTTGATAAATGAGCCTTGCATAACTTTGAATCTTGATACCAATGGCTTGATTGAAGTACTTAGAGCTTCCATAATGAGTTCCGATATTCTATCACAAACATTAAGATCATTAGACACAACATCAAAAGTTTGTCCAATAGCAAAAACTGAGTTTGTTCGCCCTTAGGGCTTACAATCTCCCCCTTTTTGATTATGACAAACTTTTATGTAATAAGATTGAATATGGACAAAATTAAGAACAAGAAAGCATGTCAAAAAGTTAAAGATCAATTAAGAGCAATGACTAGTGCTTTAAAAGATAAAACCAATGAAGACAAAAGCACTTAGTCATGATAAAGACCATGGCTTCTGAAAAACTTAATTCCCACCCTTCTATTCTAAAAGTCCACCATACTTAGCATCATCTATTTTTCCCTCTTATCTCAAGTTTGCTCCAAACTCATAAATGGCCAAAGAATACATATCATTATCATGAGAAAACAAGTTCATTCACCCCATATCTCCAAAATACTCAAAAATTTCATCCAACCCCTTATCAAATGACTTTGCATCCCTAATATAACCCGGTATAATTCCTCTTTTTTGAGCAAAAACCTTTCCACAATTTCAACACTTGATAAATAGTGGAAAATATCATTTTACGATAGTTATAAGTAAGCTTTGGCTTATCCCCATAATTAAAGTAAAATCAATCCATGGGAATGACATCTATATGTCCCGGCTATTTCCCATTTTATGCCCTAGGCCCAAAACTATTTTGATAGCCTAGCTAAGTTGAACCATGTCTAAGTTTAGATAACCACTTATCTGTTGCTTTGGCAAGCAGACAAAAATGATGATCCAAGCTCAATGAGTGCTTAGAATATGGTAGGCATTTAGTTAAAACATTTGAATAAGCTGTTAAACCCCATAAGACAATAATACAAGCATCTCATGCAATATATAAAGCATAAAAGTAAACGTGAGATAGCATGGCCTAATCCTATGATGACTCCCACAAGCCTTGCGGGAGCCAAGGGTCAATCTAAGTCCATATCCATCTCATGGATAAAGTCTTCGATCTAGCGTCCTCCAGTCTTGTTACATAATTGCATGGGCATACCCAGCCTTCAATGTAAAGCAGTAAAACTAATCTAAGAAAGAAATTACAATTTTACATCATTGGAAAAACAACTCGCAGGTCGTATTATAAAACTACAACCCAATTAAGTGTAAAACAAGAGGAGGTATAGTAGGCCATGCTATTCACCATGCTAAAACTCACATAAAGCATAACCAAATTAATCGAATTAATAACAGATTAATCATAAACAGTTTATGCAATATCGAATATACAGAAACATGCGATATCAGTTTATGCAAATTAATCGAATTAAATTACAGACTAAATCATGCTATAGCAGTTCATGCAATATTAATCGAATTAATAACATAACGATTCACAAAAACAAATAAACATGATCAACCGATGACAGTTTATGCATATATCACATATATTAACTTAAAGATACAATCTTTTCTATTTTTCACACATACAAATACCAAATCGAATTTGATACATGTTATGATGTGATTAACAATATCGAATTCGAATAGTATGAGCAAGGCTCTGATACCACTGAAGGGATTCATGGGCAGAAACTCGTTCTAAACACCCATGAGTCCTTCCCTGAAGGATCCACTCATACAAAAATGAATCGAAAGCATACGAAAAGACTTACATTTTACGGCGCAAGAATCTGATTCTTGAATGAAAGATTCCGTCTTTGGGCTCTTAGGAAAGATCACCTTGAGTCCTCCATTGCTAAATTACACCCTACCAGTATCCACGCGACGAAACGAACAGCGATTGCTAGCTCTTCATTTTTCTGAGTTTCGGGAATTTAGAGAGAAAGGGAGAGGCAGGATTCAGAAATATGATTTCGGGATTCTTAGTTTATTGCGGCTGAAGATTAGTCTTACTTTCGGCCAACAGAGTTTATATAGGGAGTGGGAGTTTGTTTCAAGAACAACTCCCACGTCCTATCCAACTCTTTTGGCAGTGGGAGTCTATAACTCCCACGTCCTCTAGACTTCTGCTGGTAGTGGGTGTCTTTATCGGATAATAACTCCCACATAATCCCAGCTATACCGAAAATGCCCATTATCTCTAATTCGAATAATAACGCTTTATTATTCTCAGAAAAATAAATGTCAGATACAATGAACCTAGACACATTCTAGATTCATTGAATCTGGACATGAAGCTCGTTAGCTCGTCTATGCGTGTGACCCTGTAGGTTCATATCACAATGGCAATGAAAACACACTTAGTAGTAGTGTGTGTTCATAAATCACAAGCGGTCCCTAGCAGGACATTGTGACTACCCAAAGTGAATGAATTTACGGTGGAACCTAATATCAATCCACTATTTAATCTCTTTGTCTCGCGATATCCTAATTAAGCATAAGGCATGGTAGTCGTCACCCTTATAAAGCTTAATTGTATTTATGCTCGATCTCCAGGTAGACTGTTCCAACAAATAGTATTTGATAACCACTTTATCAAATACATTTGAGCACGGCCATGCATTTAAACAGTCTTTCCCTATCGAGGGGCCCATGGATATCTCTCTCTAATAAGAGAGGGACAAATCCCTTACAATGTCTCTCACATTCAGGCCATGATAGGACACTATATCCGATCATCAGTCGTATTGATTACTCGATTAAAAGTAACGTCCGACTGAGTCAAAACGTGGCTCCATTCATGCTAGAATCAATGGAGACATAAGGTCTAAGGATTCCAAAATAGTATTGATGAAGTAATACTTATGATTAAAGACCATGAAGTATTACTTCTCTAACGGATCACGTCCAATACAATGTATCCTTATATATTCATTACACATGATTAGTAAAACATAATCATCAATCGAACATCATACTAGTTTTATTTCATTGTAAAGAACCTTACATAAAACTAGGGACAACTAGAATAGTAATTACATAAGCTAATGAGTTTTACTATCAAATCACACATTGGATGTTCATAAGCAAAATTAACTATTCAAAGACATGCTCAAAAAGAAATAAAACGTACAACATATGCTAATGGTCCTATGGCACTACTAAAAGGAGGTGGTGTTTGTGTTTCTGCCTCAACAACCACTTGATCACTTTGAACAATCTTGCTCCCACCTGAGTTCGAAATATCTAGCTCGACAATTTCGGGTCTCTCATCCTGAGCCTCTGATGCACCCAACCTATCTTTGTACAATACTTGTTCATTGAATATGACATCTCGACTACGAATTACTTTCTGATTTTGCTCATCCCAAAATCCATAACCAAATTCGTCACCACCATATCCGATAAACGTACACTTGATAGATTTAGCATTCTTCTTGCTTCTATCAACAGCATCAACATGAATATAAGAAACACAACCAAACACACGAAGAAATACTAGGTTTACCTCTTTACCAGTCCATGTTTCTTCTGGTATGCCATTCTCCATGGGGGTTGATGGTCATCTATTAATAAGGAATGCAGCAGTGTTAACTGCTTCTGCCCAAAACATCTTTGGCAGTCCACACTTCAACCTCATGCACCTAACACGTTCATTCAAGGTTCTGTTCATACGTTCTGCAACACCATTCTACTGAGGAGTTCCTCTCAGGTCTTTTTCGCGAATACCATTCGCAGCACAAAACTGTTTGAACTCACGGAGATCATACTCTCCACCATTGTCGGATCTCAAACACTTCACTTTTAGACCTGTTTCAGTTTCTACCAAGGCTTTCCATGTTTTAAAACCATCAGATTTATTTTTCAGAAAATAAACGCATACTTTTCTTGTGGAGTCATCAATGAAGGTCATGTAATATGACGGACCACCAAGAGATGTCACCGGTGCTGGTCCCCATAAGTCACTATCTACCAACTCTAGCTTATGACTTTTCAAAGTTCTGCCACCCTTCGAGAAACTCACCCTTTTCTGTTTCCCGAAAACACAATCCTCACATAAACCGACTTCAACAATCTTGAGGTCTGGCAGTTTACCCTTCGAACACAACACTTTCATTCCCTAGTTTACCCTTCGAACACGACACTTTCATCCCCTTCTCACTCATGTGGCCAAGACGACTATGCCACAAATCTGTATCACTAATTGCACCTGCAAGAGAAATACTTTCGTGAGTATTATTCGTCAAATACAACGTACCTTTCTTCTTTCCTCGAGCTACTACCATAGCTCATTTGGTTATCTTCCAAGAACCACCGCCGAATGTAAAATAATTACCGTCATCATCCAATTGTCCAACAGAAAGCAAGTTCTTCTTTAACCTAGGAACACGTCTGACATTACTCAGCTACAATACAGTTCCATGCAGTGTTTTGATCCGAACATGTCCCTTCCCCACGATTTCCAAAGGCTCATCATCAGCAAGATAAACCTTACCAAAATCACCAGAAGTGTAACATTTCATTACATCAATACTATTGCATGAATGAAACGATGCTCCAGAATCCAAAACCCACGATTCCAATGGACTGCTCACACTCAAAATTAATGCATTTGAGATTTCTTGCACTGATGCAATTACTGATTTGTTATCTTCCTTCGCGGTGTTATGTACTCTCTCTTGTAGTGCCCATATTGCCCACAATTAAAACATTTAATTGTGCACTTATCTCTCTTAGGCTTCTTGCCTCTCGACTTCGATCTACCTCAGTAGAATTTCGACCTTGATTCTGATCTTCCCCTATTTTCTGTACTCAGGGCTGATCCCGAAGCTATACCCGATTCTTTCCTACGAATTTCTTCACTAATAATCAGGTCTCTGACTTCGTCAAACTTAAGCTTCACCTTCCATGCTGAAGCGCTAACAGCAGTAACTGTTCCGCCCCAACTCTCTGGTAGAGAAGACATGAAAATTAAGGCTCATACCTCATCATCGAAATCAATCTCAACTGAGCTCAATTGAGCTATTATGACATTGAACTCATTGAGGTGATTGGAAACCGCAGTACTTTCTTCCATCTTTAGGTTAAACAGACATCGCATCAGAAAAACCTTGTTTGCTGTT
This sequence comes from Vinca minor, assembly GCA_026122235.1. NCBI lineage: Eukaryota > Viridiplantae > Streptophyta > Magnoliopsida > Gentianales > Apocynaceae > Vinca > Vinca minor. The sequence continues at coordinate 1,210,391 of JAOCZM010000210.1, read as the reverse complement.
GATGGCTTCTCGTACATCTCCGATAATGTCTCCAACATCTCATTGGTAGTTTTTGCTTTGACCGTATTGAGCGCCACATTTCTGGATAAAGACAAACGCACGACGCACATCGCCTTCATGTCCAACAACTTCCAATCATCGTCTTTCATATCCTCCGGTTTCTCACCAAGAGGTTGATATAGATCTTTACCATATAGGTAATCCTCAATCTGCATCTTCCACAACCCAAAATCTGCTCCGTCAAATTTTTCGATCGGCAATTTCCCTACACCCATTATGTTTATTTTTGTTACCCCTGAACCAGGCTCTGATACCAATTGTTGGGAAATAAACAACAATATTTGGGAGAGAAAACTATATCGAAAATAATAAAGAAAGACACAAGAAATTGTTTACCCAATTCGTCAAAGAATTGACTACGTCTGGGGGTGCTACCAAGCCAGGATATTACTATATGATGAGATGCAATATTAAGGTTACATAGATGGGCTATTTATAGGAAAAGAAAAATCATACTTAGCAGAATATTATGAGACATTGATCTTCCTTGAATGAATACCCCTTGAGCCTCACTCACTAACTTAGGCAAGATCTTTTGTAGTCTCCCCGCAATCACTTTTGTAATCATTTTATCGACCACATTGCAACAAGCAATTGGTCTATTTTCACTAACTCTAGTTGGATTCTCCACCTTAGGCACCAACGTGATAGCCGTGGCATTTATCTCTCCAAGCAAACTCCTATTCTCAGAGTCATCATGAACCGCTTTCACCACATCCTCCAACACTGACTCCTAATTGGATTCATTTTCCAATTCCACTTAGTATTAGGATGTCATATGTGAAAGAGTCTTACTCCTTTCTTATTTCCTAATCCTTGTAGCATTATGCTCCATAACCTAACAAGTCTACCCCCGGTCGACCGCGATAAGGCAGTAACCAAAACAATGTAAAAATAGGCCATCTCGGTCAACCCAGAACATTTATGATCGACCAGCCCGAAAATAGACTAGCTTCGGTCGACTGTGATTGCTCACCGGTCGGACAAATTCTAAGTAGTAGAAAAATCTCATTTTCTAGAAACTGGTCGGCCTGCCACGAACCTCTTCCGGTCGACCGAACTTTGTCCAGAAAATAGAAAACATCCAAAAACACGAATCAACAATTTGTTCCGGGATTCGTTTAACACTTAATGGAATGAGAGTAAATTGAATGACTTAATGGAATGAGTAGTTTGCAAAATTTCAGCCTTTGAGTTTGAACAGGGGAGAGAAATTGGCTAGCATTAAATGCTTCAACGGCTAGAAAACTACCAAAAATCGAGCACTTCGGTAGACCGGATTCTGGTCCTGGTCGTCAGGGTACTTCAGAACCATTTTGAGAAAAGGCTCTGTTTCGATCTAGGTGACCTAACCACATCTCGATCGACCGGGGCCTTATCTCGGTTGACAGAATTGGATTGAGGTCGACCTAACCAAAATAGTCTTGGAGTGATTTAAACATTTGAAAAGACTGAGTGATGTGACACACTTCGGTCGACCTAACAAGGGCTCAGTCGACCGACCTTCAACCGGTCTTTTGAAGTAACACTTCGGTCGACCAAGATGAAAATGCTATCTAATGCTATCTCAAATCAAATGCTATCTATCACACGTGTAAACTTTGTATGGCTCTTTTTACAGTTTGAAACCCCATTTTCAAAAACGTTTTAACATGAAAACATTTAAGTGTATGCATGGCAAGTATGAGCATTATCATTGGAGCTTTTCCTAAAGGAGATTACAAGATATGAAATATCTAATCTACCGTAACCTATACCAAAGTCTTCAAGTGCTTCTTGTAGGCATCTCTTGGATCTTCAATGTGTAAGATTGTCTTTGTCATGTATGTGTTTTCTTGATAGACTTGATACTTTTCTTGTAACCTATCACCTAAACAATAATTACATTAAATCTCTTCAAAGGTTTGTCGTTCATCAAAAAAAATGAATGTAACTCTTAGGGCTTACAACCAGGAATTACATAAGTGATGTAATTGGCAAATGTTAACTGCCTAAATAACTATGTCTTGGACAATTAGACAAAGCTAACTAAGGATGGGGTGAAATATGGATCTTGGTCCTAATAGAAAGTTTTGAACTTTCAGAATGAACATTGAGGGTTGTTCATTTGAAGAAAATAGTGGGAGAGTCATTTACAAAGTCCTGTTAATGATTTTAAAACAATGATACTAAACTTTGCATAATTTATTGTAGAAAGCATGGCAAATACAATTGTTGCATATAATCTATCATTGCGATCGGTCCTTGAGAAGGACAAGTTAGAGGGAGGAAACTTCCTCGAGTGGTACAGGAATTTGAGGATTGTCCACAAACATGAGAAAAAGTTGTATGTTCTCGTACAACCAATTCCTGAGCAACCAGCCCCTATGGCTACACTTTTGAAAGAAATGTTTATCGTAAGTACGTTGATGATGAATTAGATGTGTCAAGTCTTATGTTAGTCACCCTGACCACTGAGCTTCAGAAATAACATGAGGAAACAGGTGCAATAGACATGATTGAACATCTAAAGCAACTCTTTTAGGGCCAAGCTCGCCGGAGAGATTTGATTTGTCAAAATCTCTATTTCAATGTAAGATGATAAAGGGAACTTCATTCGGAACTCACGTTCTAAAAATGATAGGGTATGTTGAAAATCGAAATAGACTGGGTTTCCCTCTTGGCCAAGACCTGTCTACAGACTTGATTATGCAATCGTTGCCTGAATCTTATAATCAATTTGTATTAAATTACAACATGAATGAGATAGACAAGCCTCTACCCGAATTGTTGAATTTGCTAAGGACTACTGAGAAGGAAATAAGCAAGTCCAAAACCATATTGTGTTAGTAGTGCCCTAGGACCATTAACATATGTTGTACGTTTTATATCTTTTTGAGCATGTCTTTGAATAGTTAATTTTGCATCTGAACATCAAATGCGTGATTTGATAGTAAAACTCATTAGCTTATGTAATTACTATTTTAGTTGTCCCTAGTTTTATGTAAGGTTCTTTACAATGAAATAAAACTAGTATAATGTTTGATTGATGATTATGTTTTACTAATCATGTGTAATGAATACAAATCAAATCATAAATGCAATATATTGGGATATATTGTATCGGACGTGATCCGTTAGAGAAGTAATACTTCATGGTCCTTAGTCATAAGTATTACTTCCTCAATACTATTTTGGAATCCTTAGACCTTATGTCTCCATTGATTCTAGCATGAATGGAGCAACGTTTTGACTCAGTCGGACGTTACTTTTAATCGAGTAATCAATACGACTGATGATCAGATGTAGTATCATTTCATGGCTTGAATGTGAGAGGCATTGTAAGGGATTTGTCCCTCTCTTATTAGAGAGAGATATCCATGGGCCCCTCGATAGGGAAGACTGTCTAAATGCATGGCCGTGCTCAAATGTATTTGATAAAGTGGTTATTAAATACTATTTGTTGGAACAGTCTACCTGGAGATCGAGCATAAATATAATTTAGCTTTATAAGGGTGACGACTACCATGCCTTATGCTTAATTAAGATATCGCGAGACAAATGGATTAAATTGTGGATTGATATTAGGTTCCACCGTAGGTAGTCACAATGTCCTGCTAAGGACCGCTTGTGATTTATGAACACATACTGCTACTAAGTATGTTTTCATTTCCATTGTGATATGAACCTACAAGGTCACACGCATAGACGAGTTAACGAGCTTCATGTCCAGATTCAATGAATCTAGAATGTGTCTAGGTTCATTGTGTTAGTAGTGCCCTAGGACCATTAGCACATGTTGTGCGTTTTATTATCTTTTGAGCATGTAATTGAATAGTTAATTTTGCTTTTGATTATCAAATGTGTGATTTGATAGTAAAACTCATTAGCTTATGTAATTACTATTCTAGTAGTCCCTAGTTTTATGTAATGCTTAATTACTATGAAATAAAACTAGTATGATTGTTGATTGATGATCTTGTTTTTACTTGATCATGTGTAATGGATACAAATCACATCATAGATGCAATATATAGGGATACATTGTATTGGGACGTGATCCGTCGAGAAGTAATACTTCATGGTCTTAAGTCATAAGTATTACTTCATCAATACTATTTTAGAATCCTTAGACCTTATGTCTTCATTGATTCTAGTATGAATGGAGCCACATTTTGACTCGGTCGGACGTTACTTGTAGCAGAGTAATCAATACTGTCGAGATCGGATGTAGTGTCCTATCATAGCTTGAATGTGAGAGACATTGTGAGGAATTTGTCCTCTCTATTATTAGAGAGAGATATCCATGGGCCCCTCGATAGGGAAATTGCAGTTAAATGCATGGCCGTGCTCAAATGTATTTGATAAAGTGGTTATCAAATGCTATTTGTCGAAACAGATCTACCCGGAGATCGAGCATAAATACAATTAAGCTTAATAAGGGTGACGACCACCATGCCTTATGCTTAATTAGGATATCGCGAGACAAAGGGATTAAATAGTAGATTGATATTAGGTTCCGTTGTATATTCATTCACTTTGGGTAGTCACAATGTCACTGCTAGGGACCGCTTGTGATTTATGAACTCACACTACTACTAAGTGTGTTTTCATTGCCATTGTGATATGAACCTGCTGAGGGTCACACGCATAGGCAAGCTAACGGGCTTCATGTCAGATTCGATGAATCTAGAATGTGTCTAGGTTCATTGTATCTGACATTCACTTTTCTGAAAATAATAATGTGTTTATTATTCGAATTAGAGATAGGGGCAATTTTGGTATTTTACCTATAGCTGGGATTACGTGGGAGTTATTATCCGATAAGGACTCCCACTACCAGTAAAGTCTCAGGAACGTGGGATTACGAGACTCCCACTGCCGAGAGAAGTTGAGTAGAGGTGGGAGTTGTTCTAGTAACAAACTCTCACATTCTATATAACATCTCTTAGCCGAAACCTAGAAGGTTAATGCTTGACCCGCAATTAAACAAGAAAACCGAAATCAGATTTCGATATTCTCAGGCTCTCCCTTTTCTCTCTAATTCCCGAAAATCAGAAAAGACGAAGAGCTAGCAATCGCTGTGAAGGGATTCATGGGCGGAAACTCGTTCCAAACACCCATGGATCCTCCCACAAGAGATCCGCTCATATGAAACAATTGAAAAAGCGAGCAAGAAAAACTTACGTTTTGGATTCAGAAGCTACTTCTTGAACGGAGGATGGCGTTTCTTGGATCGGATCTTTGCCACCGATTGATCTCCGCTGCGGAAAGTCCCTCTACCGGTATCCACGCGATGAGCGGGCGACGATTGCTAGCTCTTCGTCTTTTTCGATTTTCGGGAATTAGAGAGAAAAGGGAGAGGGCTGAAAGCGAAATCTAATTTCGAGACTTGGTAATATTTCGGGTGAAAAATCATTTTCTAGGGTTTTCGGCCAAGAGGTCATTATATAGGGTGTGAGAGTTTGTTCCCATAACCAACTCTCACATCCTCAACTCCTCTCGGCGGTGGGAGTCTCTAACTCCCACGTCTCCTAGACTTCTGTCGGTAGTGGGAGTCCTTATCGGATAATAACTCCCACGTAATCCCAGCTATAGGTAAAATACCAAAATTGCCCCTATCTCTAATTCGAATAATAAACACTTTATTATTTTCGAGAAAGACAAATGTCGGATACAATGAACCTAGACACATTCTAGATTCATTGAATGCGGACATGAAGCCCTAGTTAGCTCGTCTATGCGTGTGACCACTGTAGGTTCATCTCACAATGGCAATGAAAACACACTTAGTAGTAGTGTGTGTTCATAAATCACAAGCGGTCCCTAGCGAGGACATTGTGACTACCCAAAGTGAATGAATATACAACGGAACCTAATATCAATCCACTATTTAATCCCTTTGTCTCGCGATATCCTAATTAAGCATAAGACATGGTGGTCGTCACCCTTATTAAGCTTAATTGTATTTATGCTCGATCTCCCGGTGTAGACTGTTTCGACAAATAGCATTTGATAACCACTTTATCAAATACATTTGAGCACTGACCATGCATTTAAAGCAGTCTTTCCCTATCGAGGGCTCATGGATATCTCTCTCTAATAATAGAGAGGACAAATTCCTTTACAATGTCTCTCACATTCAAGCTATGATAGGACACTACATCCGATCATCGATCAGTATTGATTACTCTGTTACAAGTAACGTCCGACTGAGTCAAAAGCGTGGCTCCATTCATACTAGAATCAATGAAGACATAAGGTCTAAGGATTCTAAAATAGTATTGAGGAAGTAATACTTATGACTTAAGACCATGAAGTATTACTTCTCGACGGATCACGTCGATGCAATGTATCCCTATATATTGCATCTATGATGTGATTTGTATCCATTACACATGATCGATAAAACAAGATCATCAATCAACAATCATACTAGTTTTATTTCATAGTAATTAAGCATTACATAAAACTAGGGACTTCTAGAATAGTAATTACATAAGCTAATGAGTTTTACTATCAAATCACACATTTGATAATCAAAAGCAAAATTAACTATTCAATTACATGCTCAAAAAGATAACAAAACGCACAACATGTGATAATGGTCCTAGGGCACTACTAACAATCTCCCACTTGCCCTAGTTCCAATCATACATGATCCTCAATCCCATTGACCTAGTATGACACTCATGTTTGAGGTCGTGGGAGTGGCTTGGTCAATGGATCTGCAATGTTGTCGTGCTGTATGTACTTTGCAAATACTTACGTCTCTCTGTCGATGATCTCTCTAATCGGATGGAAAGCGCTTTGAGAATGTGTTTGGATCGTTGGTGAGATCTAGGTTCCTTAGCTTGTGAAATGGCACCGATACTATCACGATAGAGGTCCATCTGGGTTCACAATGCTTAGGGGACGACACCTAGTTCATCAACAAACTTCCCGATCCAAAGCGACTTCTTTAGTTTGCTTGAGATGCGACTAGATACTCGAGCTACATTGTAGAGTCGGCCACGGTTTCTTGCTTTGAGCTCTTCCAGCTCACAGCACCTCCATTCAAACAAAACACAAAACCGGACTACGATCTAAAATCATCTACGTCGATGCGGAAGCTTGCGTCTGTGTAACCATTTACAACCGGGACTTCCTTCTTGACCTCAGTAAACTAAGAACATATATTTAGTCCTTCTCAAGTACTTAAGAATGCTCTTGATTGCGAGTCCAATGTGACTCTCCGAGGTCGGATTAATATCTGCTAGTCATACTTAAAGCAAATGAGACATGCAGGGCGAGTGCATATCATGGCGTACATAATAGACCCAATGGCCGAAGCATATGGGATCTTACTCATGCGCTCTTGGTCCTCCTTTGTGGAAGGTCCTTGAGTTCTGCTGAGTTTGACGCCATGTGACATGGGCAAGAATCCCTTTTAGGAGTCTTACAAAGCTGAGCAGTTTCGATGCCTTGTCAATGTATCCACTACGGCTCGAGGCCAATCATTTTGTTAGATCTATCTCTATAGATTATAATACCCAAAATGTATGTAGCCTCGCCTAAGTCTTTCATGGAAAAGCACTTTCCCAACCAAGCTTTTACGCTTTGTAATGTGGGGATGTCATTTCCAATTAGTAAGATGTCGTCCACATAAAGCACAAGGAACACTACTGCATTATTAGTTATTTTCTTATAAACACAAGGCTCGTCTTCGTTTTTGATGAAACCGAATTCTTTAATACGTTCATCAAAGTGACGATTCCAGCTTCGAGATGCTTGCTTCAATCCATAAATGGACCTTTGAAGCTTACACACTTTTCTAGGATTTGTTGGATCAACAAAACCCCTCAGGTTGTGTCATATACACATCCTCGAGAAGGTTTCCATTAAGAAACGCAGTCTTAACATCCATTTGCCATATCTCATAGTCATAATATGCGGCTATGGCAAGTAAAATCTAATTGACTTTATCATCACGACGGGGAAAAGGTTTCGTCATAGTCGATACCATGAACTTGTCTATAACCTTTAACTACTAGTCGCGATTTAAAAGTGTGTACATTACCATCCATGTCGGTCTTCTTTTTTATAACACCATTTGTTATCAATGACCTTGCACCCTTCGGGTGGGTCAACCAAAGTCCATACTTGGTTGTCGTACATGGATTGCATCTCGGACTTCATAGCTTCTAGCCACTTATCGACTCGGAACTACGAATTGCCTCTTTGTAGGTAGTGGGTTCATCTTGACCAATCAGTTCAACTTTGATGATCATCGATCACGAGAAATCCATATCTCTCAGTTTGTTGATGTGCCGAGCTCGACCTCCTTGGGCCTTGTGTCAAAGATTGAAGCTCGAGTATTAGCACGTGAGCTTGCTTGAACTTCTAAAGTTGGTTCGAGATGTTGTTTGGGGATCTTGAATTTCCTCAAGATGGATCTTACTCCCACTATCCTCTTTGGAAATAAATTCCTTTTCAAGGAATAAACCATTACTGAGCAACAAACACTTTGTTCTCTAATGGAAGATAGAAGTAATATCCTTTAGTTTCTTTAGGATATCCCACAAACAAACACATGTCGATTTAGAGGCGAGTTTATCGGATAACAAGCGTTTTACGTACGCCTCGCATCCCCAAATTTTGAGAAATGACAAATTAGGTCGTTTCCCGAGTCCATATCTCATATGGAGTTTTTACGAACCGCTTTAGAAGGAACTCTATTTAATATAAATGCGGCAGTTTCTAGGGCGTAGCCCCGAAAAGAAAATTGGAAGACTTGTTTGACTCATCATAGATCGAACCATATCTAATAAGGTGCGATTCCTCCGTTCCGACACGCCATTCCATTGTGGTGTGCCGGGGAGGAGTTAATTGTGAAATAATTCCACAACCACTAAGATGTTCAGTCAAACTCTTGGTTAAGGTATTCGCCACCTCGATCCGATCGAAGTATCTTAATACTTTTACCAAGTTGATTAAGTACTTCATTTTGAAATTCTTTGAATCTTCGAAAAGATTGATTTATGTTTCATTAGATTAGGCGTAGCCATATCTCATGAAATCATCCGTGAATGTGATGAAATGCTTTGAAACCCTCCTCTAGCACTAGTGTTTATTGGTCCACAAACATCCGTATGTATGAGGCCCGACAAATCGGAAGCTCTCTCACTTTGTCCGAGTAAAGGGAGCTTTAGTCATTTTGCCCAACAAGCAAGATTCACACGTCTCATAAGACTCTAAGTCAAATGATGTTAAAATTCCATCCGTATGGAGTTTTGATATGCGTTCTCGTTTATGTGGCCCCAAACGACAGTGCCAAAAGTAGGTTTGGTTTAAGTCATTTGATTTAAACCTTTTAGTATTAATGTTATAGATGGGCCTTTTAATGGAATCATCGAGGTTAAGAATATAAAGCCCATTCATCAAAGAGGCATCTCCATAAAAGATACGATCTTTACGAATGGTGCAAATCTTATTCAAAATATTAATTTCAAAACCTTCAATATCCAAACAAGAAACTGAAATAATATTCCTACTCAAAGTTGGAACATACAAACAATTATCCAGGTAGACTGTTTCGACAAATAGCATTTGATAACCACTTTATCAAATACATTTGAGCACGGCCATGCATTTAAACAGTATTTTCCTATCAAGGGGCCCATAGATATCTCTCTCTAATAATAGAGAGGGACAAATTCCTTACAATGTCTCTCACATTCAAGCTATGATAGAACACTACATCCGATCATCAGTCGTATTGATTACCCTGTTACAAGTAACGTCCGACTGAGTCAAAACGTGGCTCCATTCATACTAGAATCAATGAAGACATAAGGTCTAAGGATTCTAAAATAGTATTGAGGAAGTAATGCTTATGACTTAAAACCATGAAGTATTACTTCTCTGACGGATCACGTCCAATACAATGTATCCCTATATATATTGCATCTATGATGTGATTTGTATTCATTACACATGATCAGTAAAACAAGATCATCAATCAACAATCATACTAGTTTTATTTCATAGTAATTAAGCATTACAAAAAAACTAGGGACTCCTACAATAGTAATTACATAAGCTAATGAGTTTTACTATCAAACATTTGATAATCAAAAGCAAAATTAACTATTCAATTACATGCTCAAAAGATAATAAAACGCACAACATGTGCTAATGGTCCTAGGGCACTACTAACATTCGAAAGGTCCTATATCCACCATATATATATACTCCATCTTGAAGAGTGTCTTCAAGACTTCTACGAGGCGTTGGCTAGCACCAAGCGGTAGAGGACCATCCCCGGAAGATTGAGTGGATATTGGGAGAGGCGGAGCCTGCGTTGGTGGTGT